>CM033463.1:18627311-18795836 GCA_019425755.1 Amaranthus cruentus
CATTTAGAACCCTTACAAACTGTGACATTTACAACCACTACTAACCTTGGTGATAGCAATGCTAATTCTTCAAGTCAACTCATGGTAATCCTCTATTTATCAATAATACACTTTAAAGTATATGCACAGTTTTACTTTTAGCTTAGAAATGTGATGATTTTTACACAAAATATTTTACTTTTTTTTAGGTTGCATTGCAAGATAATAATGATAAGGTTGACACATCTTTAATTAAGCATTTAGAACCCTTACAAACTGTGACATTTACAACCACTACTAACCTTGGTGATAACGATGCTAATTCTTCAAGTCAACTCATGGTAAGCCTCTATTTATCAATAATACACTTTAAAGTATATCCACAGTGTCACTATTTGTAACACGCCGGCCCAACAGACCACCGGTGACTACTCATGGAGACTATAGACTGACCCCACAAACCAACACAAGTCTTTCCAACGCACTTTAGCCTCACTCGTGCGCACCCGGAAAACTTTCCAAGAGGTCACCCATCCTAAGATTGCTCCCCACCAAGCACGCTTAACTGTGGAGTTCTTAGCAAATGGGCTCCCTGGAAAAGAAGATGCACCTTGTTGATATGAGTAGTCTATCAATCCTTTTTAACGATAAATCTTGGGTATCACACTCACCCCCACTTAGGAATACAACGTCCTCGTTGGACTGTCATTTCAGGATCTTTTCCCCTGTTAGGTGCACTGAACACACAATTAGCCACGGTCGCAGGGTTGCTCTGCTACCATTTGTAACACCCCGGCCCAACGGACCACTGGTGACTACTCATGGAGACTGTAGACTGACCCCACAAACCAACACATGTCTTTCTAGCGCACTTTAGCCTCACTCGTGCGCACCCGGAAAACTTCTCAGGAGGTCACCCATCCTAAGATTGCTCCCCACCAAACACGCTTAACTGTGGAGTTCTTAGCAAATGGGCTCCCTAGAAAAGAAGATGCACCTTGTTGATATGAGTAGTCTATCAATCCTTTTTAACGATAAATCTGGGGTATCACACTTTTGGCTAGGAAATGTGATGATTTTTACACAAAATATCTTACTTTGTTTTTTTAGGTTGCATTGCAATATAATAATGATCCACCTTCTACGAATCCCTTTGAACCTTTGCCCTCTTCCTCACCTATTAATGATTGTAATATTGTACCTTCTTTAAGTGAGCACTTATATGTAAGTCTATCTGAAACAGTCGCATAAATTAATCTCTTTTTAATCATGAATTTAATGTCTAAATATTTTTAATCAGTGGTGATAGTAATTAAAAAAAAATTCTACGATCATTAGAAACTTATTAATTTGTAACGTGGTTATGAATCGTAAGAAGTAACACAAAATTTGGAGGTAAAACTTAAAGTTGAGCAATTACCCACAACAATTTGGAAAATTATAATACTTATTCGAAAACTTTATTTACCCATGTTGGGAATAACAAATATTTCATACATATATACAAGTGATTTTTACACATGAAATACAAGTTACATAACTTGTTACATGTACAACATCTTTTACCCAAACTTTAAACTATCTTAGATAAACCTTTCTTGCACCATGATTGACCAAATTGAGGATAAAAATCACCTCAAATCAGCCCCAAAACAGCAGTCCCCTAGCTGCCATACTACTCTCTTTTAGCCCCAAAACCCACTTACACACTCATCCAAACTCTCTACCCAAAGCCCCTTTTGCTTTTACCCAAAAACACCATTATAACAAACATGCAAACATGATAAATCAAGACATATTTGCTGTCCAGATTTTTAGCTCCATCAATCTTCTTTCACTCTTCATTTTACTGCTAAATTCATCTATAGGTACAATAGAAGTTCAATCTTACAATTCCTAGCAAAAACACCTTTTCTCATCAAATCTTCAAAAAAAAAACCCATCTAAACTTCTGAAAATTTATGTTTAGAAACTCAAATCTTCCATAAAAATAATCTTCATTTCAAGAGCTTTCCATAGACACCAAACTTGAAGAAATCCACCAAGTATAGAGTAAGTTATGTTCATTTCTTTACTTCACTAGTTTTGTTAAATTTGTTCATGTAAAATTCTTTTTACATGAAAGCTTTCTATAAACTAAGATTATTATAAACTAAGATTATTTACTAAACTAAGATTAATATAGACTAAGAAATCCACCAAATTCTTTTTACATTAAATCTTTCTATAAACTAAGATTATTATAAGATTATTATAAACTAAGATTATTATAATAACTAAGAAAAATAATCTTTAAGAAGGCCTAGAAATTAAGGCTAAAAGAAGGAAATTTGAAATATTTTTCTTCAATCAACTTACAATCTCCTATTTTTGTTTCCTAGCCAAAAACTCTCAAGTTGTGGGACTTGTTCAACAAGTGTTGCTCAACACTAGTCAAACTCTAAAGTAACAAAATATCAAAGAGTAAGTAAATCTAACAATTTTTATTTAGAAATCAAAAGTCATTTAGTTACATAGAAAGATCCGAAAGAATGCTATTTTTGAATTTTTAAAAATAAGTGTAGCAAAGGAGTTGGATCTTAGTTATTGAGAAGTTGTACCAAAGGTTAAGGAGTACTTTCGGAGCTAAGGATCGAGGTATGTCACATGGGGTGATTTTTAAAGGATTTAAGAACAAGTTGGGAAAGTTTTGTATGAACTTGTTTCTAAAAATAAAATTCCCAAAAAGAAGTACAGTAAACAAAAAATAGATAAATATAATATAACAATAGAGTGGTAGAAGGGAAAAAAAAACGAAACATGATAAATTTGTACAACAAAATCGCTCTAGCAAGACAATGTTATAGTACAACATGAATTGGCATAACTATAATCGTACTCCCGAAAGTTCATTATTCCTGCAGTTACAGTCTCAATGTTATAGTACAACAATGTTACTACTTTATTGTTGGAGAAGAAGTTTAAAAAGATCTGCATTATCATCAGTTAGCCCATTGGTGGTAGTTGTCAGAATATTGGTCCTGCTGTGTGTGTGTGTTTGAAGCTTGGTGAGGGTCGAGGAAGTACACTGTTGGTGGGGAGAACACATATGTTAATTCTAATAAGAGATAAGAGATAAAATGAAATTATAATGCAATAACTTCGACCTATTGGTTACTTTAAGCGATTGAATGTTGTAATAAGATGTTTATTTATTTGGGAGAACACATAGCCTATAAGTTCATTAAGTATGCAAGTGATCGGTTGATGTTATGTCCACAATATGTTAATTCTAATTTGCATTGCTGCATTTTGTAAGATTTTTATCTCTTAACTTTAGGTGGATTAGCCATTAAAAGAACAACATGTTTACTGCAGTGACAGATTATGGCTAGCTACAAAAAAAATACCACCAATTCTAACAAGAAAATGCTTAAAGATGTGACAAAGCTTATAGGCTTTTGTGAACCCCTTTATGGTACTTTGAATGGTAATTCGGATGTGGCTTGCATAGTTATTTTAACAAGCAATGGAGGGACGCCTTATTAGTGTCTGCAAACTCTTGTGAACGACTTTGATCTTTGTATTGAACATATGACCACCGACAAGTGTGCGCAATGTGAGTAGTGTGAGAAATCCTTTTTAGTGTCCTCAACAAAGAGCACTTGTGAAGGAAAGGGCTCTGTTGCATTACTGTCTGAACCGCTCTCGTATGCCTCTAGGGAAGAGTGTTTGACTCCGAACAATCTTGCGTCTCACATCCCTTGCTGTTCCCTTCCGCCTCCCCCTAACAAACGCCGAGTCATTCGGTTTCCTGTAATAGCGCCCTGTAGTCCTCAGCTCATTCATTTGCCTCCTAATTTCCCAGATTTGTTTCCTAAGAAAAAGGGTGGGAACTGACTCACATTACTTGTATTTGCAATTGTGTGAGTTTTTGTCGTTTCTTACTTAAAGTATTATTGTTTTCCCCTTAGTAGTAATAGTGGAAGACTAATGCAGTCGATGTTGTTATGTTGTTAGGTTATAAGTAAGTATCTTTTGTATTAGCATTATGTTGCTTGATGTAGCACACCATTGCTCTTTTGTATGCCTCTTTAAATCAACCTTGCCTTGTTATGTAATGGCTATTTCTAAAAGCTTAATAAAATGTACTTACATTCAGATTTGCTAAATTTTTTGTTCATCCCTTCATCTTATTGCTCCAATTTAATCTTTTATTTGTGTATGTTTTTAGAATTGTTGCCTTATTAGTTTTTGACATACATTTACCTTGCTACAGTTAATTGTTGTTGGATAATGCATAATAAGTGAACTGCGTTTAAGAAAACAATAACATACGAGATTTGGGTTATGTTAAATGTTACTAAAACGAATGTGTATTATTAGAGTAGTTTGGTTAGGTTGATCAATTGGTGAATGGATGTTATATCTGAATACAGATGCTATTGTTGTATGGATGGTGCGCCATACACCAGCACTCAAAGGAATGTGCGTTTTTTTTGTATAACTCAATTCGGTCTTCTGTTCTCCATTCTAATCTTTTGCGTACAGTTGCGGAATCGGCGCTTCGGATACGGTTGCTGCTTTTTGTGTTGGTTATTTATCGACTACATGTGCTATTATCATTGTCATTTATTCTCCTTGAAGTGCAAAAACCAGATAGTCTTTTGCTTATCAACATTTTACACATCGGTTCTTCCGATCATCTACTTTCGAACCATCTAGAGGCGCTTTGCTATGGTTTGTTTTTTTCCTTGTTCGCTTTTTCCAACGTGTCTTATTGCTTTTAAAAATATCCAACCTCCAAAACACGCTTGTTTTGAATTGCACAGATGTGCGCCCCATTAATGAAGCATATTTCCTTTAGTTGTTTGCCTAAAGATAGTTGCTTTCAATAGGTATTGTTTGGTTTACTTATGGAGATAACAGATTGTAATCCGTATGCACATTTCTTCCGTTCTTTACGGCATATAGATGTTCACCGTAATACGAGGGTTATTCTTGAATTAGAATCCATGTTTAGACCAAAGGTTATACAATGCCCCAACATCTGATGACGTTGCTGCAATTTGGATTGATGATTTACCATCAAATGAAACAAGGAGTCCTTATATAGTTGTTTGGGGTAAATCATCTATATCGCACCGAATTTTTCATTATTATGGACGTTACAATCCTTTGCAGTATCCATCGTTATTTCCTAATGGGGATTGTGGATGGCACCAAGGGTTATGAAAAGCTTCTTATGATCATAGAGCATCCAGAAACCGCACTCGCAACCCGATTAGTCCGAATTTAGCAAACACCGCCGAAGAATTACTCTTAGATGAAGCAATCGATAAGTGTACAGAGATTATTCGTTAATTGATTGATCTTTTTCTCTTATCATGTACTTAAACTCTCATATTCTTAATACAGTTGCTGCAGATGGTTTCAAAGATCGCCAACAAAGAGTATCATGTCGCGAGTACTACGCTTATAGGCTTCAGATACGTCCGCATAATTATCTTGTACGGGCTGGACGCCTTTTTAAGCAGTTTGTGGTTGACATGTATATAAAGATCGAGAACACGCGTCTTGATTTTGTGCGCCACAATCAATCACAACTACGGGCGGAACTATACGAGGAAATTATGGACAGTATGAACAATGGTGACTTTTGTGCAACAAATATCGGGCACCGTATCATCCTGCCTCCTTCCTTTATCGGGGGCCCCAGATATTTTCCTCACAATCACTTGCAACGCAAATTGGGCTGAGATCAAACAAGAACTTGCAGAAGGTGAACTCGCTCAAGATAGGCCAGATTTAGTTTGTAGGATCTTTCGTGCAAAATTAGTAACTCTAAAAAAGATAATACGAGAAAAGAAATTTTTTGGAGAAGTTGCTGCAATGATACATGTTATTGAATTCCAAAAGCGTGGTCTTCCTCATGCACACTTTTTAATTATTTTGCAACCTCAGTCGAAGATCACGCAACCACAACAGTTCGATCAGTTTGTTTATGTGGAGATACCTGCACCGTCGAACCAATACTTGAGAGGGCTTGTTCTACGGCATATGATGCATGGTCCATGTGGTTCGTTTAATCCGGAGTGCCCATGTACGGTGAAGCGTGATGGTAAACTTATGTGTAGGTATAAGTATCCACGAGAATTTACCACATTCACAACGCATTCCGATGATGGTTATCCAACATATATGCGGCGAGATACCAGTGAATCTATCCGCATACGTGGAGTAGACCTAGATAATCGTTGGGTTATTCCATATAACCCATATCTTCTTGCGGTTTTTGATTGTCATATCAATGTAGAAGTATGCTCAACCATCAAGGTCGTCAAATACCTTTATAAGTATGTCTACAAGGGCCATGATAAAATATCAGTTAGCATTGGTTCTAAAGACAAGCCCCATGTTATTGATGAGATCGAAAGGTTCCAATCTAGTAGATGAGTGTCTCCCCCTGAAGCTGTGTGGAGAATTCTTTCGTTTGATTTATATGACATGCAACCTGCAGTTCCACCTCTACAAGTTCATTTGCCAAATAAGCAAAGTGTTTGTTTTAACCCTTCGGAGAATCTTGCGCATGTTATGCAAAGTGAATCAAGAGCTAAAACTGTTCTAACAGAGTTCTTTTCGTAAACAATAACATCCTTCTGAGCCAAAGTATTGTTTCCCTGAATTTGCGGAGCACCATGTTTGGCATGCACAGAGTAAATCATGGAACAAAAGGAAGCGGAGCAAGGTAATTGGTAGAATTGCATTTGTTGCACCATCAGAGGGTGAAAGCTACTATTTACGCTTATTGTTAGCACGAGTTGTTGGTCCTCGCTCTTTTGATGACTTGCTTACAGTAAACAATCAACGATGCTCGACATTTCATCAAGCTGCATTGAAGCGAGGGTTTGTTGAGCCAGATAACTTAATTGAACAATGTTTGAATGAAGCAATCAAGGTCCAGATGCCACATGCTCTGCGTCGCCTATTTGCTACAGTGCTCGTTTTCTTGGAACCAGTTTCCCCTGTTCAACTATGGGATCGCTATTACCCTTACCTTTCAGAAGATTATGCACTTAAGCATCCTAATGAACCTCACAAGGTGTTGTCGCGGACTGCTCGGTCTTTTGAAGTCTTCCTGGAGAACATGGGTAAGACTCTTGTAGACTATGGTTTACAACATCTTTATAGGGATACAACCATGGCATTTCAATGGACGCGAGATATAGTTGATGCTTTAGATGTTCCAATTCCAGCATCTTGTATGAAAGCGCGATCATTGTTGAATGCTGAACAACGTGCAGCATACAAGCGCATTATTTACCATGTCAAACAAGGAACGCCTGGGCTTTTTTTCATTGATGGTCCAGGTGGAACTGGGAAAACATTTTTGTATAATGCCATGTATGCAAGGGTCCGATTACTTGGAAAGATCGTGCTTCCAATTGCAACTTCCGGTATCGCAGCTTCGAACATGCCGACTGGTCGCACTGCTCATTCTAGATTTAAGATACAAATGATTGCGGCCAGTACATGTCATGCAACGTCGGGAAACAATCAAGTCTTGCTGCCCTTATCAAAGAAGCTGCATTGATTATTTGGGATGAAGCTTCCATGGCTTGTAGAGAAAACATCGAGTCGTTTGATTTGCTTTTGAGAGATTTATGTTTGCCTTCTGCTCCTTTTGGTGGTAAGATCGTTGTTTTAGGGGGCGACTTTAGGCAAAATGTTCCTGTTGTACCAAAAAAAAAACACAACACGAAATCATTGAATACAGCTTAGTTTGCTCGCCACTATGGGATTTTTTTCACCCTGATTACATTAACGAGAATATTGGGAGCTCGCGAAGATCCAACATTCTCTGATTACTTACTTGCTCTAGGTAATGGTGAACTTCAAACCGAGGAGAGTGAGCTCATTACCATTCCATCAACCTTCAGGTTACAGTGTGGAGAATCCGCTGCTTGCATGGACGATCTGCTACAACAAGTTTTTCCTCAGATATACTCGGCATGAAAGTTGTTACACAAAAGAGTGTACTTACACCTAGGAACGAAGATGTAGATATAATAAATTCTAGGCTCATAGAAAGTTTTTGTGGAGATATATATTGTTATAAAAGCTTTGATACAGTTATTGATGATTGTAACAATATCTATCCAACTAAGTTCTTGAACACACTTTGTCCTGGAGGAATGAGCCCACATGAATTGATTCTGGGGTTAAACCGGCCTAATATTCTAATTCGAAATCTCGATCCATCAAGCTGTTGGCAATGGAACACGCTTTATTTGTAAGAAGTTTATGCCGAATCTTATTCAGTGTGAAATTGCAACAGGGTTTTCAAAGGGTGAGCTCGTCTTGTTACCACGCATTACTCTTAGAGCACCTAAATCATCTGGATACCCATTCCAGTTTCAACGGATGCAATTCCCGATTAAACTGTGTTTTGCTATGACCATGAATAAATCACAGGGGCAAACTCTCCAAGAAGTTGGGGTATACATTCGGCCGTTAGCCCCGATGGTCGTATAATGTTGCTTTTCAGACTTAGAAAACAAGCAAGATTTGGGTCCTTGATGAAAACTCTCAGAAGGATTGTAGTCAACCACCATGTACTACAAATGTTGTTTCATATGACTTATTAAAGAAAGCTGGAATTATACCAGGTTTAGCAATAGTATATAGCAAATATATTTCACAATGGTTTTGTTTACAACTTCTATTTGTTGCCTCTTACACTATGTTACTTCTTCCTTGTTTTCTAAGAGTAGTCAGCTTGCGGCATCTAATAATACCTATTTAGAAATACTTTTGTTTTATATGCTACATTATTTTCTTAAATAGCAATTTAATCACCTTTGTATTATTCATATTTAATAACTTAAGAAATGCGATGTGTGGTATGTGCACTTATGTGTTTTTGTTTTGTTTTTGTCGTGGTTGGTCTGTTGTCTTGTTTTCTATTTGTCGCTATTTGGGAGTTGGTTGGGTGTGTCTTTTTGTTGTTGTTAGTATTGTGCAAACTGTTGATGGTTTTGTGGTAACCGGTAAATATAGGGTGTTTTTGTTTTGGTTTTGTTGTGTACTTTATCTTGTGTTTTTTCTACTACTTGATCACTACTTGATGATCCCTAATTATTTTGTTTTCTTGTGATCTAGGGAGTTTGAACAGGAAAGTGCTCACAATGATCTACGGAGTCATGATAGCTCTCATAGTTTTTCATACACGTGATCCAAAATAATGACCAAGTACATAGTAGTAAACAAACCAACGGTCGCTATGAACGGTGATATTTTGGCCGATCACCGATCCTATTAATCATGCATATTCCAACGACGAAACGGTGATGCCCGAAGGACACGCGACATCGTGAAGATCAGCAGCTTCAGAAAGTAACACTTTGTGAAGATCTTTATCGTAAACCAGGACACCAACAGACACCAACATCTTTCTGTTTGGTGTGTCTTCTTAAACAAACCCCAACAGTTAAGAGATAATTAAGCGCTGTAATGACCACAAAACAATTGAAGGTATGATTTTCATTATCATAAACCCCGAATACAACATAATCCATATTAATATGATTACCTTATTGATTTGGTATGTTTTGATTGCATATGATCACTTGCCGAGCTTGTTCTTATGGAAGTATATCAATTTTTTGGTGGGTTTTTGTATGAAGGGTTTTTTTATGATGTTTGGAGGGGAAATGTTTGTGACTTGGGAATTTTTTTACCAAAGGATAACAAATATTTCTAATTTGGCATGTTTGATTGTATATGATCGCTTCAACTTATCTCATAGTACTTGCTTAAGACTAAGAATTGGTTTGCTTTAAGCTGCATTGCAGCACTTTGTGGTGGTGAGACTATATTAACAGATCTTTCCGACAGATAGAGGCTCTTGAAAAAGAATGTTGAAGCGAATATGAACTCGAATGATATCCTTGGTTTTGCATCAGTCTGTGCGCTTACTTGAGGCAAAGATCTCAATTCACACATGCTTGATCTATTGCCAGATTATGGTAATAAATCTATACTACTTGCTTCTATATTAATTGATTGTCCTATAGGATAACTTGCTCTACTTTACATGTCTCAGTAGCTTCTACAGCTCGACTCTGTGGTCGGTTGTTTAGCCTTCTCAAGGAAATTAGTAATTTGCTTCTTTTTTATATATAAAAATGTATGGCAGTTTCTTTTCACAACATACTGAAAGGAAATGTGAATGAATAGATAAAGGAAATATTTTACAAATGGTTGATAACTGGTAGCTGATTGAACTGATTGAAACAAATTTGACCATGTGATTCTGATTTTTCGTTGTTCAAACATTTGTTGAAGAAATGGTGATAGGGGAAAGCAACTTTCGACATATTGAACCATGTGTTGGGTACAGTCCTGCAAGCCATGCTTCCAAAGTTTGTACTGTAAGCACCGAGACCTACAAGAATACCAAGGAAGTTATGATCAGCCATTCAAATGGGTATAGTATTTAGAGTGGCAGCATGGACGATGATGGGAGTGGATGGGAAACTGCTAGCCATTTAGAAGACCAAAATATCAGGTTTTATTTCGTTTTCAATGTCTTCATTTCAGTTTTTTTTCCATCTGCTTTTTGATTTTTTCGCTTTGGTTCTTAACAAATAAGGTTTTCTTTTTGTTTTCATTTCAGGTATTATGTTTGTGAAAAAGCTCACAGAATTGTGATACTTCCAAGGTAATCATACTGAATTTTATTATATTTATTTTTTTGAAAATTCAAATAATTGTTTGATGTTTAAAATACAATTAATTTCTGGGTTTCATACTTGATTTTTTATATGGTTTTTTTGATTCTAATGTGGACAATCATGCTTTGATATAATTTTGACGAATCAGCAAAATGACCCCGTAGTGGAACAAATCTTCGCTTATGTTTTAGTAGGTTAATACCCAAAACTAAATGATAGCCCTTTTAAAGTAACTATTTATTTGATACGCTCTTATTTGCTTTTGTTCTCTTATGTTGCGGTTAAAACATATTAGTTATAAATTTATGATAAACGTTGAGAGTCAGACAAATTTTGTTACTAAGTTTGTTGAGGGACATTAATCAATCAACAATTTTGAGGCTAAGGCAAGAACAAAGTTTACTCATAAACCCCCTAAACTTGTTTTTTTCCTTTTATTTACAATTGTTAAGCACTTTTTGTCCATCACTTTTTAAAAATGTTCTTTTACAGTCATTGCGTACTTAACTAAGTTTTGTTCTATTCTACAAAAAAAGGTTATTGCTTCTATTTATAATATTCTGTTACGGCTAATATTCAACAGTTATGCTGTTATTATTATTGTATATGTTGTGTCTTTGATTAGGAAAATTATACATGTTACTGTTTCAATGGAGTTTGTCTTTTTTTTGGGTAATTGATTATGATACTTCATGACTAATTCTATGTTTTTTCCTACAATTACAATTATGTGCTATAAATGAATGTTCAAGTAATATGATGGTTTTATTTACCAAATTCACATCAGGATGTAATGTAATGGAAAGGACAGTCTATCCATGATGCACCCTTACTCCTTGCTCAAGTTTTCCAACTCTGCAATCTGCAGGATCTATTGCAATTTAAAAATTGCATTCTACTACCAGTTATTATGAGTCCACGATAAGGGTTTATCACCACAGTAAGTTATACATTGACCTTTGTCCCCTGGATCATGCAATTCTTTGGTGGAAACTAAATGTCTAGGGCATTAAGTAGTTGAGCGACAGATTCACATAAGACTTAAAGGAATAAATTAGAGGAAACTTGCAATCATAAGACTTGGAACGGAAACCTTTGGTTCTTAGTTTATATAAAAACTCACTCAGGCATGAGGTCAAGCGTGTCCATCACAGAAGTTGGGATGTGCAAGGTGCAATTGGAGGTCCTCCAGGCAGTTAGGTAGGAGGCATGTGAAACAGCCCAAACCAGCGGAAACAGTATAATAATATTGTCCAGTAACACAGCGGAAGACTTACAAACGTCTGGACTGAATGTGGCCTATGATCAGATGATCATAGCAAACTAATATCAGAGCTAACGAAAATTATTTACATGCTTAACTTTAGTTTAACTAATCACAAATTATTTCTGAAACTTTAAAGTCTTAATTTCTACGTAAACGTTTACATAACCAAAAGTCAAAAGAGAGTGATAACAAAACAGAATCCTTGCCGCGCACTTAGCACATAATACATATATACATCACCTCCATTACCAAGCTACCCTGAAAAATGGATCTACTCCCGTAAGAGTAGGCCCTATCAAAAGCAGTCAATAATAATAATTATTGAGTAACCAACAAATGATATAAAATTGAAAACCATTTCTAAATTCAGTTATTTGTTCAAATTTGTAACCTTTTTCAAATAAGTTTATATTAAAACATAAGAAAATATTGTAGAGTACTTATGTTACTAAATCGAACACGGCTAAGAACTATACAAGTTCAAAGCTAACATTTTGAGGTAACTTCCTCACAAAAGTCGCAACATTTGCCGAAGCATCAAAACAATACTTAGAACAGTCTTTTAAAACATAATACAAAATAAACACGAAAACAAGGAATATTCAGTGACCGCCAGAACTAGGCTTGATTTAACATTCTGGTAAACGGGTGATCGTCATCACCTAAACGGCTCTAGCAAGAACTAAACGAGATCGGGTGCTCGAGGCCGATCCTAAAAGGTACCTGGAATCAAGCTCTAGGGTTTTCACACACAACCAAATACATAGTATCCGTTGTCCAATTTCCAAAACGACAAACATTTATAATGACTAATGCTGTATACAAAACTTTAAGTAAAACATGCTTTTGTAATATCTCTAAAAACAATGTTAACATCCTTTATTTTATTAAATACAATTTCCATATCATGGATAAATTTTCTTTAAAATCATTTCACAATAGTAATAATATTGAAACATAAACAAAGCAATCAATAATTTGTTAGAATCCTAAACGACTCATCCTCAACCGTGAAGGAGTTTAACCAATATTTACATATAAATCCAAAAATACCCAACTTATATCATACCCAAATAACATCAAGTAACCAATTAAGAAACCACAACTCAACAAGACCAATCTGTAAAACCCAAATCCAAGAATTCACTACTAAACTAAACTAATCACACCTATTATAAGTTTAAGGATCAATCCCAAGTTAACTCTGAAGTTCACAAATTCACCCAAGCAATACCCAAGCTTAGTAACAACATTGAACTCTTTTAACCACTTTCATGAAGACACATGCTCACTAAAAGGTCTATAAACAAAATTCTACTTAGTATTTATAATTGATTTCAATTGGGTGATAAAGTAGACTTCCGTACGGTCATAACAACTGTAAATATGTCTATATCCGATTCCGGAAAAAGAAATTGCTAATATAATTGTTCTATCAACCGTTCGAGCAAAATCTTCCTGAACCTATTGTCTAGCTTACTGACTTCAATAGTATAAAGTGCTTGTTCGAGCATTTCATGTGCTTGTTCGAGCACAACCTTAACCACCAATTAATTTATCCATAGAATTCCATCACTAAACACATCACAATCATGACTTGGCATAACACAAAACCCCAATTACATCGAGTATTTTACTTAAAATCAAAATCATTTAAAAACATTCAATTTATACCTTAAGTTAATAGGAATAGGTTGTAGGTTACCTCTATGAGGCAATCTTCAATCACCACAACAAATTCAGAAATACAATCTCACTAAAACAAGCTAACATATAAAGACTTTAACTGCTACTTCTATCCCACATCAAAGAGATTCTACTAATTACCTTTCCAATACAAACGAGAAGGAGGATGATGATGAAGATACTATCTACTTGTGATCTTTAATTCAACAACATCTAAAACAATCCAAGGTGAACTTCAATTGGGCTTCATACTCCATATAAAATTTTGTAGAGATTGAAATTGAACTTCAAGAAGCTTGCTAAGATGGGGTTTCCTATGAGTAAGAAGATACTACTAAGCTCTTGAGGATTTCGGAAATTATGAGAGAAAAGAAGATGGAATTCGATTTTAAGTTGCTTGCTCACTTGGGTAAAATGAATTTCGAAATTGTCTGCTTTTTGTTTCATTTAAGAAGGGAAAATTTCGATTTTGGGTTTACTTATACACTTGGAGAAGGTTGAATTCAAAAATTTGGCTTTTGGAGTGGGGGAAATGAATACACACATGTATAAGAAGGAAGAAGGGTGGATGTTGGGTGAGTATAGAATTACTTACCCATTCAACAAGCTTAAGGTGTATAAAATACTGCGACTTTGTCGTATAATTTATTTTGTCCCCAAACATAATAAACTCATATCCAAATATAATATTTAATTATACTTAGTCCTAATAAAAATAAACAATTAAAATATAATATCCCAAATTTACTTAATTAATTACTATTAATTGTGCTAAAATTGGCTATTTCAAAGATGCCTAAGGAAAACTTATTTTAAGAAAACTCAAATTAATTTTTTTCCCTTTCCGCCTTTTCCACAAAGTCTAAAGACCTGGGCATTTTTTTGTCAAGTTAGTGATTTGTCTTTATTGCCTTATTAACCGATGTAGGGGCTAATATTAACTAAGTTTCATTTTGAAGCTTGCAAAATCATTTTGCTTGGGTTGATATTGTTGACTCTGCCTTCTCCATGAAGCACAATCTCATTACCTTGGTGCTTAAGGTTTCCAATGTCTTTGGTATTGACATTTTTGGCATTTGATAAAGGGATTACTAGAGTCATTTGAATTCTCTTATTGGTGCATAAGCTTTCCAATGTCTTTGACGCCAAGTGTATTTTATGAACATGTATGAATAGTTGAGTCCTAAGTCTGTAACATCTAATCATGAATTGTTATGGTCAGTGGAGTTAAGTTTTATGTTGCCATCATAAAGTGGGCTCTTAATATTCCTTACTAGCTTCATGCTATTCTCATAAGTCACATAACCGATTGCCTTCTTATATGTGATTGTTTTAGATCCAACTATCGCATAGAAATACTCAAATGGTTGGTCGGCCTCAAATGGAACTCCTACACTCAATTACTTCGGGAAACTGGAGGTTCTTCTAATGTTTTGTGCAAGTTATGGAGACTTTTCAAAGAATAAGCCTTATATGACCAATCGAATTTTTTCTGTGAGAGAGAAGAACATCGTTCAAATTATCGGTTCACGCACAAAACCGTCCGTAAGTTGAACTACCCGGATCTCTGCGCTCTTCGCTATTTGATCAATTTTTTAAATGATTTTCGGGACTTGATAATATTCTTCCCTTTATACTGAAATATAGGTAAAATTTTTGTTTTATTTCGCTTGGTATATATCTTATGGGAGCATATATGACAAGGGATTGAATGTGTTTCTCGACTTGAAATATGAAGTAACAATAACTTTTCATTTCAATAGTTCACGTAAGACTTATCTAAGCGCCATATCCAGTTTCCACTAGAATTGCTACTATGTGGGATCAAAAGGTCCAATGAAAAGGCTAGAATAATGAAGATAAGATCCAACGATTTATTGTCTTTGTCCAAGTACGTGTCTTTCTTATAGTGTTCTGCAGCAGTTAAGATTCATTTAAGTCGTTGAACTTAAGCACAAGAGGATGGTACAATCCAACACAAATGTGCTTAGTGCACTAAACACACTATGCCCTCGCATGACTTGACAAGCTATTATACAAAAACAACACCCAATTAGTATACATGTAACATACCTTACTTCACACAACAACACTTCAAATGCTTTACCTGCCAGCTTACATGTCATAGCTCACTGACACCAACACTATTGTAATTATTGATCAACCTTACCAATTACTATTCACATAACAACACTCACTTCATGTAGTCACCAAATGTTCCATTTTCATACATAGTTATCCAATATTGCATAGGTGTCCATCATGCACCACTATTAAGCATACTACTATCCTTATCTCTTTCATCATGCACTTCATTATATACCAACCATTTAGAACATATCTTCAAGTATAGTTCATATAGTGCATTTCTACAACAACACACAACATAATCCTCAACTCATATTTCTCAACTCATATTTAGTACGTGTTTTGTTTTTCATTTCACATAACCATACACTTTATTAGTATAACCAAAAACTACTTTATTTGAAACAATAATAATATTAGTACACTAATAATTATCAATAATTGTATTTCCATTCACATGTAATATACTTTTATAATTTTCTCGAGAACGTACTATTTCTTGTACATTTGTGTTTTCTATTACTGCTCTTATTTGTTTGGGTACCTTCCCGCGTTTGCTTAGCACAAATTTCTTTAGTTTTTTTTATCAGCTTCTTGTAGTACTCTGTTTTCTGTAGTCATAACATCAAAATACTCAACATATGTTAGAAGTACTTTCTTTTTATGAAAATTTAACTAGACCTATCACAAAATTTTAAGCGGGTTTCAGATCGAGTCATTTTGAGAATGTATCGAGTTTTTGTTGATGTAACGAGTACAATTATCAAAAGTGTTTTTTAAACTTACACATGTTGTTTTCCTCTTATATCACAAATTACTACTACATTCGTCATAACATTTAAGTGATTTTAACCTTTCTTTACTTTAAAGTGTATTATTGATAAATAGAGGATTACCATGAGTTGACTTGAAGAATTACCATTGCTATCACCAAGGTTAGTAGTGGTTGTAAATGTCACAGTTTGTAAGGGTTCTAAATGCTCAGTTAAAGATGTGTCAGCCTTATCATTATTATCTTGCAATGTAACCTAAAACAAAAAGTAAGATATTTTGTGAAAAAATCATCACATAACCTAGCCCAAAAGTAAACCTGTGCATATACTTTAAAGTGTATTAGTGATAATAGAGGCTTACCATGAGTTGACTTGAAGAATTGGGACTGTTTGTAAAAGTCACGGTTAGTAAGGGTTCCATATGCTCAGTTGAACCGCTAATTTCTTCAATGTCATCCTAAAACATAATTCGTAATACACATTTAACCAAAAAGCAACACATTCTTTGGTAAAGGTAACACTATTCCTACAATAAGACACTATAAGCTAAACAAAAATTAAAGTTCTATAACATACCATAATAGACCACAAAAATAAGACTCTATAACACTATTTCTACAATAAGACACTATTCCTCAAATCACTATAATGCACTATTCTTACTATAATACCAGTTAAATATAGGTGAATAATAGACCATAAATCGTAGACCATAATATCAGTTAGAAATGTTGATACTAACAGACTCAGTTAGAAATTGAAAATCAAAGTTGAAAATTCATACTAACCATAAGATTATGAAGTTGCATAAAGAAATCAACTTTACTGATTTGAGGATGAACAATTCATACTAATGACCGAAAATTGCAGCTTCAGAAATGGTTGAGTAGCAAAAAAATCAGCCTTAATCGCAGCTTCAAAAATTTGCTTCTTCATAAAAATCGCAGCTTCAGAAAATCGAAATGCAGCTTCAAAAAATCGAAAATTTGATTTTTTATTTTCGATTTATTGATCGAATGGCAACGTAATTGAGATTGTTGAAAAGAAATGGAAATGGCAGAAATCGAAAATCGCAGAAATCGAAAATGGCAGCTTCAGAAAAATCGTAGCCCTAAGATGATAGAGTGGAAGATATGCGCTAGTTACCGAAATATCCTTAATGAACTTAAATATATATATATATATATATATATATATATATATATATATATATATATATTATTATATATATATATATATTTATATATATATATATATATATATATGTATATGTATATATATATGCTATCCTGTTTTGCAAGTTTTTGGGGTTTCTACCGAAGAGTTAGGTCCTATATTTGCTAAGGTTTGGTTTTCGTGGTGGTCTTTTGGTTTAGAGCTTCGGTGTAGGTGACTTCTGGTGTTTGGGTGTCTGGCCATTCTGGGTTCGAGCTAGGGTGTAGGAGTTCTTCTATTGTCTTGGTTCCCTTTGGTGGTTTTTCAAGAAGGATGAGTGAACCCAGGACGTTTTGTCTTCTGTTACGTGGGTAGAGGTTTTCTTTCGGAATCTTCTCGTTGTTTGGGGGTCGATTTTGTCTCGTGGTATTCTTTTGGGTTCACGCCTCTTTTTTTGAAGTCCCGGGTTTTTTTGGGTTTGAGAGGGGGTTTGCCAAGGGGGTCCCATTTTGGGATTTAGGTATTTGATGCAGGGGTATTTTATATCGACGATACATATTTCTTTGGGGTATTTTCTATCCATGGTTGATGGCGGTATCTAAGCCTTTGGAATAGTTTATTTTGGGGAATTTATTAATTTCCCGGGTGTTAATTTTCTTGGGAGGCCGTTTTGTTTGTCTTGGTGTTTGATTACTTTTTTTTTGGGTTTAACCTTTTTAAAATTCTTTGGGGTCTTTGGGTTTCGTTTTTGTACCCCCCCCCAAAAGGGGGGGCCCAATTGGGCCCCTTTTTTAAGGGGGTTTTCCCTTTTTGGGGTTTTTTTGCCAAAATTTTTGGTTTCCTTTTAGGGGGTGTTTCCAAGTTTTAAATATACCTAAAAAAATATATATATATATATATATATATATATATATATATATAATATATATATATATATATATATATATATATAAAATATATATATATTTTTTTTTTATATATATATAAAAAATTTTAAAATATATATATTTTTTTTGTTAAAAGGATTTTAAATATAAAATATATATATATTCATTTTATTTTATATATATATATATTTTTTTTATTATTATTTATTTTAATATTAAATTTTGGGGTTTTCCGGGGTAATACAAAATTAAATATATATGATATATATATTATATATATATATATATTATATATATATTATATATATATATATATATATATATATATATATATATAAGGGAGTAAAAAAAAAAAAATAATATATATATATTATATATATAATTATGTTATATATATATAAATTTATAAATAAAATTATATTATAAGTAAAAAGGATAATTAAAATTATAATTTTATATTTTTTTTTTTTATTTTTTAATTATTTTAATTAATAAAATTACATATATATTTTAAAAATTTTTATAAAATATGTTAATATATAAAAATTATAAATTTTTTTAAAAAAAAAAAAAAAATGTATAAAGGGGGAAATATATTTTAATTTTAAAAAAATAAATATATATATGTAAAAGGGGGAAGGTAAATATAAAAATAAAAAATTAATTTTTAATAAATAATAATAAAATATTGAGAAAAAGGTTTGGGCCCCCTTTTTTTGTGGTGGGGTTATGGTGGGGTTATAAAATTTTTAATTTTTTTGTTTAGCTTATGTGTTTTTTTGGGGGAATAAGGTTCCTTTTTTACCAAAGAATGTTTTGTTTTTAAAATGTGTTTAAAATTAATTGGGGTTTTAGGATGATTTTAAGAAATTAGCGGTTCAACCCAGATATCGAACCCTTTTTACTAATCGGGATTTAAAAAAAATTCCAATTTTTCAAGTCAACTCATGGTTTTCCCCTTATTTTTTCACAAAAAAAATTTTAAAAGTATATTATTGTGTTTTTTTTTTTGGGTTGGTTATTGGGATATTTTTTCCCAAAATATCTTACTTTTGTTTTGGTTATTTTGAAGATAATAATAAAAAGGTTCAACATTTTAAATTTTGGAGCATTTAAACCCCTTTTTAAAAACCGGGAAAACATTTACAACAACTACAACCCTTTTGGGTGATAACGATGCTAATTCTTCAAGTCACTTTCCCCTTTCCTCAACAAAAATAATTTTGGGGGCCTGTACCCATTTGAAACCCCCCCAAAACCCAAGGGTACCATGGAGACGTGGGGCCCCCCTAAAACCAACAAAGTCTTTCCAAAAAAACTTTAGCCTCATTGGCACCTTTTCCCCGGGGTCACCCATCCTAAGATGCCCCCACCAAACACGTTTTTAACCGGGGGGGGTTCTTAAAAAATGGGCCCCCCCGAAAAGAAGATTTACCTTTTTGGGGAAGGGGGAGTCTATCAACCCCTTTTAAGATAAACCCGCCCCTTTTTGGCCGTGAAAAAAGGGGTGATTTTTTTACAAAAAAAACTTACTTTTGTTTTTTTTTGGGTTTTATCATAAAAAAAATAATGATCCACCTTCTACCTAATCCCTTTAACCTTTGGGGCCCCCCTTTCCCCACTTATTAATGATTGAATATTGACCTTCTTTTGTTAGCACTTATAGTAAGTCTATTTCAAAAAAGTATAAATTAATCGCTTTTTTAACATGAATTTAATGTCTAAATATTTTTAATCGGGGTATAGTAATTAAAAAAAAAATTTACCATCATTAAAAAATTTTTAATTTGTAACGGGGGGTTTTTTTTCGTAAAAAGTAAATACAAAAATTTTGGAGGGTAAAACTTTTAAATCGGGGAGAATTCCCCCCCCAAAAATTTGGAAAATTATAATACTTATTCGAAAACTTTATTTACCCATGTTGGGAATAACAAATATTTCATACATATATACAAGTGATTTTTACACATGAAATACAAGTTACATAACTTGTTACATGTACAACATCTTTTACCCAAACTTTAAACTATCTTAGATAAACCTTTCTTGCACCATGATAGACCAAATTGAGGATAAAAATCACCTCAAATCAGCCCCAAATCAGAAGTCCCCTAGCTGCCATACTACCCCTCTTTTAGCCCCAAAACCCACTTACACACTCATCCAAACTCTCTACCCAAAGCCCCTTTTGTTCTTACCCAAAAACACCATTATAACAAACATGCAAACATGATAAATCAAGACATATTTGTTGTCCAGATTTTTAGCTCCATCAATCTTCTTTCACTCTTCACTTTACTCCTAAATTCATCTATAAGTACAATAGAAGTTCAATCTTACAATTCCCAGCAAAAACACCTTTTCTCATCAAATCTTCAAAAAAAAAAACCCATCTAAACTTCTGAAAATTTATGTTTAGAAACTCAAATCTTCCATAAAAATAATCTTCATTTCAAGAGCTTTCCATAGACACCAAACTTGAAGAAATCCACCAAGTATAGAGTAAGTTATGTTTATTTCTTTACTTCACTAGTTTTGTTAAAATTTGTTCATGTAAAATTCTTTTTACATGAAAGCTTTCTATAAACTAAGATTATTATAAACTAAGATTATTTACTAAACTAAGATTATTATAGAGTAAGAAATCCACCAAATTCTTTTTACATTAATCTTTCTATAAACTAAGATTATTATAAGATTATTATAAACTAAGATTATTATAATAACTAAGAAAAATAATCTTTAAGAAGGCCTAGAAATTAAGGCTAAAAGAAGGAAATTTGAAATATTTTTCTTCAATCAACTTACAATCTCCTATTTTTTTTTCCTAGCCAAAAACTCTCAAGTTGTGGGACTTGTTCAACAAGTGTTGCTCAACACTAGTCAAACTCTAAAGTAACAAAATATCAAAGAGTAAGTAAATCTAACAATTTTTATTTAGAAATCAAAAGTCATTTAGTTACATAGAAAGATCCGAAATAATGCTATTTTTGAATTTTTAAAAATAAGTGTAGCAAAGGAGTTGGATCTTAGTTATTGAGAAGTTGTACCAGAGGTTAAGGAGTACTTTCGGAGCTAAGGATCGAGGTATGTCACATGGGGTGATTTTTAAAGGATTTAAGAACAAGTTGGGAAAGTTTTGTATGAACTTGTTTTTAAAAATAAAATCCCCAAAAAGAAGTTCTTAAATCTTGAAAAATGATATCAAAATGATAATTTTAAGTATGAAATGATTTATTACATGTTTTATTATTGTGGGCATCATGCATGTTGATTTTATGAATTGTTGTGTGGTTAAAGGCATGTTTAACAATACTTTGTGAAAGTATTTGTGATGGAAATGGTTATATGGATTTGGAAAATATTTAAAATGCATTTCAACAATAATTTCCAGTAGCTATATGTTAAAAACAACATCTCTTGAATAATTTTGTTGCAATTTATTCGTTAAATCGATATTTTAAGGGATTTTAAGGTGTTAAATACTCCTATTATAAAACATTGTATTAGATTAACTTTTGATCACCAAAACTAATTAATAAAACCATATTATAATATCTCCAACAAGATTTGGCCAGAATATAGTTAGTTTGGAATTTTTCATGATTTTTGAGAAATCGTTAAATTGTTTATCGGTAAATTGTGAAATAGTAAAATATAAAATAATTATCAAATGAAGAATTTTTATCACATACTCAAATAGATAGTAACTAATATTGGTAAAATTTTGGGAATATTTTTTTGACGTTTAAGGACCTAAATAATTTTTACTCGGTTATTAATAATCGGTAAGTTAGAAAACAGTAAAATATAAAATAAATATTAAATCAAGTATTTTGGACATAAAACTTTTATGAGACACTAATATTAACAGTAGATACTTGTACAAAAATTTATATGGGTTTTCATGGTCATATATGGACCTAAATAAATTTTATTCGGTTTATCGGTAAAATAACAATATTAATTATTAAAAATAACCCACACGATTTTTAATGGTTATTTAAAATTTTGTATTCCTTAAAATAGTTTTTGGAACATCATAAAAATTTTATATTATTTTATTCGGACTTAAATAATTTTAAACTGATTTTATTTTATTTATCGATAAAATGCCTATATAAAATAATAAAGTATTATACATGATATTTATAAGTTTAAATGAGCTAATAAAAGTATTATATGACTTCTGAAACTTTGGTATAATTTTATTAATCTAATTATTAATTATTTACTAATTTATCAAATTAATAAAAATTATTTAATTATTTAAAGGTGTAATATTGTTATTTAAATTTGGGTACAAATAGACCTATATCAAAAATTTATAATTGTATTAATAACCTACTTCCTCATAGTATATAATAATTTTTACTTAGATGGTTTATAAATTTCACGGATTTAAGATATCATTTAAATAACGGTAAATACCTAAATTGTCGAAAATAATCGTAAAATCATTATAAATTGGCATAACAGATTATATTCTGATGGGACAACCTTAAATTCATTTTAATTAAGTTATTATAATGACTTGATTAATTAGGGCCTTGTTGGAGAATTAATATGTATTTTGTAAATCAATTATCGATTTTATTACCGGCAAAACTATCTTGTATTTCAGAAGATAGTGTTTTATGAAATCTTTTGTCATAATGATTTTATAGACTTATGAACTATATTATAGTTGTTTTGAACGAATTTCAAAACTCTTTGATTGAAACAAAATATTTTAGTGGTTTCCTTGAAAAATCATATTGAATTTTAATCACTTTTTGTTACGATGCATTTCCACACATGCTAGTGATGCCCTAATATAATACAAAGGTTATGTTTGATGATATGATTATGCTAAGCATGTTTTATCCATGCGGGAAAGATTATGATTTGATTTTTGCTATGTTGCAAATAAAGTATGTTTTACTATGTTGCAAAGAAAATATATTTATCATACGGGAAAATATTGATATTTACGACTATTCAAATGCTATTTGTTATTGGGTCAACTCGCCCCAATGATTATGGGCCAAGTCAAAAGGCCCATCGTTCCAGATATTTACGAAGTTACTAAAATGCCCCTGGGGCTGTCTCATCAAACCTACCTAGCATTATAAATACTCCTGTTCAAACCTTAAATGGCATGTTTTTTCTCTCTCCAATTTACCATTTCTAGTCATTATTATTCATACTTAAACCGATCAACTGACTTGAGCGTCGGAGGGCTTTCTGGGAACCACTCTCCGGACATGTAACTCTGCTCGTTTTGCAAGTATCCTGCCCATAATCAAGTGTTCGGACCTTCCAAACTATTGAAGACTTCACCTTCCGGTCAGGGAGACTTAGACTCGATTTCTTCGTAGTAACACTATTGAAATTCCAAAAAATATATTATATACAAAAATGTTTTATCCTAAATGGCGGCTACATATGCAACAACAGATGTTGTATGCATGATTAAATGACTCACCAATGCTGAGCGCGTATTGTACACAATACCATTGTGTTACACTTGCCGGACATGTCGCGGACGGTAGACCGACTACCAACCGAGTCACAGGATGACTCACAGAGTACCCATGCAAACTTATTATTTGAGTTTGAAGTTGATTTGGATCCATTGAGATCTTATGATTTATGAAGAAAAATGAGAACTTGGAATTATTATGAAACCATTGAATTGAGTTTGAATGATGATATGATTTATCAAATGATAAAACATCTTTCAAAATGAATTTACTCAAACCAAAATGTTTTAACAACTTGTTTGACGGGCACTAGTGTGTTATACTCAGGCTTTTGCTGATACTATGCTTTGTATGTTTTCCAATTGTTTTTGTTTTTTAGAGTGAACCCCCATGGCACCTCGACAGAGAAGTGATATGCGAGTGAAGGATGAACTTGAGTTGGAGTTTGACTCCCTTTTGTTTATATCACTTTATTATATCTGAGAGAGTATTAGTACAGTTGTTTAGATTTGAACTATTTAAAGACGTAATTCGAACTTCAGAGTTATTTCGATTTGGTTGTAATTTTCCTTTATTTTGGACAGCTAAGACTTCCGTTATATTGCTTTGGTTTTGGTTCAAGTATTTTACTTGGACATTGGTTAAACCTTTAAGTAGCCCCCTTAATTGTGCTGGCAAAAGTAAGCTTCCGCTTGTTTAATACTAAATTCCAATTAGTCTTTGCCTACATAATTTGGGGCGGTTACACTATCTATGCTTTCTTAATACATTTTGTGTTATTTTGTGTTGGAAATGTGTTACTTTGTTTTAAAAATGTGTTACGTTCTGTTGAAAAGAATGTTACTGGTGTTGTGTTTCAGAGTACACCTATTCATAATCTTGATTGTAAGCAGTTCACCCCTCATGGTGATAAAAATTTGATACCAGTATTGCATATGACCTTTGATTCATTAGAAGAGGAGGGGAAATTCTATGAAATATATGCCAACGCTTGTGGTTTTGATATTAGATCGGGGACTAAGAAAAAATATAAAGGCGTTGTTACGTCTAAATATTTTTTATGTAATAAACAAGGGATGAGGGAAGAGAAATTAGGTGCATCGAGAAGAAGACTTGTAACCCGTGAAGGTTGTGATGCTAAAATTGTCTTTCAAAGGACTAAAGAGGGTAAATATTGGGTTTTTAAGTTTATTGAAGCCCATAGCCACATTCTTGCCTCACCTATCTCTAGGAACATTTAAAAGGTTCATCTAGTTTAAACAACGGACAAAAATGATATATTCTGAATAAATTGAACTTGAATAGAGGTCCAACAAGTTCATATAGGATGTGGAAAGAACAAGTAGGAAGTTATTTGAAAGTAGGTGCTTCATTTGATAACTTTAAAAACTTTTATAGGGATATAAAGTGTTTTATTAATGAAGCTGATGGGCATATGTTTGTGGAAATGTTTGTTAAGAAGAAAGAAATTTCACCTAGTTTTTCTTTGATTTTGAGGTTGATGATACTAAATCTCTATCGAAGGCAATTTGGGCAGATGGTATTAGTAGGAGAAACTATTCATTATTTGGTGATTCGATATCTGTGGATGTTAGTTATGGTACTAACAAGTATAATCTAATTTTTGTTCCTTTCACGGGTGTTGATCATCACTAAAAATGTGTTACTTTTGCTGTGGGTCTAATTAGTAGGGAAGATGTATCATCTTATACTTGGCTATTTGAATCTTTTTTTAGGGCAATGGGTGGAAATCAACCAAATTCCATTATAACAGACTAAGATCCAGCCATAAAAATTGCTCTACCCAATGTTTTTGACAAGTCTATTCATAAATTCTGTTGTTGGCATATAATGAAGAAACTAACAGATAAAGTTTCTATTAAGTTGCGAAATGATGAAGTGTTTCTAAAAAGAATTAATAGACTTGTATATAATAGGGATAATGAGCCCCAAGAATTTGAAGATTAGTGGTAAAAAATGATGTTAGATTATGAGCATGCTAATCTAAGTAATAATGACTGGTTGAATAGTATGTATGATATTAGAGAAATGTGGATGCCTGCATATTTTAGAGATCTTTATATTGGTGGTTTACTTAGAACAACATCTAGATCGGAAAGTGAGAATAATTTTTTCAATTACTTTGTGAAAAAATTTCTTACATTAGTTGAACTCCAAATGAGGTTTCAAAGTGCGATGGATGTTCAAAGTTATATGATGGAGACACTAGATAGTAAATGCAAGTTATATTCTGCACCTTTGAAGACTCGTATTCCTCTTGAAAAACATGTTTCCAGTGTCTACACAGATGTTGTTTTTAAGGATTTTCAAGAAGAAATTCTTAGTGCACTAGATGAATGTGGTTTTGAAAAGAATTTCGTTAGAGATGGCAAGGAACAGTACATTTCAATATTAGTAAAGTTTTTGAAGTTGTGTATGATGCACAAACATTGTATGTTTCTCTTATAAGTTGTTCAAAAGAGTAGGAGTTTTATGTAAGCATGCATTATCGGTTTTACATGCAAAAGGCGTTAAATATTTGCCAGAGCCTTAGATATTGAAAAGGTGGACAATAGATGCTACCAATACGCTTGTCTATGATATTGATGGCACATTATTGGATGGTAATAATGCAATGGAACCTAGAAAAAGGCTTTTAGGAGATGTTTGGAATGAGGTACATCGATGCATTAGTTTGGCAGAAGATGATGAGGATGATTTGGTTGAACTTTTGGAGAAAATGAAGTTATATTCAGCTGAGCTTTTGGCAAAAAAGAATCGTGGCGTTGAGAAGACAAAACGTCAAGAGTTAGAAAAGCTTGTGGGTTGTGAAACTCCTAAAACAATTTCAATTCAAAACCCGAAACAATCTTCAAACAAAGGCAAGAGGAAAAAAAAGGATATTGAAGATGAAGAGGAGCAAAAGGTGACCATGCAAAGACAATGTAAAACTTGTGGCAAAGTTGCAGGTCACAATAGTCGTACGTGTCCACATAAGAAAAAAAAGTAAGTGTTACCTCTTGAATTTTATGTTGTTACTTTCTATAATAAAAAGGGATACTTTCTTTATTAAACGTTTCTGTTTTCCACATTTTAGACATTTAACATAAATATTTTTTTCACTGGATCTTGCAGGTGACTTGCTTTTGAAATACAATGCTAGCTGTTTAAATCCCTGCTTCAGAAGAACAATTATGTTTGGAGTATGTAGACTAATCTTTGTTTATTTTAAAATTAGTAGGTTGTATTCCATGAAGAGGCTAATTGCCTTTAACAATATTGTTCTAGGAAGCATTAGACTAATTTACTGAGTATTGATGTTGTTGATGAGATGATCTGCTTGCTGGTCTCTCTATTGGATGTTCTGCTAGGCCTATGTTGCTGCATACTGCTTGCTGATCTACTTGACTGCTGATTAATTGGGCTGATTGTGTGATTTTAGCTTTAGTTCTGTGCTGGTTCAATGTTTTATAGCTGGGTTGTTGCTGCATCTTAGGACACTGCCTGCTGCTGATACATGTTGCTACTAGAGTGTTCTAGTGTTGTAATTATGATACTGTCTGAGATGTTGCTGTAGTTATGGCCCTCAACAGTCCTAATGCTTGCTTGTTCCCTGTTTGCTGGCTGATATTCTGATGTTGCGCATCCTGCTACTTTGCTATTTTTTCCGTGAATAACCTAAATTGATTTTGAATGCTTGCTTTGATGCTGCTCAATTTTTGTTGCTGCTTTATGCTTGTTGTGCAGCTTAGTCGTTTGTTTTGCTTTGCTGATCTACACAACAAGCCTAATGTTGGTTGCTTGTCAGCTCAATTAAAAAGGCATCACATTGTAATTAAAAAAGCATCACATATTTACATCTTCATATTTGCATTTCTAATAATTAAAGAAACATCACATAAGTGAGTCATTTACAAAATACACAAAAGTGCTTTCGGATACTGTTAAGTTTTGCAAAATATAGTCATTTACAAACTATCCAATGTCAAACTACACAAAGTGCTTTCGGATACTGTTTTGACATAAAAAAGTATCACATAAAAAACGTTTAGTCAAACAAACCATCCAAAAGTCAGTACATAAAAAAATTACTTTCTTGCTCTTCTCTTCCCAATGTTCTTCGGAGGTGATAGAGATGAAGTGTTGTATCAAGATCAGATATTCCCAAGTCAAAGTTAGGTCGGTCGATATCAGCAGTTCTTTTTCTTACCAAGCTAATCCGGCCAACCATTTCATCAATCTCCTTCAACACTTTCAGGTCGGAGTACCACTGTGATAGTGTACGCGAATCTGATGATGGCCCAACCTCTTATACTTGATTCCCTTTTGCCTTAAGCTTCAACAATCTTGATAAATGGTGTTGAGTAATGATTTCCATATTCCTCTTCATCTTGTTCACTTCCTCCATAAGTTCCTTAACAAAGAACATAAGAAAAAATAGTTCAATTTAATCCAAGTCATATGAAATGTGTTATGGATATAAAGTGTTACTTTCAGTTTGAAAATGTGTTACTTGTTGTGTTATGATGCAAATATGAATTTATGCTTTTATTCTTTATGATGCAAATACAAAATTAAATGCGAAAAAATATAATATAACTTACATCAACAACTGACTCATGAATTTAACGATCGGAGGATGCCACAAAACCATCTGGAATTGGAATTCGAAGATAAATCCCGTTGTCCTCTAGCTCCACATCATCGTCGTGCGAATGCTTTCTTAGCTTCATTGAAACCGGGTATGTGTTTCCATCAAAGTCACCCAATCCAAAAGATCGAGCATTAAGTTCAACTTGTGCTCTTTTCTTCAGCTTATCAAACGTCCAATGTTGGATCAAAGGTAACCTAGATGATGGAAATATTCCTAAAGAGCTAACTCTATGGTAAAAACATATCTCCAGTATGGCCATACAAGAAGGGATATATATATTTCTTAAATTACCTTGAGATATTTCCTTAAATGTTTTTTTTACTTTTTTCTCTCGTCCAGTATTGATTTTCTTTTTAACCTTATAATCCTAGCAAAATAATTTTCTTCATCCATGGATAGTTCCTACATTATAAATAAATAATTGCTGCGTATATTCTAGCAAAATAATTTTAACCTTATAATCCTAGCAAAATATTTATTTATTTAGTCACTTTAAAATTCTAAGTGATTGTTGTAAGGTTAATGTTGAGTATTGTAAGACTCTACTTTTAAATTATAATTGATCATTTTAAAATTATAAGTGATTACTTTAAATTTATAATTAATCACTTTAGAACTTTAAAGGTACATTCAAGCAGTCCAATAAAAATTATCTCACAATGACTATATCATTTGAATTTTTTTTTATTTTCGATACACAATTATTTTATTTTGATTGTCTACATTTTCCAATTTTTAGCATGGGCTAAATGAACTATGGAAAACTTGGCCCATCATATAATAGACCCAATGAAAACCGAAAATTTGAAACATATAAGAGTTTCAATATAAAAAAATAAAAAAATAAGATCCAAAACAAACTATATCCAAAAATAAGCGTCTGCTAGGTTTGGATAAGGGTTTGGAGTTGTTCGCAGTTAATAAGTGCGAACAGCAGAGAAGATTCAAAAAAAGGCACAGGCTGTTCGCAGTTAGTAACTGCGAACAGGCTGTTGACTGGTTTTGACCTGTTCGCAGTTACTAACTGCGAACAGCCTATGCCTTTTTTTGAATCTTCCAAACTATCCGTTGTATGGTCCAATTAACGGTCATTTCCATTTCTCTATAAATACACCCTAAATCTTAATTTATCACATATTCTAAAACGCTATTATCCCTTTGTTTAGGTAAGTTTATTTGTTAATATTCTTATTTATATAGTTATTAAGTTTTCTTTCATTTTATTAATGCTATTATTGATTTATCACCCTAAATCTTGTTAATACATAAGGTGGTTGCCACTCCGGCTCGTCCATGGTTGCTAAAATACCAGCGTGTCTATCAGAAATGATGCATAGACCGCACCTTTGTGTCACATGCTTACGTATACAAGCCATGAACCACGACCACGCAGCAATACACTCCTTCTCAACCAAGGCAAAAGCTAATGGAAAGATTCCCTTATTACCATCTTGGGCAATGGCAGTCAATAAAGTATGACGATACTTACCATACAAGTGTGTGCCGTCAATAGCAATAAGGGGTTTACAATGATTGAAGCCATCAATGCAAGGTTTAAACGCCCAAAAGACCCGTTGGAAGGTTCTAATATTAGGTCGTCTATAAACACCCATCTCATTGTCTTCCTTAAAGAACCAATCAACTACCAATCCCGGGTTCGAATGTTGCAAAGCTTTTAAAAATTGAGGAAGGAGAGTGTAAGAACCTTCCCAAGACCCATATATGCTTATCAATGCTTGTTGCTTAGCACACCAAGCTCGTTTGTAGTTCACTTCAATACCAAAACGATCTTTAACCATTTGACGAACTACAGATACCTTAATTGATGGGTCTTTAGCAACACAATTTCTAATCACATTGTTAATAACAGAGGATGTCAAGTGGATGTGTCCAACCGAGACAGTGTCACTATCTTGAATACAAGACTCATGCTTCCCATTGTATGTAACAATAAGCCAGGAAGATGTATATGTATCAATCCTAGCCCTAAGTCTCCATGAACAACCCCGCTTACATTTCAAGGTAAGGACGGATTGGTTTGAAGTCTCGGTTCTATACTCCACATTTCTACGAATATGATACACTCTTATAGCTTCCAACAAAGCTTCCTTATTATCAAACCTCATACCCTTCTCCAACTCCCCTTCTTCAGTGTAAGTAGTATCACAAGCCCAAGTCCTCCATGAGTTGTCCTCCTCATGCTCATCTACAGATGGACATTTTGCATAGGGTGTAGGGGGAACAATATTTCCTAAAGTCATGTCAGTTGCTAGGGCATCCTCATCCACATCCACATCATCCTCAGATGGATCATCATCAAGCTCATTACTCTCAAAACCATCATCCATATCTCCTAAGTTTACTACTTCATCATTTGAAACTTGATTGGGAGAGGGTTGAGAAGGAGAACAAGGGGAAGGATTAAACGGATCTTGAGTGGATATAGGCATAGGTGTAGGATTAGGATTAGAAGCAACCACATTACCTAAAGGAACTACTTCCGCGTAGATTTCTAAAGAATAGGAAATCTTTGAATGCTCCCACATAGCATCTAAAGCGTACTCATCCTCAACCGGAAGGACTGTATATTGTCCACTCATGAAATACTTGAAACTTATATCAACGGTAAATTTTGTTAGATCCAACCCAATCCTAGAACTTATAAGGCGTTTAAACTCAATCAATTCCATGTTTGATTTGCACGCAAACAACTTACGTCTACCACCAACATAATCAACATTCCCACTACTTTCTCGAATAGAACCATTCCAAAAACACACAATAGTCACACGAAATGACGCCATTTCTACATCAATACAAACATAATCAAGATCATCATCAATCCCAAAACAACATCCTAAATTCTAATAATATATTTCTAGATCATCAATTCTAATAAAATAGAGATAATAGAACTAATCAACTAATCAACCAACAACTTAAGTAACGATTAAGTTCAAATATTTCTAAAGAATACATATCAATGCTCATTATCACCAACAACTAATCAACCAACAAAATAGAGATAATAGAACAATTAAACATTACCTTGATCAAATGTGGAAGCTTCAAAAGAGTGTTGATTGAATAATTTACCTACATTGGAGTATTTAAAACAAAGTTTAATATTAACCTAAAAAACGAAATAAATTGAAAAAAATTAAAAAAAAAAAACTACCTTTGAGCAAGCTAGATTATCCCAGACTAGATTTGAAGTGCTAAATTAGATTAGGAATGAAAAAAATTTATGTAAGCAAGTAGTTTAAGAGTGTTTGGAGGAGAGAAAAGTCATGTTTTTTAAGGGTTAGGGTTTATCAAATTGGGGAAATGAAGTCTGGGAAGGAAGAAACTGAGTTTTAAAACCCGCATAGCTGTTCGCAGTTAGTAACTGCGAACAGCTCCAACCCTCTGCTTTGGGAATTTCACGCTTATTTTTGGATATATTTTGATTTGGCTCTTAGTTTTTTATTTTTTTTAATTGAAACTCTTATTTGTTTCAAAATTTCATGAAAACCTACGTATTCATAGTCTATTTGGTTTAATCAAATCTTCATCTCTATGCCAGCCGTTTTTGACATTAAGAGTACCAACAACCCTTTTTCTCTCTCTCTCTCTCTCTAAATTTCTTAATTAATCCCATCTTATTCTGTGGTTTTATCTTTAATTTGATTCTAATCGGTTGATTGAAACCAATTTCTTTGATTCTCTTTGGCTTTTTGATCCAGAAAATCATATGTAAGTTCACTTTTATCTTTTTGTTTTTTGGTTGCTAAAAAAATTAAAGGGTTGGTCTCAAAATTTCTTTGAAGATAACATGTTAATACTCAAAAACAAATAAAAATTGTTTATCATTGTTTTATGCTAATGAAGTGTGTTTGGTTACTGTGTTTTAGATAGTCATATGAGTTATGTTAATATATAGAAATTTAAGAATAAGAGATTTAATTAATACTCAAAAGTTTGAAAACATCTAATTCAAATATGAGATTTAATTAATACACAATGATGAAAAAAAGCATAATCATAAAAGATTTTAAGTCAGGCTACATGAATAAATAGATTAGTTTTAATAATTGTTCATAAGATTTAATTAATTCAATGTTGAACAGATTTAATTTTAAGTCAGGCTACATGGATTTATTTATGTTTAAATAGAAACATGCATGTTAGAATTTTAAAGCATTATAAACAAAAATTATTTACACTTAGAATATACCTTAATTAGTTTCAAATGATTTAGACAAATAATAATATTTCTATACTAATTGATATACTGAATTATTATATATCCACTAATATCATGCCAAATATTCAATCAAGAATATTAAAATTATACTGATTGATATAATGCTAAAGTTATTCATTATCTTGAATTGATTTAGACAAATAATAATATTTCTATAAATATTTTGAATTGATTTAGCCAATTAGTAATTCAATTGACAATTGATTTAAAGGTGGCAATTAATAATTTTTTAGTCAACTAAAAATAATTCTAAAAATATTCTGGAGTGATCTGCACCGGTAATTATAATTTAATATGGCAACTTGGCAAGGAATTGTCTTGAAATTGGCTGATTTTGGTCAGGTAAGATGATTTATTTGTGGGCAATTGTAATAATTGTAATATAGCTAGAAACTTATTTGAAGGCAATTGTAATAATTGTAGCTAGGCAACCAAGAATACTTTTTAAAATACTAATCCGTGCAATAACTGTAATATGACAAGAAACATATTTGAAGGCAATTGTAATAATTGTGATAAATAAATGCGCTGAATAATTTTTTAGAGAGGTGCTTTCGGCGAGAAACGAATCATTGTGGCAGTGACACGTGTCACATTAAGATATTGTTTTAGTATAGTTTATGATGATGGGTTGTAGAAATTGGCTATCGCACAATTTTCATGTTTACATGGACTTTCGAAATTAAATTGATGATTTCTAAAATTTAATGTCTGGACTCTGGAGACTTGAGTGGAGTGATAATGCTTATTTTGGTGGACTAAATGTGGTTGCAAATCGTTGCAATTTGGTGAAATTTAGGTAGGAATTAGATCTAACATCATTTATATCTTCTAATTTCCTTCAACACAAGTTTGGTGGCTTTCATAAATTATAGTAATACAAATTTCAAGCTTGAATAATGTCTTGCTATATATTAAAAAAAGTCGACTTGGTATGAGCTTATGCTTTAGGAACTTTTCCTCCTTTGTGACTGGTTCTTGTAGTTTCATCGTCATGGTCGTTCTCTACTGTTTATGTTGATATTATGAGTCGATTTAAGAAATGAATAATAATTTGTTGATTGAGTGTCATTATTCTTTTGAAATTGGTTCATTAGTTTATTAGATAAAGATTAGAACCGGAATAGATGATTTGGTTTAGTTACAATGGCTTCCATAGAGCTAGCTTTTTATGAAGAGAATGAGGCTCACATTATGCAGGTTTGGGTCTTATTGAGAATCGGCCTTATTGATATGATTCTCTTAGGCACAAGTTGTTGTTTTTCTCTAATCTTCTAATCCATGCCATGGTTCAAATTAGATTTTAAATTCCCAAAAATTACATTTACAAAAACAAATTATTACAGAGGAATCAAAATTCCTAAAATATCAAAGAAAAAATTTTCAATTTCAACCAAATTCACATAAAAAATAGTATTAAAGGAAAAAATATCAATTTTAATCACATTCATAGTAAATTGAAATTGTGTGGCTCTTTCTACTGGAACGCCATTGAGAAGCCCCAAAATTTCAAGAAGGGTTTGAAAGCAAAAGACAAAAAAAAAAAAAAAAAAGAGGAAGAACCAAGCTTGAAACATGAAAACGTATAACAAGTAGGAAAAGAGGAAGAAAGATGAGGAAAAATCGAGATTGAGAGTTAAGAATGGGTAGCGTTGGATCAAGTAGCAAAATGTGAAATGATGCAAGGAAAGTAGGATTCCATGAGGCCTAAGGGTACAAAAATAGAGCCAACAATTGTTGTTGATAGCAAATCAATTCGAGTCATGAAATTTGCTTTCATTTTTACACAAAGGTAATGAACTTTGTTCTCTTGGTGCCTCTATTTATGCAACGTTTATTTTTTCCCTCGTATTTGCAGCAAGTAATAGAATAAAGTCAAGATATAAATACATTTGGGTTGTACTAATTATTTGCTTGATGAATCTCGCTAAATTGATATGGTTGGAATCTTTAGTTGCATATAACAAAAGCATGAATGTATCTTAAGGACATTGGGGAAATTTTCTGAAATAGCCGAGCATGTTGGAACAAAAGGCAAATCAAGATGTATGGATTACTATCATAACATATACATGAACTCTCCTTGCTTGTTGGATAGCGATTGAATGCTTGTTGGAGATGGCCCATGGGAATAAGTTTCATTAACTCAATTAAGTTCTAAACTTTCTCACATTTTGATAAGATGGTAACATTGATGCATGTATTAACAGACATGAATTTGTAAATTAAATATATATAGTGTCTTTACATTATTGTAGTCTTAATAAAGTGTTTTCATTTTTTAATCAAACCTGAATATTTTCGGTCTTAACCAGGCTAGAATTGACTTGTATTGAATGATGAGATAAAAAACAAATATTAAATGTACAAATAACTTTGTGAACTAAAAGCTATTGCTTGTGTCAATTACTGATTTGTTGTCTAAAAGTTTCTCAAGCCTTATTTTTGGTGCTCAATGACTACAAAATGTGTAAAAATCGTCTATCTCTTATGTTAACAAGTGAGGTTTGAAAAGCCTTCTTTCATTACATGATATAATGATGAACATCTAAGATATTGGGCATGATTTTTGAACAAAGACATTCTTGGTATGATGCTATTTAATTTTAAAACCACAGTTTCCTAAGACTCGATTACCAAAAAAATAACACTAAATAACATGTTGAACATTTAGTGTCTAATAATCCTGTATATTATAATCACTAAGTACTACTAAAGTAGTGGGACAATAAGTATTAAGTTACTAAGTCCGTAAGACATTAAAAGATAGGACAAAACAAGGAAAAGGGATAACCAAGTCAGCCTAAAAAGCCGACTCGGCGATCCTTGTTAGTGGCCTATCGCCGACTCGGCTTTAGCTACTGGATCATATGGTTTTGTCAGAAGGAAACGCCGAGTCGGCTTTCCTTGTGATGGAGTGACCGCCGACTCGGCGATAGGGGCTGGAAAGTGATCGTTGCTTTTCTTCCCGTTTTACTTGAGTTTAATGCTTAGTATTCCATCATAATTCTCATTATTTCTGAGATTATTATGAGTATAATGGTGCATTATACTCATGAATGCCTAGTATTATTACAATTGATGATATGCTCATGAATGGGATCATCAATGGTGATTAATGACCAAGGCTCCTCTTCTATACTCTTGTAGTATAAATAGAGACCTTGGGCATTGAGTTTGGGACACCCCAATTCTCTGAATTCTTCTTGTCTTTCTCTCATTTGTCTTGTGCTAATCCAAGAGAGTAATTAACTCTTGTATTGCTTTCCATTGCTCATAATTCTAAACACATTGCTATTAAGTAATATACCCTAAGTACTAAGGGTATATTGTAGTTGTTTGTATCTCGTTGTGAATTTCCAATCTTAAACCCAAGTACCTTTGTGGGGGAAATATCACAAAAGGAAAGTGAGCACACGCCTACAACTTGTATCAAGTTTCCGGGTAACGGTCGTCGTTACAAACATATCTTCAAGGGTACTTTAGCTTTGTTATAGTTGTTGTAATTTCATTTTGTCATCAACAAAGGGGTTTATACAAATTCCCGATTGTAATTTGTATTGTAATTATATACTTTCGTAATATAACATAAATCACTTACTGAAATAAAATGAACCCAAAATACAAACATCAATAAAAGAAAGGTTAACTCTGGCAAGAGACTCTAACGCACATGTATTCATTCTTACTCATCTTTTGAACAAATTACAATATTCAAGGGACCATGTTGGACCCTACCTTTTTAAGGGCAAGGGTCTATTTTTTTTGGACCCTAAGGGTTTGGGTCCGGATCCGGATCCGGGTCTAAAAAATATTATAAGGATCTAGGTAGATTCGAATTTGACCCTTGGACCCTTTTTATTTTTTTATTTTTATTTTTTTTTTGTATTGGAGAGCATTTTAGGGTTTTATTACTTTTGAATACTAGTGTACTCTCATTTTCAAGTGAGGCGCCTCTTACTCCATCTCTTTCCTTTTAATTTTTTCCCCTCTTTCTAAGAATTCTAGGATTTCATTAATTTTTCCTCCCTTAAATTTCATCAATCTCAGGTATCAATCTCAGGTATTTGCTATTTTTTGTTCTTTCTAATCCATTATTTTGTTTGGATCTAAATGATTTATAAGGTGTGTTTCTTTTGCTTCGCTCCTTGCTTTAATTCTTCAATTACATTGTTTTTTTTGTTATTGTTTATTTCTGGATTATGCTCAAGCTTTATTATTATATGTCATCGGCAATTAAGTTTTAGTTTAATTATCCTCTTAAACCTAACAGAAGGCTTTAGTCAATCCGAAATATAAAAATTGTATTGTTCTAGTCATCAATTATGAAATTGGAGTACTTAATTCAATATTTTTTCTTATGCTCATAATTCTGAACCAATCGCTCTGTCCCACACGATGAATGCTTGTGAATTACGAAATTTCAATCCATGGATTTTAGGGTTTAATCTTTTTGTATTTTGAATTTTAGTGTTTTTGTAACTTGAATTTAAGTGCTCTAATGTTGTTTGTAGTGTTAAGAGTAATTTCTGCCATTGAAGGAAAAATATGTTATCTAATTTGTTTTGAAGTTTGGTTTTGAAATTATTATTGATTTAGAAAGTTTCAAGTATCTATGGATTTTAGGAACCTAGACTCTAAGAGTCTAATAAGGGTTCAGATTAGGGTCAATATTAGGGTCTATTTTTCTCACTCAAGAAAATAAACTTTTTAGGGTGTGGTTTTAGACCCTAAGGGTCCGGGTCCAGACCCTTAGGGTCAAGGTCAGGGTCAGGCTCTAATTTTTTAGACCCTTAATATCAGGGTCTAGGTTCGGACCCTACCCTAAAATTAGGGTCCGGGTCCGGGTAGGGTCCAGACCCGACCCATACCCTTAAATGCCCATCCCTAGGCCTATAATTCAAAAATAGAAATGATATGAATTCAGTGAGACAATTCAAAATGAAAAATGTTGCAAATTAAAGGGTACAGATGAAGTTTTTCGTTTGAGATTTTTTTAAGAAGCCTTTTTTTTTTCAATATTTCCACAAGAGCGCAGAGACGGTGAAAAGCCCTAAATTCCTCTTGCTATTCCAATCTCTCTCAAATTCCCATTTCCAGAGAGGTTTTACTTTGTAGGGTTTATCAAACCGATCAACAATGCACAGAAGATGTACGACGCCATTGATGAACTCAATTCGAAGCTTCAGTAACAATAGTACCAGTGATAAGATTGTTGCATCAGTTCTCTTTGAGAGGCTTCCTGTTGTCATCCCCCAAATTGATCCTATCATTTACGCATTTCAGGAGTTCTCGTAAGCCTTAAACATTTCCCGTAAAATATGTTTGCATTTTGATTAGAGTGTGAATTGATTTGGTGATTTAATAATGAACGAGTTGAATTGCTGATTTATAAGTTAGATTAATAATTGTGAGTCAAATTATAGGATTCTTTCCAGATTTTTGGCGCATTTCCAGCTATAGTTTTTGGCTTTTATCAATTTATGTTTATTTGAACTTGTTTTGGGCTAGTATTTGACTGATTAGTTTTGAGAAAATGCAAAACTATATTGAAATTAACTCTTTTTTTTAATGAATGGAAATTGTGTTTATCGTTTTGCGTTGAAGGGGCTTGAAAGTTGAAACATTCAGTGATCCATGATTGGTTTGATTTCTCGAAAGTGAGCTTAAAGTATTGAATTTTGTGTAGAGTTGGTTACTAGTCTATGCAATAATTTAGTCACATGTGTTTCTATAAACATTACTAGTCTTTCAGTTAAGGATATGGTTCTTGCTTGACATTTTAGGTCATTGTGTTAAGACACTGTTATGTTGCACTGAGTGGCTAGTGAAGTGAGGACATTGGTCTGTTGAAGATGTGGCGATTGATTAAAAACTTATCATATTCACGGACTTCTTTGTTGGATATGCAGGACCCTAAACTAGGCAAGTTTGTCACTTGACATTGAAGTGATCTTTGACACTCACCAAGTAACAGTGAATAACCCAGAAATGAACTTTATATGGTGGAAAATGAACCATGAGAAATATTGTTTCTCAGTGTGTGTCTGAACCTTCTTTTTGTTCCCAGCTAAGAAAGGGAGAAGGCGCATTGATAGAAGTGGTTTTCCAATAAGAACTTTATGACCGACTTACAGCTCACCTGTTATACCAAAAAATATTATTAGGAAAAACCATATCATTTTCTAAAGACTTGAACTCGATTGTTTTTTCATCCGTGAAATTTATTTCCTACTGAGCATGTTAACTTGTTCTAGTGAATAAATTTGTTTATCAATGAAATTTTAATTGCCTTAAATTTTAGTAATGAGATAATTGATCTTTTTAGCTCTTTTGGTAATTGATTTTGTATAGGTTCCGATGGAAGCAACAATATAGAAGGATGTATCCTGATGAATTTTACAAGAAATACGAATCCAGGTAAGCAAATATCTTGTGACATTCTAGGGGTGGTGGGAACCTAGTGTAAAAATGCGGTATTGGTCGTGATCGCAGTAATGGAACAGTGATGCGGTTATCGTTACACCTTAATGTCAATCAAAACCATAAGATATCTCTTGATAAGGCCCAAAAACGCGGTTTTTTATACACCTTTAGAAGACTGTAAAACAAAGTTGTTAAAATTTGGATTCTACTTAGAATGGTTTACAGAAGTAGAATTGAATCGGTAAAATCGAATCGTAGAATCGTACAATTCTACAAATAAACTTAAAATATTTAAATAAATAGTATCTCATAATTATTATCCATTTTAAAAGTCTAAATTTATGAATTAATTATTAAAGTTTCTTTGACTTTATTTTTTAATAATGTAAAGAAAACTTTTTAATAATTAGTTTAAATCTTCAAAATTCAAACCGATTCAAAATTTTAATTTTTTAAAGTTTTCATGATGATACATTTGAAATTTAATTATATAAGTGAAAGAGCTTATTGAAAGATGGTATATAAGAAAAATTAATAATAATTAATACTAAATTGGTAGAATCGGATCATTGAATCGTAGGATTGTAGAATCGTGTTATGATTCTACATCTAAAAATTTTATTCCAACTAGAATCGTAAGATTCTGGAACTTTAAGATTCTACTACGATTTAAATTGCTCACTTGTTTTGGATCGTAAAATTGTAGAATCGTAGATCAGAATCGCGACTTTAACAACAATGCTGTAAATATCATATTATTTTGTTTTTTGAAAACCTTCACAACGCTGTCGACGTTATGTGATGCGGTCTTGTTTTACGCTATGGGGGAGAACTAGTTTGTGTATTCTTTCATTGACGCACCTTATGGCTTTTCCATTTATTTTATCACAGAACACAGATTTTGTGGAACCTTAATATGTTGCATGTTACCTAAAAACATCTATGAAACGAAATGCATGTAATAACGTAAAGTCTTCTTCAGAGGTGATATTGCCCTAGTCCCTACCCATTTTCTAAGGGAGGGTGTTATGGGGCAATTGCATTGTTGACTTTTTTTGGGAATTTGTTTCATGCTCCCTTGTAAGTGGGGAGTTTCTACCTAGTGGTTTGTCTAGTACTTTGATGTGCTATAATCGAAAAAATCATTAAAGTGAATTACATAATGGTCCAAATAAGACTATCTAAGTAGGTTTCTTTGTTCAAATTCCGATACTTGGGTTTAATTGTTGCTTGTATGAAGAAGCAAAGAATTTGATATCTTTGACAGTAATTGACCATTAGGCAGTGACAAGCTTTTACTTGTTTTTCTTGGTGTAATTGTGTAGACTCTTGTGGCCTATGTAATTTCCATAAATCATAACCAACTTATTTATGTTTTTTAGTTCATTATCCGGATGTATTCCTTAAGTTGTTTGTACAATTGTTCGCTTATAGTGATGCTTTCCATGCTTTTATCTGAAGTTCGTTGCCATTGATTATTGCTCACAGGGGTAAGGGTGACTATCAAATCGATTACGAACCTGTTCCTCGGATCACTGAAGCTGACCAATCCAAAGCACTATGCATCACTCTTAACTCAATGTATTTCAACTGAAGATTTAAACTTTGGTAAAATTCTTCACGCACATTTCATAAAAACCTCCATCATTTTCAATTCCTTCATTTCGAACCGCTTGATAGAATTGTACTCCAAATGCAACAACATTGAGAGTGCCCAAAAAGTTTTTGATGATTTCCCTTATAAGAATAGCCATTCCTGGAATGCAATCATTTATGGGTATTCTAAAATCGGTCAGTTTGATCATGCATACCAACTCCTTGATAAAATGCCTGAACCATATATTGTGGGTTACAATTCTGTAATTTCTGGGCTGGTTCATCATGGGTTTTATAAAGAGTCTTTGTATTTTTTCATGAAGATGCAAAAAATTGGTAGTGGGTTTGGTTTGTTTTTGGATGAATATACAATATGTAGTGCTGTTAGTAGTTGTGCTGTTTTGGGTGCAACTAAGTTGTTGCATCAGTTTCATTGCGTGGCGATTGTGCTTGGATTTGAGTTTGATGTTTTTATATGCAATATATTAATTAATGCGTATGGAAAATGTGGTAAACCTGATTTATGTTGCTCGATATTTTCTCGAATGCCTAAACGAGATGTTGTGTCGTGGACCTCGATGGTTGTGGCTTATGCCAAGGCATCTAGGTTGAATGATGCTTGCCGTGTTTTTCATCAAATGCCGGTGAAAAATACAGTATCTTGGACTGCATTGATCACAGCGTTCTCTCGGAATGAGCAAGGAATACAAGCCTTGCATCTTTTTGATCAGATGCAGAAGGACGGAGTTCAACCTAACGTGTTCACATATGCTGCTGTTCTAGGTGCTTGTGCAGATTTAGCCCTCATAGAGAAAGGAAAACAACTTCATGGCCGCATTATTAGATCAAATACCAGTATTCCCTTATTGAGTACATTTGTCTATAATGCTATGATTGACATGTACTGCAAGTGTGGAAATATGAGAACAGCATTGCTGCTATTTGAGAGGTTGCCAGACAAGAAAGATGATGTTTCTTGGAACTCCATAATAACCGGGTTTGCTCACAACGGACATAATGAGGAAACTCTTGAAATGTTTAAACGGATGATTGCAACAAAAGTAAAGCCCAATGATGTGACGTTCCTCGGAGTGTTATCTGCTTATTGCCACACAGGGTTAGTAGACGAAGGCATGAAAGTTTTCGAGTTGATGTCAGAGCACGGTATGAAGCCAAGTTTGGCTCACTATGCAATCATGATCGATTTGCTTGGAAGGAAGAACAGACTAAACGAGGCAGTAGAGTGGATTGAGAGAGCTCCTGGTGGTTCTGATCACGTTAGAATATGGGGTGCACTTGTAAGTGCTTGTCGAGTCCATGGAAATACCGATCTCGCTCACAAGGCTGCCAAAATTCTTTTTGAGTTGGAGCCTCAAAATGCTGCTAGGTATGTTATGCTATCTAATGTTTATGCAGCAGGTAATAGATGGGATGAGTCCTGTCAAATAAGAAGGGTTATCGGTGAGAAAGGATTGAGGAAACATGCGGGCTGTAGCTGGATTGAAGTGAATAATACTAGGCATGAATTCATGGCTGCGGACATGGTACATTGTACTCGCGAACACATATATGAAGTAATTCATGAACTGGTAGATCAAATGAGTGAAAAGGGATATCTTTCTTGTATTGAGATAGGCCTCGATGGTGATTGTTTTTGAGAACAGTATTCAAAATAGCACTCCAATTTTTTTCCCGATAAGTTCATATGTAGTTTCGTTGTGAGCTAATATTCCATAGTGTTGATTCGTAAACTCATTCGACTGTAATGAAGGAAATGCCATGTATAATACCAAATTTATACTCAATATTTTTGAATAGCACACTACATGTTAGTATTCCTTGTATTCGTAAACTGAAGACGCTTAACTCTCACTGTCTCAGCTTCACTCTGACCCTCAAGTATGTCTATAGTTAGCAATACATAAAGTCAGTTCAAAGAATGCTATTTGAATTTTATGTCTAACTACAAAATAAGAAACTCGAAAATGGCTATTAAAGACAATCTTTTTTGTTTGTCGTACAAGCTCGGAATTCGGATGTTATGCTTTAGTTATTGTACTAGACTACCAGGAAGAGTTCACTTTCTTGCATTTCTTGTTAAATTGTGCAGGACAGAAAACAGAAGCCTACACCATATAAGAGGGTTATATTTAGTTCAAACAGAACAAGTTGTCATACACATATCTGATATCACCTTTAGAAGGTTGTTGTCATACTCATATAGCATACACCATATATTTTAAATTAAATAAAAAAATAAAATAGGAAATCGGATATCCATCATCATCAATTCAATATCCCGCTCGAAAACAGGGTCTGGGCGAGGGAATGTGACGGACAATCCATACCTATACTCCCTTGAGAGGGAATACTAGAGAAAATCGAATTTGTTGTGACTGCTGGGTGGTTGTGTTTGAGTTGCTACCTGTTGAGTTCTTTCTGCTCTATTGTGGGCATGCCTGCTGAGTTTGTTTCATAGCCATATATTTGTGAAAGGATTCTTACAACAGTTTTTTTAAAAAAACAATCATGAAATGAAATTGTAAGCATCTTTTATTTTTGTGAAAGGACCTTGAAATTGTAAATGGGTATAAAGGATTCTTGCAACAGTTTTTTTAAAAAATAATCATGACCTCTTCGCCTTCAACCGTTACGGTTGTCATTTTCATTTCCATTATTCCACTCCCTAAAACTACCTCCCTAAAAATATTATAGTTACAAATTGCATCGGGTCTGATAATTTTTGTCAATTGCGAATTAGGTCAATTATAAATTTCGAATCATTTCGGGTGGGATTATGTCAAGTGCTTATCGTATTAAAGACGGGGTTGAGTTGTAATAAGATGGGTGTAAATTGAGTTCAGTTAACAACATTGTCGGGTTAATCTTGGGCGTAGATCATGGGTTGTTTCGGTTGGTATTATGTCGAGTACCTATCGGGTTAAAGACGGGTTCGAGTTGTAACTAGTTCTGTGAAAATCGAGTTCGAATAAACCACATTGTCGGGTTGCTCTCGGGTACGGGTTGTTCTCGAGTCGAGTATCAGTCGATTATGGGTCTAAAATAATCAGGTACATGTCGGGTTACGGGTTAACATCAGGTCGAGTTTCGGTCGATTACAGGTCGCCGCACCTCGGGTGAACCAACGGGTCGGATACAGGTCGATTTCGGTTGGCATTGCAGGTCGAGTCTGTTTTTTATGGCCTTATTTTTTACCTTTATGAAACAAAATCAGTATAAGATTCCAAGAATAAAACTTTAGATCTCATAAAATTTTTGACTATAAATTAAACAGAAGTTAACAAAAACTTCACCAACCTCATAAAATTAAGGACAAACCCAACCCGACCAAGCCATTTTCTAAATGACCCGACTCAAAAAAAATACTAATTTCAAGTTTCACCTGAAAAAGCAAAGAAGAGAGGAGAAATGACCTGACCCAAGCTGTTTTCACGAAAATTTGAAACCAATAAGCATAAAAATATAAAAAATCGCATAATAGGCAACTTTTGAAAATATTTTCCAAAGTAAGCATTTTTTCCCATAGCACAACTTCGGGTTTGTACGCTGTTACTAACAGCAAACAAAGAAGCTTGGTCAAAAAAAGCCAAGGTCTTTGTTCGCTGCTTTTAATAGCGAACAATTACTACACAGATATTTTACTTGCTATTTTTTTGGGGTCAAGGCTAATTTGTAGGCTTTAATTATTAACTTCCCTATTTTAATTCATAATAATTTGTGGTGATTTAAAGTTTATTTTAATTAAAACCTAAAATTAATTTTCCTATTTTGTCTCTTACAAAAATTGGGAAAGTTGATAATAATGGATTAAAGGTGATTTTATTCAATTATAGAAAGTTGATAATTGTAACTTTTTAATAATTAAAAACGTAAAATTTTTAATTTTTAATTGCTACGTATTTTTTAATTAAAACCTAAAATTAATTTCCGTATATTATTTCCTAAAAAATTGGAAAATTTGATAATAATTGGGATTAAGGGTGATTTTATTTAATTATAGAAAGTTGAAACCATAAGTTAGGGAAGTTAATAATTAAAAGCCTACAAATTAGCCTTGACCCGAATAAAATAACAATTAAATTTTAATGTTGTAATTGTTCGCTGTTAATAACAGCGAACAAAGAAGCTTGGTCAAAATCTTTGTTCGCTGTTACTAACAACGAACAAAGACCTTGACTTTTTTGACCAAACTTCTTTGTTCGTTGTTAGTAATAGCGAACAACCCCGAACTTGTGCTATGGAAAAAAAGTGCTTACTTTGTGAAATATTTTCAAAAGCTGCATATTATTCGACTTTTTTATATGTTTTTTTTGCTTATTTGTTTCAAATTTTCCTGTTTTCACCTTCACTTCACAAGCCGTTTTCTAAATGACCCGACTCAAAAGAAAGAAGAGAAGAGAGGAGAAATCTAAAGAAGCAGTCTTGAGAGTTCAGCTTCAGGGGTGAAAAAAGTTGGGTCGGATCCTCCTCCATAGCAATCAATGAAATTACCCATCTCAAAAAACATAAACCTTATGATTAGCTTCAAAGTTCCAAACTATCTTATGTCACCTTTAAACAACCTAATTGTTTAAAAATGATTGTTAATTTCAAGTTTCAAGAAGAGGGCGCTTTTTCACTTGGAATAATAAACAGGCTGGCTCTAGTAGAGTTATGAGTAAGATATATCGGGTTCTTGGGAATGATCTATAGGAGGAGTCTTTTCCGACTGGTTCGGTGTTGTTTCATCCTAAGGGCTTGTTTGATCATTCGCCTATGGTGATCTCTTTCAAATCTCCTTCCCGAGGTCGCAAGCCTTTTCGTTTTTTCAATTATTGGGCATCTCAGGCTGATTTTGTGGAAAAGGTGCGAGAGATTTGGAATTCTCCGATCATTGGTACTTTGGGTTTTAAAATCTCTCAGAAGTTGCGACTCTTGCAAATTAATATGAGGCAGTGGTATGGTCAGGGTCAGCAGGAGCGTGCGTTATCACGAGCTCAAGTGGCTTTGCAATCTATTCAGGATCAGTTGCACCTCAATCCGGGGAGGGAGGATTTGGTCATGAGGGAACGTGAGGCTGCTAATAGCTTGTATAAGCCTAAGTTGGAGTTGGATTCTGCATTACGCCAGAAGGCTAAGTTGTAGTGGATATGGTGATGATAACACAACTTTTTCATCTAAGTATCAAGCATAGGCAACGTGTAAATCGCATTACACATCTTCATCTTAATGGTGAGGATGTTAAGGATATCTTTGTCATTCAATCAGAGTTTCACAAGTTTTACTCAAGTCTCTTTTGTAAGGATTTTTCCAGAGCACGGGTTCAGTTGGATATTGCTCGTATGGGTCCCATCTTATCAGATCACCAAAGAGGGTTGTTGAGTCTTTCATTTAGTAAGGAGGAAATCAAGGAAGCCATGTGGAGTATCCCGCAGGATAAAGCCCTAGGGTTGGATGGTTTTAATAGCAAGTTTTATAGAGCTTCTTGGGAGGTTGTAGGAGATGATATTGTGGAAGCTATTACTTAGTTCTTTATCATTGGTCGGTTGCCTAAGTGTTGGAATTTCACGTCTATTACCTTAATTCCAAAAATCAATTGCCCATCCCATCCAAGTGACTTTCGACCTATTTCTTGTTGTCATGTCATCTATAAATGCATATCTAAACTTATCTGCTCTAATTTGAAATTGGTGCTTGCTAGCATTATTGATCCCGCCCAAGGGGCGTTTGTCGCTGGTAGGAGTATTATGCATAACATTCTTCTGTGTCAGGATGTGGTTAAGCAATATTCTAGACAATATAGTCCTCCTGGCTGCTTGTTTAAAATTGATTTGTGCAAAGCCTATGATACTATGAATTGGTTTTTTCTGAAGGATATGATGGTTGCGTTGAATTTTCCTACCCATTTGATTAGTATCATTATGGCCTGCATCACTGCCACTAGTTATACTCTTATGCTTAATGGATGCCCTTGACCTCCTATCCAAGCTAAGAGAGGTCTTCGCCAAGGGGATCCATTATCTCCTCTGCTTTTTGTGAGGCATGGAGTATCTGTCTAGATATTTGAAGAGTGTTGAGAATGTTTATGGTTTTCACCCTCGCTGTAGAAGAACCAAACTTTCTCACTTGTGTTTTGCGGATGATCTGATGCTTTTTTGTAAGGGGGATCTCTATTCGGTGAATGTCCTTTTTCAGTGTATCCAGGCCTTTTCTGCGGCTTCAGGTCTGCAAGTGAATTCCTCTAAGTTAGCCATTTTTACATCTGGAGTTGATTCGGGTACTAGAATGGCCATTCAGGATCTCACTCATTTTTCATTTGGCACCTTTCCTTTTAACTATCTTGGAGTTCCACTATCATCCAAAAGGTTATCCATTGTTGAATGTGAATGTCTGGCCGATCGCATGACTAGTAGGATTAAAGGCTGGCAAGTTAGGCATCTGTCTTATGCTGCTCGTCTCCAACTTATTAATTCGGTCATTATGGGGATTTCCTCTTATTGGTGCCAGATCTTCATCCTCCCTAAGAAGGTTATCCGTTGCATTAATGCTATATGCCGATCATTCTTATGGTTTGGTGTTACTGATTCTTCTTGACTTGGTTTGGTGAAGCGGAAGGACGTATGTAAGCCTAAGAAATTTGGCGACCTGGGCGTGCGGGATATTTACACTTGGAACCAAATTGCGGTGGGGAAAATAACTTGGCATATACATATGTTGAAGGATTCTCTATGGGTGCGTTGGGTCCATGGGGTCTATACTAAAGGAGGTAGATGGGATTTGTTTAATGCTTAATCCTCGGCTAGCTGGGCGATGAAAAAATTGTGTGTTGTTAAAGATACATGGAAACAGTGGGTGTTTAGTGATAACTATGTTATCAACGAGATATATAGGGATATGTTCAAGGACCAACAACGGGTTAAATGGCATTCACAAGTTTGGAATAGTATATCTATTCCGAAATCACGATTTTGTTGTTGGCTTATGGCACTTGGTAAACTTAGGACTAAAGATCTACTTTATTTGAGTGATGGTGTGGTTGATGATCTATGTCCACTGTGTTCAGCCAGCACGGAAACCAACTCTCATTTGTTCTTCGATTGTCCATATAGCATTCGTTGTCTCAAGGAACTTTCCGTTTGGACTGGAGTTAGATTTAAAGCCATTGAAGTTATGGACTTTCGCAAGTTTAAACTTTCTAAAATCCAACAGAGTGATATGTGCTATTTATGCTTTTACGATTTATTCTCTTTGGCAGGCTAGGAGTGATGCTGTTTGGAACTAAGTGGTGAGATTACCCTCATCTCTAGTTCGAGGCATCCAATATGAGATTCGACTCCGTCTTAAAGTACTTCGGTTGGATCAGCTCCCTCAATGCAACCATTTCTTATGATAGATATTTGCCTGATGTGTTGCTCTCTTGAAGTAATGAGTTGATCTTCTTTGTTGCTGTTTTGAGTGTGTCAGATGATGGTTCTGTTTTGCTGTTTTAAGCTGGCTGCTGGTATTTAGGTGGTTTTTGGGCATGGGCAGTGGGGCTCCTTTGTGTGCTATTCTGTTGTTTGTTGGTTGGTGGAGTTTCTGGTGGATGATAGAATTGTCAGTCTTTAGAAGCTGCTGCTGGGTGTTATGATGTTGTCTGAGTGAGTCCTAATGCTGTGTTGTAACAATTTAGCCTATGTGCTGCTGTGGTGATGTTTGTGCTTTGATTTGATTTTGCTGTTGGATTGTTGCATGATTTTAATGAGATTAGTTTCTAGCTGTTTGCTTGCTGTTGTTTATCAGTCCTAATTTGTTGTTGTCATGAGAAGCTGCAGGTTTACTAGGTCATGATTCTCATGGTCTGCGGCTGCGTTACTGAGATCCTACTAGTTGTTGTTTGGTTTTCTTGATGGGCTGTCATGTTGATGCCGCAAATTTCTGCCTGCTGACTTGTCTTCGTATGGCTAGCTGCTGATGAGATGGTGTGGAGTTGTTACTGATATGGTGCTACTGTCTGCATCAGTTTGAGAGTTTTCATGGAGTGTTGAGAATTGTTACTGATATGCTGATTGAGAGTCATGGAGCTAAGTTGTGCTGCTGATATTTGAAGTTACTGCCTGCTGGCTTGTGGAGTTCTTTGAGATTGTACTAAGCATGAGTACTGAGTGGTTGCTTGTGGTGTTTGTGTACTGTTGCTAATCCTATGCGTGCTATTGATGATATTTATTTTTTTCTATGCATGTTGTGTCTGTGATGATTCCTCTGCTGCATTGTCTTCACGATTGTTGCTGGGTCCACTGAGATGCTGTCTGGTGATTTATACACGTTGATGTGCAGCTGAGCTGCTGACTCATTGTTCTCTTGATGTCTTTTGGTTTGAGTGTATAGCTTGGACTGCTGACTTTTTTGGTCGGTTGTTTTTAGGCCTCGTTTTTCTCGTATGCACATGAAGAGTGGGACGGGAAAACCCTTCCTAGAGGGTGGGCCTCGTTTCCACACTTATGTAAATAAGAATTTCGAGTTTTCCTTGCCTTTGATGTATTTTGGTTTTTTTTTTGGTGAATGAAAAAGTTTTATTTGCCAATAATAATAATACTAATGATAATAATAATAATAATAATAATAATAATAATAATAATAATAATAATAATAATAATAACATTATAAAAAATTTAACTTTTTGCAACATTGGATTTAGTGGCATTAAAAAAATGCCACTAATTCATATTTTTAGTGTAATAATTATCGATTTTTATTTTAAGTTCCCCCATAAAGTGATTTAACGACACTTAATTTGGTCTTTAGTGACATTTGTAAGTGTCACTATAGTCTATAGTGACATTTGTGAGAAATGTCACTAGATCCTATGTCGCTAAAAGCTTTAGGGTGACTTTTTAATATGCTGCTAAAGGGTTTAATAAATGCCACTAAATCCCCTATATACACTATAAGAAATTTGAAACAGTGACATTTAAATTAAATGTCGCTAAATATATCCCACTAAAAGCAAATTATGTTGTAGTGTAATAATAATAATAATAATAAGCTTAGCAAACAGACATAAGTGACGAGATTCATCAATAGCCACAACATCAACTTGTTTAGCCTCCTCGAAACCAAGGTAAAGCAACAAGGCCTAGGTGCCCTTTACCAAAGGCTATGTCCTTCTTGGTGCTTCACACATAATATGGATTGACATAAAGGGGGACGCATCATCATGGCTGGGAAAAGTGATGAGCTTAGGGTGGATATCAAACATTGTAGCAGTCAGATAATTCATGTGGATATTAACCCTTTTAATGGTGATAAATTTTCATGCTCCTTTATCTATGGCGCTAGCGATAAGAAAGGGAGAGAAAATCTCTTCACACAGGTAGAGAGCCTCAAGAACAACATTGTTGGATCGTGGCTGCTCATGGGTGACTTCAACTGCATTGCTAGAATAAATGAACGAGTAGGCCTACGACCCCGCAGCAGTGACATGGAACCTTTAAGGAGATGTATGGAGACGTGTGAAATTCATGACCTGAAGAGCACAGGGAGATTCTTCACTTGGACTAATAAGAAAGAGGGATCAACGAGACTTTTAAGCAAAATTGATCGAGTCATGGGCAATTACTCATGGGAAACTACCTTTCCCACAGCCGAAGCAGTTTTTCTTCGAGAGGGTGACTTTGATCATACGCCTATGTTAGTCCATTTTTTCAAGCAACACAGAAGATTCCGACCATTCAAATTCTTCAACCACTGGGGGAAACGAAACGATTTTTTAGGGGTAATCCATCACATATGGAACACTCCAATCCAGGGCCCCAAAAGTTACCAAATCATCCAGAAACTCAAACTTGTCCAGACTATATGAAAACTGAAAATCCAGAAGGATAAGCAGGCAGCAGTAACCCATGCAGAGAACAACCTTCTCAAAGCCCTAGGGGAGGTACATGCTAACCCAACTAATGTTCATCTTATTAACCTTGAATGTAAAAGGCCAAAATCACCTGGCTCACAATGGGGGATGAAAACACCAAATTCTTTCATCAGTCCATCAAGCACAGACATAAAGCAAACACCATTAATGTGCTTCACATGGGTTCGGAGATCATCAGTGAACAGTCCAGGATCCAAGAGATCTTTTAGGAGTACTACACTGACCTCTTATGTAATGATATTGAAAATAGACGGCTTATCAACATGAATATTGTTCACAAGGGTCCAACTCTCACAGCAGATCAACAAAACTTCCTATCCCTGTCGTTCTCTGAGGCAGAAATCAAAAAAGCTCTATGGAGCATCCCGGAGGATAAAGCCCCTGGTATAGATGGATTCAACAGTCGTTTCTACAAAGCTTCGTGGCCAGTAGTTGGTTCGGACGTAATTCGAGCAATCCAAGAGTTCTTTGAGACCGGAGTCCTCCCTAAGGCCTGGAATGTGACGACAATCACTTTAATCCCCAAGATTCAGTGCCCAAAAGGCCCAGGGGACTACCGTCCTATTTCCTACTGTAACGTCATCTACAAATGCATCTCCAAACTCATCTACAGTAGGCTCAAGCTAGTCCTAGGGGCCATCATCAGCCCTAAACAAGGCGCCTTTGTGGAAGGGCTCAGTATCTTACACAACATCCTCCTGTGCCAAGATGTGGTAAAACACTACGGAAGACGAAGCTGTATGCCTAGTTGCCTCATAAAAATGGACCTACGGAAAGCCTATGATACTCTGAACTGGGACTTCCTCAAGGATATGATGATTGCGCTCAACTTCCCTACTCGGTTCGTCAAGTGAGTTATGATGTGTGTTTCCTCCACCCAATACTCCCTCATCATGAATGGTAACCCCCTTGAACCTTTCAGGGCTAAACGGGGTGTCGGGCAAGGTGACCCCATGTCTCCCCTACTTTTTTTGATAGGCATGGAGTACCTCTCGAGGATCCTCAAAGTAGCTGGCGAAGCTAAGAACTTTAAGTACCACCCTAGATGTTCCAAGCTAAATCTAAACCACCTTGTGTTTGCGGATGACTTGATGTTGTTTTGTAAAGGGGATATGCCTTCAATTCAGACCTTTTGCCAAGGGGTGCATCACTTCTCTACCAGTTCGGGTCTTGAAGCCAATTACTCTAAATCGGGTATTTACCTCGCAAGAGTCAATGACCACTTCCGTAGGCATGCAGCTAGCACTCTAGACTTTACTTTCGAGAGTCTAACTTGTCAAATACCTAGGCATGCCCCTCACCTCCAAGCGATACAATGTTGCAGATTGTGAATACCTAGTGGATAAGATGACTAGCCGGATTCGATCATGGGTCGCTAAGAATCTCTCCTACACAGCCCGCCTCCAGCTGGTTAACTCGGTCCTCATGAGCAGATCTAACTACTGGAGTCAAACTGTTATTCTTCCTAAGCGAGTCATACATCAAATCAACGCTGTGTGTCGCTCATACCTATGGCATGGGGAAACGGACAATGGAGCTCCAGGAAATGTGAATTGGGAGAAGGTTTGTAGGCCTAAAAAAGAAGGTGGGCTCAGAATTCGAAACCTGCTTTGTTGGAACCTAGCAGCTGTAGGCAAAATAGCCTGGCACATCAGCACAATGCAAGACTCCTTATGGGTAAAATGGGTACATGAGGTGTATATGAAAGGTGGTAGATGGGACCTCTTCAATGCGCCCATCACTTTGAGCTGGGTGGTCAAAAAATTGTGTGGGGTGAAAGAGACCTTGAGAGACTAGATGAAAACACCGAAATATTCCATCGAGGTCGTCTACAAAGATCTATTAGGGACCACTGATAAAGTGTGTTGGGCTACTACTGTATGGAACCCAGCCGTCATCCCTAGAAGCCGTTTTGTGGTTTGGCTAGCCTACCATCAGAGACTCAAAACAAAACAATGGCTCAAAAGTATGGGTGTAGTGGATGATGACCTATGCCCCATTTGTGGAATGCACCCTAAAACGACAAATCATCTCTTCTTCAAGTGCAAATTCAGCGCTCAATGTACGAAAGCACTAGTCAGCTGATTAGGTTTAAAATGGAACATTGACAACATGAAAGACATTCTCCGCAAACGTCGTATGCCCAAGGCAAAAACACGACTCATCACTGCAATTTTCTGCAACCTTGGATATGCTATCTGGAATGCTAGAAACGACGCAATTTTCCAGAAGAAGGTAATGACAGTAGGGAGGGTAGTAGACAACATCAAAACCGAATCCAAAATCAGATTCGCCATCCTATCTCAAAATGAGGCCACTGCACTCTGGACACGATCCCTGTAGCCGAGCCTTTTTGCTTGTTGGCTCAACTTGTTGATTACATGTTTTTTTCAGTAGTTGGTTTAGCCAGTACCTGTATCGCCGTATGAGGCGTTTTTAAGATATCCCGGCCTTGCCCGTGCACATAAAGAGTGAGGTGGGGAAACTCTTCCTAGAAGGTGGGCCCCACTTTCACACTGATGCAATTTGTAGGGAAATCCCTGGATATCTGGGTATATACCCTGGTTGTAAAGTTTTTGTTTAGTGTTAATAGATAATCGTTTGACAAAAATAATAATAATAATAATAATAATAATAATAATAATAATAATAATAATAATAATAATAATAATAATAATATTATAACCCAAAAAATATTATGTGACTTTTCACATTCCACTCACACGCACGCTTTGATTTCAGCAACAAATTTTTTTTAGTTAACATAAATTAGATTTCGGCTGGGCTTTTGAGAGCCGTATTTACAAAAAACAGTCTCTCAAAAGAGCACCTGCTTTGATTTTACTACATATATGCATTTATAAGGCGTTCTAGAGAAAAAAAAAAACAAAAGCATGTAAAACATTGCTTTAACTAGTGTCTAGTGTTTTCTTGCTCAAAACTGAAAAAAGCACGGTCAGAAATAGCAATTAAACTAGAGAAAAAAAGGCAAAAGCAGTAAAATGCTAACAAGGGCAACATTTTTAGATTAAAGGGTCAAAACTAGAAAATGCTAGCCGCATTAGCGTTTTTATTCAAACCCTAAAACCGAAGTCAATAGCCCAATGGGGCGTAAAAACGCGTTCGAGACCTTTAGTTTGTAAAATACTCCCTTTGTTTAGTATAATTTACTTCAAAGAGAAAGTTGTTGTTTTTTTAAGGAAAAGATAGATAATAATAAAAAATGAAAAGAGATAATGAATTGTGTAAATGAAATTAAAAAAGAATTAAAATATATGGATGTAATTAAAAGAAAATGGTGGCTTATTTTCTTTTATGGGCAAGCAAGGGTCCAAGATCCTATACGGGTCTAAAAAATATTATAAGAGTCCGGGTCCAGGTAGACCCGGATTTGACCTTGGACCCTTTTTATTATTTGTTTTATTTTTAGTTATTTATTGTTTCAAAACTTTTTGATATTACTGTAACATTTCTGCGCCTCCTTTATTCATTTTCTACTTTCAATATTCCCCTCTTCCTAGAATTCTAGGGTTTCATCATGTTTCCCACTCTTAAATTTCTCAATCTCAGGTATTTGGATTCTTCTCTTAACTTTATTTTTTGTTCTTTGTAATCAGTTGTGAATTCTGCTAACCAAATCCTTCATTTGGTTGAATGCAGCGAGTATATTCTTGGTATAAAGCACTCCAACGAGTTTTTTTCAGCGATTATATTCTTCATCAATCTCAGGTATTTGCCATTTTTTGTTCTTCCTAATCCATTATTTTTATATCCAACGAGTATAAACCTGTATTAAGCCAATTTGTGTTCTGTTGTGCTTCATCAATCTCACTGTTATTTGTGTTCTGTTTTGATGAGCTGCTATGATTTCTATGTCAATTTAAAAATGTGGGTAGTGAAAAATATGTGTCATTTTGATCAGGGGCGGTTTTGGGCCCATTCCGGGTGCCCAATCACACAGGGCCCCGAAAATATGAGGCCTCATATTTAATCGCATGCTTAAATTATCAATAAATTAAATTGTCTCAGTTGGCTAGACATTGTCTTACTAAACCCATTACCCCATGTTCAATACCTACTACATTCAAAATTTTTGAAACAACTATATGTTTGAGTGGGCCCCATTTACTCTCTCTCCTCATGTTTACTTACTGCACTACTCTAACATTCTGATTTTTGCTTTCTCATTTCTATTCTCTCTCATGTTTATTATTCATCCTTTCCAAAACCATTTTTCAACCTTTCCAAAATCATTTTTCATCCTTCCCAAAATAATTATTCATCTTCTCCAATCTCTTTCTCAAGGTTTCCATCCCAAAATTTTTTTTCTGATCTTTTTGATATCCCAAATGTTTTTTTTACTCATAATCTTTGAATATGGAATTTCTGATTAATTATAATGGTTGTATGATAAATATTTTCATAAAAACATTTTTTCAACCGTTTGGAATTAGATCTCAAAGACTGAAACTGGATGATTTTTTTCTCTATTTATGTACTCAAGATTTAGAATATTTTGTGAATCAAATAACCCAAAAATCAATTAGTGTAGAAAAAAGTAATTTTTTATCTTGTAAATTGAGGTTATCAATTGGGAAAAATTTTCATTAGTCATTACTATTAATGACCAAGGAGTGAAGTGAAATCTGCAGAAAGAAAGTTCATTTGCTTGAATTCTACAATTATTAATTATAGGTATTTTTTTTATTAACTTTCGTTTAAATTATGTGTAACTATGTTATTGTTTTAAATTAAGTAATCTTATTTTTAGTTTTTTTGTTTTGTTTGCATACAGAAAATCAAATACAATCTGACATTATTTGGTCATTGTTCTCTTGCTGAGAAGTGAGAACCGCCCCTGTGGATGAATCATACTCAATCGGTGCTATCCTATTCATCTTTTTAATTATCTATTTTTTACTGTATAATTGTGTTATTAATTTATTATGATTCGTAAGTATCAATCAGGATCAGAAAAACGTAAGAAACATAAAAAGGAACAAGAATTAATTCAATCTCAAAGAGGTGCTCTTGAAAAATTTTTTAAAAGAGAAACCCCTTTACAACCTTCTAATCTTTCGGATGAAAATAATGTTAATTGTCATGATGTGGGTGTTAATGGTGATGCTGAAAATGTTGAAAATGCTGAAAATTTTAAAGAGCCAACACAAAACGGTGATGTTCATGATGATAACGTTCCACAAAGTTTTGACGAATTTGATGATACTGTTAAACAAAATGAAAATAACATGTTTGACTTATATGACCCCAGAAATTGGGATACTCTTGATATAAATTCTATTGATATATTGGCATTGAATGGACCTAAAAGAGATTTAGAATTGGTAAAAGGCCCAAAAAATAGTGTCAATCGTAGATTTTCTTCGACTCACTATATAAGATCTTTGCCTAATGGTGAAACTTGTGATCGAGAATGGCTAGTGTAATCAAAGGATCTCGATAAAGTGTTTTGCTTTTGTTGTAAGATCTTTAAAAAGGGATCAGTAAAAGGTGCTTTAGTTGGTGAAGGTTTTTGTAATTGGAATCATTTAAGTTTTAGACTTAGAGAGCATGAAACAAGTAGTGATCATATTTTGAATATGACTTCTTGGTGTGAACTTCGAATTAGATTGCAAAAGAATAAAACAATAGATAACGTTTCTTTACAACAATTAAATAAAGAGAAGGAATATTGGAAAAATGTATTTATTAGAATTATCGCCATAATTAAGTATCTTGGTCAACATAACCTCGCATTTCGTGGAAAAAAAGAAAGGTTATTTGAAAAAGGAAATGGTAATTTCTTAGGTCTAGTTGAAATGCTAACTGCATTTGATCCTGTGATGATTGAGCAGGTTGATTGTATTAATAGTGGAAAAATTCATAACCATTACTTAAGTCATTTTATTCAAAATGAATTGATACTTATGCTTTCTTCTAAAATTAAATCTATAATTATCAAGAAAATAAAAAATGCAAAATATTATTCCAAAATGTTGGATTGTACTCATGACTCTAGTCATCAAGAGCAAATGTCTTTAATTATAAGATGTGTCGATGACTCTAGTAACTCCTTTAAAGTTGAAGAATTTTTTATCGAATTTTTAGAAGTCAGTGATACGAGTGGCGCTGGACTTTTCTTAGAGTTGGAAAATATATTAAAATCTCATGACCTTGACATAGATGATGTGAGGGGTCAAGGATATGATAATGGTTCTAATATGAAAGGGAAGAACCAAGGTGTTCAAAAAAGACTTTTGATTTGAATCCTAGAGCTTTTTATACTCCATGTGGTTGTCATAGTCTTAATTTAGTTTTATGTGATATTGCAAGTACTTCAACAAAAGCTAGAGACTTCTTTGGAATTGTCCAACGTATTTACACTATATTTTCTAAGTCTACAAAAAGATGGCTTATTTTGAAGGAACATGTGAAAAATTTGACACTAAAGCCATTATCAACCACGCGTTGGGAAAGTAGAGTTGAAAGCATCAAAGCTATAAGGTTTCAAATTGCTGAACTTTATGAAGCCTTAATTGAACTAGCAGAAAAGGATACTGACACTTTAGTGCAAAGTGAAGCTAGGTCACTTGCAAATAATGAGCTTGGTAGTTTTGAGTTTTTACTTGCTACCATAATTTGGTATGAAATCCTTAGCCAAGTGAACTTAGTTAGCAAACAATTACAAACAAAAAACATGATTATAGATGTTGCTATTGATTTGATCAAAGGATTGATTTCCTTTTTTAAAAGTTATAGAGAAAATTGTTTTTCAAATGCTTTGAATACTGCAAAAGAACTAGCAAATGAAATTGGTTTGAATGTGTTTTTGTTCAAAAACGTCAAGTACGTAGGAGAAGACATTTTTGATGAAACAAATGTTGAAGAAACTTCATTATCCTCAGAGGAATCATTTAGAATTCAGTACTTTTTATACATTGTTGATCAAACTATTGGTTCTTTGGAGAAACGATTTGAACAATTTCAATCTTATGAAGATATTTTTGGCTTTTTGTTCAATTCCCATAAATTAAATTCAATAGATGATGCAAATCTTAAATATCGTTGTATTCATTTAGAATGTTCTCTTAAAAAAGGTGAAGTTTCTGATATTGATGGAAATGATTTGTTTGTGGAGTTATTGTTGCTTCGAGAACTATTACCCAAGGATATTGGAGCAATTGAGATATTACAATTTATGAAATCTGTTACCTCCTTTCCAAATGCAACAATTGCTTATAGGATTTTATTTACTATTCCTATCACTGTTGCATCCGCAGAAAGAAGTTTTTCAAAATTGAAATTATTGAAGTCATTTTTGCGAAGCACCATGTCACAAGAGAGGCTAAATGGACTTGCTTTAATGGCTATTGAAGGCGACATTTTGGAGGAAATTGATGTTCAAAGTGTTGTAAAGGATTTTGCTTCAAAACATGTGAAGAGAGCAGCATTGTTTAAGTTAATTGTTTGAAAACTTTTGTAATTTAATTTTAGAGTGTAATTTAACAATTTATTTTGTATTAGGAATTTTTGTAAGTTGAAACTTTTTTTTTAGTTACTTATAAAGGGCCCCATTTTGATCAAAATTGCAAATATAAACAGGGCCTCGACAATCTTTGCTCCGCCCCTGATTTTGATTAAGCCAATTAAATTGAATTAACAACTGGACTTTAAAAATAATTGGATCTAGATCTTCAGACTTGTATCCACTTGTTAGTTTTCGTGCTAATGCCATATTGAGGTTAATTAGAAATTCAAACTTATGAGTTATAAGTTATGGCTGTCCTAAACAAAAGTTGAATGTCTGAAAGTAAATAATTGGATGAGAAGACACTAGGGAAAATTTATTAATAGCGTTTTATCATAACACTTTTCTAAAAAATTTATTACACCTATATTTGAATGTCTGATTGTATCAGTAGTAATCCATATATTTAATGCCTATAATTCTAAAATAGAAATGCTATGAATTAAGTGAGACAATTTAAAATGAAAATGTTGCAAACTAAATGGTACAGATGAAATTTTTCGTTTGAGATTTTTTTAAGAAGAAGCTTTTTTTTTTTTATTTTTTTTGTTTTTATTTTTTCAGTATTTGACTGATTAGTTTCGAGAAAATGCAAAACTATATTGAAATTAACTCTTTTTTATTTAATGTATGGAAATTGTGTTTATCGTTTTGCCTTAAAGGGGCTTGAAAGTTGAAACATTCAGTGATCCATGATTGGTTTGCTTTCTCAAAAGTGAGCTTAAACTATTGAATTTTGTGTAGAGTTTGTTACTAGTCGACGCAATAATTTAGTTACATGTGTTTCTATAAACATTACTAGACTTTCACTTAAGGATATGGTTCTTGCTTGACATTTTGGGTCATTGAGTTCAGACACAGTTATATTGCACTGAGTGGCTAGTGAAGTGAGGAAATTGGTCTGTTGAAGTAAACTTATCATTTTCACGGACTTCTTTGTTGGATATGCAGCACTCTAAACTAGGCAAGTTTGTCACTTGGCATTGCAGTGATGTTTGATACTCACCAAGTAACAGTGAATAACCAAGAAATGAACTTTATATGGTGGAAAATGGACCATGAGAAATATTTTATTTCTCAAGGTGTGTCTGAACCTTCTTTTTGTTCCCAGCCTAGAAAGGGAGAAGGCGCATTGATAGAAGTGGTTTTCCAATAAGAATTTTATGACCGGCTCACGGCTCACCTGTTATACCAAAAATATTTTGTCGCTTTTTGGTTGCAAGTTCACCGGGCCTTTATTGCCAGCGGACTCTTTAGTGAATCGGACAAAACCAGGACGGGAAAAAACAGAATCAGGGAAGAAGAAGGCTCGAGATCGGGGTCTCGATTGCGAATGTACGAGCTTTGGAATGCTTGGAGTTTTTAATGGGCGGCATTGCGCATGAAAACAAATTGTTACAGTGAATGAATGGGTGCGTTCATACATGCACTAATGCACCAGATCCCATCAAAACTCCGCAGTTAAGCGTGCTTGGGCAAGAGTAGTACTAGGATGGGTGACCTCCTGGAAAGTCCTCGTGTTGCACCCCTTTTTTTTTCGTTTTTAATTTTTTTTTTTGTTTCGAATTCATTGCGTTATTTTCGAGTAAAAGGCAATTTAATGAATATAATAATAATATTTTCGTTGGAAATAATTTAATTTTATAAATATAACTCGCAATCGGGTCCCGACCTCCAATTTACGAGCACTTGAAAATTAGGATCCCTTAAGGTGGGTTTACGCGCATACGAACGAATTGTTCGAAAGAAGCGTGCATCGGTGCGTTCATGAATGCAGAAATTGCACCGGACCCGTCGGAACTCCCCGCAGAAGCGTTCCTTGCATGGATGACCTCTTGATTTCCAAGTGTTGCGCGGATTTCTTAAATATTTTGTCGCTTTTTGGATGCAAGTTAACCGGGCCTTTACTGCCGGTGGACTCTTTAGTGAATCGGACAATACCAGTACGGGGAAAAAACACAATTAGGGAAGAAGGAGGCTCGAGTTCGGGGCCTCGATTGCGAATTTACGAGCTTTGGAATGTTTGGAGTTTTTAATGCGCGACATTGCGCATATAAACAAACTAGTACAGTGAATGAATGGGTGTGATCATACCAGCACTAATGCATCCGTTCCCATCGGAACTCAGCAGTTAAGCGTGCTTGGACGAGAGTAGCACTAGGATGGGTGACCTCCTAGGAAGTCCTCGTGATTCACCCCTTTTTTCTCTGTTTTTAAATTATTTTTTTTCGAGATCATTGCGCTATTTTCGAGTAAAAGGCATTTTAGTGAATATAAATAATATTTTCATTGAAAATAATTTAATTTTATAAATATAACTCGCAACCGGGTCCCGACCTCGAATTTCCGAGCACTAGAAAGTTAGGATCCCTTGAGGTGGGTCGACGTGCATACGAACGAATTGTTCGAAACAAGCTTGCATCGGTGGGTTCATGAATGCAAAAATTGCACCGGACCCCGTTGGAACTCCCCGTGGAAACGTGCCTGGCATGGATGGCCTCTTGATTTCCAAGTGTTGCGTGGATTTCTTAAATATTTTCTCGCTTTTTGGTTGCGAGTTACCCACGGAAAATGGAGAACCAAGAAACAACCACACCCGACCAGAGGCTAGCAAATAAACAAGGCTCGAACATGAGCAAAACTCTAAGGTTCAAGGATCCACTAGCTTGAAGAGCGAACCCAAGTCCACTTTTTCAGCCGTCTAAGGGACACCACACAACGAACCCAACAAACCAAACTTGAGCACGAAGGCTCCCATGCCAATCACTAAGAGTGGAACAAGCCTCACTATATGGTAGTGGATCACACTCATGTGTTTGTGGGTTTGAGTCACTCAACTCAGACCTAGAGCTCGAAGAGATGAGAGTTACCTACACAAAGGTGTTTCAAGGTTTCGCACCTCGGTACCCGGGAACAAAAAGACCAAGACTTCATTGCAAAAAGATGGACCACACCTATAAAGTAGTTAAGGGATTAATGATTTGAAAAGATGGAGCGGGTTAAAGCCAATAAAGAATACGAGGTAAAAGAAAAAGGGATGCAAATGCTATAGGTTAACCCAAAACAAGCCCAAGCAACCATAAGTGCGCACTTGTTAACTAAACAAATAAAATAGAATAAGCTTGTCATTTTCCTTTTTTTTCATCTCTTTTCTTTTCTTTTCTTTTTTTACTCGGTAATGAAGATGCTATAATTAATATGACATCATGATTGAACAAATGCTAAGATTCTATACCATGTCATTGGCAACAATACTAACCAATCGGGTGCTACTAGCTACCCTTGTTACAATATAACGAAACATGATGTTGTACTACTATATCACCATGACTATACAAATGGATCGATGACCTTAAAAACTAAAAGAGATGGACTACAATAAATCTAAACCAAGTGTGACTTATCCAACCAAACAATTCGACAATCCAAACCTAAAAGCAATGCAAAGTAAGAAGGTTTTATGGATGAGGTGAGATGGGATGAATTGTGAATGGGGAAAGGTGTAAATATTCAAAGTGTGCATGATTATGCAAGAAAGGGGAAGTTCAAAGGGTCGTGGAAAAGGGTATATTTCATGGCAAGGTGAAAAGGGATGGAGTAAGAAGTTAAGGGCATAGGCTAGGTCCAAGCAATCAAACAAAATCCGTCTATGGCCTGGGCTCCTAGATCATGCCTAGTGCGCTACCTATTCACACCTCAAAAACCACACATGATCGCATAATAAGGATCAATCCTTACCCGGGTTAGGGTGCTTGTTCCAACCCAAAGGCGGCGCCACGCCCCCTAGGTTCAAGATGGCCCCACAAAAGGTATCAAAGGGCTTACTTGTCGCAAGTCAAAAGAGTGGAGCCCTAAGCCCTAGAGTAATGCCCAAGGTGGTCACAAAAAGGAGTAAACAAGCACACATGATCGAGGTAGCAAAAAGACAGACCACAACGAAGCTAATTAACTCAAGTTGGGTTCTTTGAATAATAAAAAGACAGACCACAACTACCAAATCCTGCATTCACCAACTTAGTACAAGCATGCTATACAAAATATGATACATAAATAAAAACAAACATAAGAATTAAAAGTAAATACACAAAAACATACCAAAGTTGGGTTGCCTCCCAACAAGCGCTTGTTTAAGGTTGTTAGCTTGACCGTCGCGCACTATTCATCTAGAACACATGGGGGCTCAAGCGGCATTACCACTGGCCCTGCTAAAGGCTCACCTGCGCGATAACTTTTGACACGTTGACCATTCACTTTAAAATTTTCGCCTTTCGCATTTGATAGCTCAAGTGAACCGTAGGGGAATACCTTTGTAATCTGGAATGGGCCCGTCCAACGTGACTTCAGTTTCCCTGGAAACAGCCTCAACCGAGAGTTGAACAGCAACACCAATTATCCAACTTCAAAATTTCTCCTGATAAGACCTTTGTCGTGCCATTGCTTGGTCTTTTCTTTATATATCCTCGAACTCTCGTACGCATCCAAGCGTATTTCATCAAGTTTGTTGATATCCAGTAATCTCTTCTCACCAGCTTGCAGTAGATCATAATTGAGGGCTTTAATTGCCCAAAATGCTATGTGTTCCAGCTCTACTGGTAAATGGCACGGCTTCCCATAGACCAACTTGTATGGTGTAGTTCCGATGGGGGTTTTGAATGCCGTTCTGTAGGCCCAAAGAGAATCATCCAACTTGTTCGCCCAATCTTTTCTTGACCTTGCAACCGTCTTCTCCAAAATATTCCTGATCTCCTGGTTACTGATTTCAGCTTGGCCACTGGTTTGCGGATGATTGCTTAGACCGACCTTATGATAGACCCCATATTACCTTAAGACACCTTCAAATCTCTTTTCTATGAAATGTTGCCCTCCATCACTGATTAATACCATTGGTGTGCCAAAGCGCGGAAAAATGTGTTTCTTGAAGAACTTGGTAACTACGCACGCATCATTGGTGGGAGATGCAATTGCTTCTACCCATTTCGACACATAATCAACCGCCAGCAAGATATACCTATTCCCATAGGAGGATGGGAATGGTCCCATGAAATCCACCCCCCATACATCAAAAACTTCTATTTCGAGGATGTTGTTGAGAGGCATCTCATTTATTCTTGAAATATTCCCTGTTCTTTGACATCTATCACAGGATTTAACATAAGCATGCGTATTCGTGAACAGAGAAGGCCAATAAAAACCACAATGAAGAATTTTTGCAGCAGTCTTGGAGGTGCTAGCATGACCTCCGCAGGGTAGATCGTGGCAATGTGAGATGATAGAGCGTATCTCTTCTTGCGGAACGTATCTTGTAATTACACCATCAACACATAATCTATACAGGAACGGGTCTTCCCAAAAATGCCTCTTGACATCATAGAAAAACTTCTTTTTCTGCTGAGATGAGTATCCATCGGGAATGATTCCATTTGCTAGATAATTCACTAGATCAGCATACCATGGAACATTTGTCATATTTACAGCTAAGAGACACTCATCTGGAAATGAATCATCAATTGGAGCTTCCATATTTGCTCCATCCTCATGCATCAGCCGGGATAAGTGGTCGGCAACAACATTCTCCGCGCCCTTCTTATCCTTCACTTCCAAGTCAAACTCTTGCAGCAAAAGAATCCATCGAATCAGGCAAGGCTTAGCATCTTTCTTCGCCATCAAGTGCCTCAAAGCCGCATGATCGATGTGGACAATCACCTTTGAACCTAACAGGTAAGGCCTAAATTTCTCTATAGAAAACACAACTGCCAAAAGCTCCTTCTCTGTTGTTGCATAATTCATCTGAGCTGGATCCAGTGTTTTACTTGCATAATAGATGGCATGCAACTTCCCATCTTTCCTCTAACCCAAAACAGCCCCTACTGCATAATTACTCGCATCACACATAATCTCAAAGGGGAGACTCCAATCCGATGGTTGGATAATAGGAGTAGATATGAGAGCTTGTTTCAACCTATTAAAAGCATCAAGGCAATCATTAGTAAACAAGAATGGGGCATCTTTGGCGAGAAGCTCGGTTAAAGGTCTAGCGATCTTGGAGAAATCCTTGATAAACCTTCGGTAAAAACCAGTGTAACCAAGGAAACTCCTTACTCCCTTAACATCAGAAGGAGGAGGCAAGCGCTCTATGACCTCTACTTTTGCTTTGTCTACCTCAATGCCCCTATTGGATATAACATGACCTAACACTACACCCTGTTGTACCATGAAATGACATTTTTCCCAATTTAGGGTGAGGTTGGTCTCCTTGCACCTACGGAGCACCTTTTCGAGGTTTCTTAAGCATGCTTCAAAAGATGTTCTGTACACAGAAAAATCATCCATAAATACTTCCATGAAGTCCTCAATAAAATCAGAAAAAATGGCCATCATGCATCGTTGGAACGTGGCGGGGGCATTGCAGAGACCGAAGGGCATCCTTCGATATGCAAAGGTCCCATAGGGACAAGTGAAAGTGGTCTTTTCCTGATCATCTGGATGGATAGGAATCTGGAAAAATCCAGAGTATCTATCCAAATAGCAAAAATATGACTAGTTTGCCAAACGTTCCAACATCTGATCTATAAAAGGTAAAGGGAAATGATCTTTACGGGTTGCTTTATTCAATTTCCTGTAATCTATGCACATTCTCTAACCCGTAACAGTTCTAGTGGATACTGACTCACCCTTATCATTCTTGATAACGGTCATGCCACCCTTCTTGGGCACTACTTGTACAAGACTAACCCACCTACTATCAGAGATAGGGTAGATTATGCCTGTGTCAAGTAATTTCTGAACCTCTTTTCTCACAACATCTTTCATGTTAGGATTTAGTCTCCTTTGAGGTTCTATAGATGTGGCATGATCATCATCAAGAAAAATTCTATGCATGCAAAAAGATGGACTTATACCAGTAATATCATCAATTGAGTACCCTATGACACTTTTAAAATTTTTAATCAATGCAATCAATTGGTCAAGTTGGGTATTATTTAATTCAGCGTTAACAATTACTGGATAAGTTTCATTTTCTCCTAAATAAGCATACTTTAATGAAGAGAGAAGGGGTTTAAGATCTACCTGAGGAGGCGTGGATCTCTCCTCTTTACCCTTCACAGAAGCCTAGAAATCTATTTCCTTCACTGGTTCCATATAAAAATCTGCTTCATCTAACAGCTTTCTCAAACTCGCGGCTTCATCTTCTATCCTCAATTCCTTCTAAGATTGACCTCAAAGGGTCATCACACTGTGGGTGCATAATCTCAACTCTTGCTACTTCTGCTCTGCACAATGATTCATCAGCGGGCCCTTTCATCATTGATGGTAGATGAAATTCAACATTTTCTCCCAAGATACTCAACGTGAGCTTCCCATTGAACACATCAAAAATAGCCCGTGCAGTTTTCAAGAAATCTCTTCCAAGGATGATGGGTATGACATGATCTTCAACAATATCCATGATCACAAAATCACAAGGGACGTAGAACTTCCCTATTTGAACTGGCAAATTTTCAACAACTCCAACTGGAAACCTTACTGATCTATCGGCTAGCTGCAAAGACATCCTTGTTGGCTTGATGTCTGCATTGATCCTCTTACATAAAGACAGCGGCATGATACTCACACTAGCTCCCAAATCAGCAAGTGCTTTATTGACCAAAACTTCACCAAATTTGACAGGAATGGTGAAACTTCCGGGGTCAGCTTCTTTTTTCGGCACCTTGCACTCCAGGATAGCACTGCATTCTCCTCTAAGTGTTTCTACACCTGTCTCTGGCAGCTTCCTTTTGTTGGATAATACCTCCTTAAGAAATTTTGCATAAGAAGGCATTTCCTTGATAGCATCTATGAAGGGAATGTTTATCTCAAGCTTACTCAGAACTTCTAAAAACTTTCCATATTTCTCCTCAAGCTTGCGATGCGCTAATCTTTGTGGAAAAGGAACATGAGGTACATATACATCAGTGTTGGGTTCTTTCCTTTTCTCTGGGGCATGTGCTGGTTGTTCCTCCTTTTCCTCCTCCTTTGGTGCTTCTTCTTCTACAACCACCTCTTCTTCTTCACTATCAAAAACCATGGGTGGAGGATCATAGGTGGCGCCACTTCTTAGTGTAACTGCATTTACATGCCCTGAAGGATTTTTCTCGGTGTTGCTTGGCAGCTGTCCACTGGGTCTGGAAAGGTCGCTTAATTGTTGCGCCATTTGTGCCATCTGATTATCAATGATTTTATTGTGTGCTTGAATCTGTTGGATGGCACTAGAGGTATCGGCATTGATCTTGGACTGAGTGGCTATGAAGTTCTCCATCATGGACTCTAAATTTGATTTTTGCGGTAGGTTTGGTGGTGGAGGTCTCTGAAATCCTGGGGGTTGTTGGTATGATGGTGGAGGTTGGTGATATGATGGTGGGTTTAATGCTGCATTGGGACTTTTGGATGAAAAGTTGGGATGATGTTTCCAACCTTCATTGTAGGTGTTGGAGTATGGGTTGAATGGTGGCTTCCCTTGATTGTACACTGCATTAACCTGCTGACTTGATGATGATTCTGCTGCTGCATACTCTGATGGGGAATGACCTTGGATTCCACAAACTTCACAAGCTTTCAAAGTGTTCCCTACAGTTAACTGGTCCATTCTCCTTGTCAAAGCATGGACAGAATTTTGAATGGGGATTAGTGCATCCACTTCATACTTGCCACCTTTCTTTGTATTCCTTTTATCTCTCCAATGGAAATTTGAGGACATTTCCTCGATTATCTGCTTGGCTACTTCGGGTGTTTTAGCCATCAATGTTCCTCCAACTGCAGCATCAACTGAAATCTGAATCTCGTCCCTAAGACCATTGTAGAAATTCTGAATTAAGAGCCAATCTGGGATTCCATGGTGCGGGCACTTCCTTTGCAACCCCTTATATCTTTCCCAAGCCTCATACAATGCTTCACCATCTTCTTTATGGAAAGAAGTGATGTCATTGCGTATTTTAGCAGTTTCGGCTGGTGAAAAGAATCGAGCAAGGAAAGCTTTGGATAATGCCTCCCAAGTGCGATACTTGTTTGGCCCTTCGGATCTTAACCAATCTCTTGCTTCACCACGGAGTGAGTAAGGAAAACAAATCAACTTCATTTGCTTTTTGAAAATCCCTTGATATTTCACAGTGCCACATTTATTCACGAACTCATCTAGGTGGTCGTTTGGATTCTCCATCTCAGTACCGGCAAATTGATTCTGAGCAATGAATTGAAAGAAAGCTGGCTTGATCTCATAATTTGCGGCTGGGATGGTTTCATCGGGCATGGCATACTCCCAAAGGGATTTTGGGTGTTCTTCCGCCATTTTTCGTTGTTTTCTTCTCCTTCTTCTCCTTCTCCCAATTTCAGGATTTAAAGGCACAAGGTTTTCTTGTCCTTGAGATCTAGTTTGCATACACTACACACTCAAAAATTGGGGTCAAGTGCAAAGTGAAGAGAACAACTCAAAGTGGTAAAGAACAATGAACTAACTAATCAAGAAAAATAATTAACAAAGTCGCCATTCCCCGGCAACGGCGCCAAAAACTTGTTCGGGACTTTACGTCCTTCAAATGTAATACCGCAAGTGCACGGCGTAGCTTAGTACGACGGCAAGTACGGGTCGAATCCACAGGGAGTGGGGGTTATGTTAATGGCTTCTCAATCAATTAGTTGGTTCAAAAACGTATAAAATGGTGTTTGGAGGTAGAAGTAATTAAAGCAAGCTATATAAAAAAAAAAGACAGAAATGAAAAGCGAAACACAAAAGCAATTAAGAACACAATGAACTAAGGCAATTAAAAAGTAATCAATTAGCTAAAAAGGCATAGGCTAGGCTTTCTCACCAAGGTAGTATGTACTAACTTCAACCTAAGGTCATGGTTATGGGTTGTTATGAGGAAGAACGTATCTTAAATAATAATGTTCTCTCTCGAGAAATAATAGCTTCCTAAAACATACTTAACCACCTCTTCTCATGGAGTTAAGCATAGCTTAAGACATGGAGTACACATTCATTATTTCCAATCAAAACATCTACCTATTCTCATGGAGATGATTCAACTTTTAAGCATAGATTATCATTAAAAGTCGACTCTCGCCCTCAATTCAACGACACTAAACAAGATAGCAAAACCTATGTTAAACCATAAACAACACAACCATTTTCATAGGTAAAGATAGCAATTCAAACTACATACATGGTGATTATGCCTAACCTAAGCCAAAACAACTACTCAAACATATTCATATTGAAATTATAGATTGCGATTAAGCCAAGATTCATTAAGGAATGAATTGAACTAGAGTATCTTAACAAGATACAAGATACAAGGCTCACTCCCCTGAATTATTTGAGTTCTTGGCACCCTTGGGTTGCTTCACTCACAGCCCTCAGAAACCAAAAGAGATGCTTCACTCACACCGCTCACAAGACTTGCACACACAATTCTTCAAATGACAAAATATGTCAAGACTTAGCTTTATCCTAATAATCTATGATCATGTCTAACAAGTTGACTAAGTCTACATACTCAACAAAGACTTATGTCTCATTACCTTTATAGAAAAGTACGAAAGTACAAAAGTGTCACGATTGTAATTACCCCTAAACATCAAGGGTGCCACAGGAAAAAAAAAATTTATAAACCATTGATAAAACGTATACCTCAGGGGCACCAATGATAATTTCCCAATTCTTTATCATAAGTGGAATAGTTGAGTTTACTTCCATTCAACTTTTCACTAAAATAGGCCACATGTCTTCTGACCCTAGCCAGAGATCATCAAGGCCAACTCAAGAAACACACCAAGAGATCAACTCAAACACAAGCCTAGAACTCAAATTAGACATCAATCAGAAGTCAAATGGGCCTGAACTTAACCAAGTAACCCAAACCACATTACCAGGAGAGATCTTGCTGCATCAGGACCCAAATGATGCTATCAAGCACCAAGAACATGAACAGCTGGCTCAGGATCAACAACACAGTATACATGGGATTAGGACCAAGGGTGCACCCATGAGCATCCAATTACAAGAACCACTTAGAGTCTAACTTAGCAAGATATAGTTAACTAGAATCTTGTTTGTAAGGCTTGCAAACTAGCCGTTATTTTTCTCTTAGTTTCTTGAAAATTAGGCTATAAATACCAAAATATGTAATCACTTGGGATTCATTAAATTTAATAAAATAAAAATCAGATTTATTCTGTGCTTGTCTATTGCTGTGCAATTGACGTTACTAAGGGTCAGTCTACCCTCCATACTACCTGTGTTCTTGTGTTCCACACAAAAACATCTCCATTTGTTCATAGTATTTTGTTCTTCCCCATGGAAACATCAAGGGAATGGATATTTGAGCATTGAGTTGGGGTCTGGTAGTCCAGCTCATTCAAGAAGATCATTGTCTGATCAATTCTTGGACAACTGCTCCTGGGAACATCACAATATGGGAAATAGCATTAGAATCTTCATCCATATCTGGATCAATTGGTATTAGAGCCTAAAACGTGAAGGGCCTGAAGATACATCATCACTGAACATGAGACCAAGAATCTCTCATACCAGCACTAGAAAATCAGAAGAAAAGAACAAGTACTAAGGCGATTCCGCAGGCAAATTAGAAGAAAAAAACTACAAAGACATCTGGTGAAACACTTTTCAATTAGATATTTCCTAGTTTATAGTTCTCAATTTAAAGTTTTCAGTTAGATATTTCTGGTAAAAAATAAAAATAAAAATTTGAATACTATCGTGTGCACATTGTGACATCACGAACAACTTGATATTTTGAACACAGGCCTCAAGAAACCCAGTTCTTGAAGGTTGATTCAATTTTTGTTTTGTGAAATTATGCGTGCCAAAGTTTGTTAAATCCAAAAACATGAGTTCAGAGGAACAAATGAGTGCCCTGACCACCATGGTTGAACAGCTTAGTACGACTGTCACATAAATGAAAAATTCTAATCAGATTACGCCACCAAATCCTAACATTGAGCCTGCTAGTGAGGATAAAACCATAAGAGTCGATGTACAGGAATTTGATGGGGCCTCTCATGAACCTGAAGCATATCTAGATTGGGAACAAGGAATGGAGAGGAATTTTGAGTTTAAGAGCACCCATCCTGATTATCAGTATAAAGTAGCCAAGGTTAAATTGGTGAAATTGGCAGCCACATGGTTAGTGGCTTACAGAGGCAAAGGGTCAGAGAAGGGAGACCTAAAATAAACTCTTGGGATACACTTAGGAAACACCTAAGAACGAAATATGTACCATCAAATTACAAACAACAATTGTACACTAATTGGAGTCATCTAAAGCAAGGAAGTAAGACTGTATCAGAGTACATTCAGGAGGGTGAGAGACTTACTGTTTTGTGTGAAATTGATGAACCAGAAGAGTTGAGATTGGGTAGGTTTTTAGGGGGGATTAAGAGAAGACATCAAAGAAAAGCTTGAAGTGATGCAAAATCTAACATTGGAAAGTGCTTGCAATAGTGCTATCATCTTTGAAAGGGCTAGTAAAAGAAGAACAAACCAAACTGTGTACCCTACCAGTAAGGGAAGTAAGCCTTTTAGCAGTAAGAGTGCACCACAACCATATTGTACCTATAAAACCAGCACTGAGAGTCATACAACACACAATAACGATAAGAAAACAACCCCAAAAGACATCATGTGCTTCAAATGTCATGGACATGGGCACTATAAGAGGAACTGTCCAAATTCCAAAGCATTTACTCAGAGGGAATGGAATGAGATTCCAAGTAGGACAGGACCTAGAGCCATGTTAGTAGCCATGGGGGAAAAGGAAGAGGTAAAACTACCACCTATACCAGAACATGAGCCAGAGGGATCCTATAGGGTGAATAGTTTTGGACTAATGGAAAGAATGAAGAACACCACTTTTGAGGACAGTGAGGATGAGTGGCCTACAAAGGATCTACCCTGAGGAGGAGCTTCACAACCTGTTGATCAGGAGAGTACTTCACACAACCCCACAGGTCAAGAAGTCAGACCAAAGGGAAAAGAGTTTTCAAACAAAATGTAAGATTGGGAATAAGCTATGTGATTTGATCATAGATGGGGGTAGTGAGTCCAATTGCATAAGCAAAGAGCTTTTCAAGAGTCTAGGGTTAATTACCAAGCCATATCCACAACCATATAAACTAAGGTGGTTGGATGAGAGTATAGGGAATAAGGTGATGAAACAATGTTTAGTAACTTTTAGCATAGGCACCTACACAGACCAAGTACCATGGCAACATGACAGGCATACGCTTCACAATGGATATACTAATGTGTATTCTTTAAAGCATGAAGAGAAAAATGAACTAATTCCATTACCACCACATAGAGCCATACCTCCTACTAAAACCAAGCCACCAATAAATTTAATAAGGAGAAAGAAGTGTCTAAAAGACCTTCGCACAAGAGAGGTAACCTTGATATTGTGCACTAAAGAAGTAGCCACTGAGGAAAACCCCATACCCCAAAGAGTGCAACCCTTAATTTAAGAATTTCAAGATATCATTCCTACTGAGTTACCTTTAGGTTTACCTCCCATTAGAGGCATAGAATATCAAATTGATTTGATTCTTGGGGCTCCTATACCTAACAAACTTGCATGTAGAACCAATCCCACTAAGACCAAGGAATTCCAAAGAAAAGTAGAAGAGTTTTTGACTAAGGGCTATGTCTGAGAGAGTTTAAGTCCATGTGCAGTACCAACATTGCTTGTGCGAAAAAAAGATGGTACTTGGAGGATGTGTGTTGACAGTAGAAGTGTCAACAATATTACCATCAAATACAAGTTTCCTATGCCTAGATTGGATGATATGCTAGATGAATTAGCAAGGGCATGTAGGTTTAGAAAAATAGATCTAAGGAGTGGGTACCATCAAATCAGAATGAGAGAAGGGGATTAATGAAAGACAACCTTCAAAACCAAATATGGCTTATATGAGTGCCTAGTCATGCCCTTTGGACTAACTAGAGCACCTAGTACCTTTGTGAGGCTTATGAATGAAGTGTTAAGACCTTTCTTGGGCAAATTTGTGGTTGCATACCTAGATGACATACTAATATACAGTTGCACAATGTATGAACACTTAGGTCATCTTAGGAAATTATTTGAGGTGGTTAGGACACAAAAGCTTTATGGAAATTAGAGTAGTGTGCTTTCATGCTACCAGAGGTGAACTTTCTAGGTTTTATTATAAGCAAGGAAGGAATCAAAAGTTGATCCCAATAAGATAGAGTCCATTGCAAACTGGCCTACACCAACTAGTATTACACAAGTGAGATCCTTCCATGGATTGGCCTCCTTTTACAGGAGATTCATTCAAAGTTTTAGCTCTATCATGTTTCCTTTAACTGAATGCACAAAAAAGGGTAATTTTGAGTGGACCAAAGATGCACAACAAGCATTTGACTTGATTAAAAAGCTTATGTGCCAAGCACCCATTCAAATCCAAGAGGGGAGACTTATTGCTTATTTTAGTGAGAAGTTAAATGGCAGTAGGTTGAATTATTCTACATATGATAAGGAATTCTATCCTATAGTTAGAGCCCTAGAAACTTGGTCATATTATCTAAAAGTCAACCTTTTGTTTTACATTCAGATCATGAATCACTTAAACACATCAATGGCAAAAGTAAATTAAATGCTAAACATGAAAGATGGGTAGAGGTTTTACAATCCTTCACTTTTTCTGCAAAATACAAAATAGGTAAAGCCAATGTTGTGGCTGATGCATTGAGCAGGAGGCACCACTTGCTAGCCATCTTAGAAGCCAAAATTTAAGGGTTTGAGGCAATTAAGGACCTATATGTAGAAGACCCTAGTTTTGAAGGCTGTTTTCTTCTAAGTACTTCAAAAACTGTTGTCTTCAAAAGCCCAAAAACTATTGTCTTCTAAGTACTTTAAAAAGTTGTTTTAGATGGTCTAGGTGTTTTTCTACCTGCTTACTATATACCAAAATGTCTTCTAGATAAACAACAATAAATCTTCATAGGAATGGTCTTAATACCTTATTCATTAGTCTCATAAATGTACTAGGCGCACCAGTCAATACAAATGCCATTACCATCCACTCATACTGTCCATACCTAGTTTTGAAGGCTGTTTTCCATTCATCCCCTTCTCTCATTCTAATTTGGTGATAAGCACTCCTATGTTCTATCTCGCTGAACCACTGAGATCTAGCTAGTTCATCTAGCATGTCATCAATTCTTGGTATTGAAAATCTATACTTGATGGTTATGTTATTCACACATCTACTGTCCACACACATTTGCCAAGTGCCATCCTGCTTAGGCACTAGTAAGGTTGGTACAGCACAAGGGCTCATGCTTTCCCTGACATAGCCTCTTTCCATTAATTCTTGTATTTGCCTTTGTAATTCCTTAGATTCATCTGGGTTAGTCCTATAAGTAGGTTTGTTGCAAAGGGTGGATCTAGGTATTAGGTCAATTTGATGTTCAATTCCTCTTAACGGTGGTAAACCCTTAGGCAACTCTTCGGAAAAAACATCAACATATTGCTTAAGTAGAGTACTAAATCTAGGGTCTGTAGTAGTGCTTTCTTCTAGCACCTCTTTGTTAAAGAGTAAGAATGCATGTCCCTCTCTTCTTACTTCTCTCTCAGTTACCTTTCTACTCATTAAAGAAGTGCATGGTTTGGTTTGTAGTGGTGGCAGGGTCTTGTGTGGAGGAAGGGGCACTAGGTCTTTTAATTTTCCTTCATGTCTTAGTGTGTATATATTAGTATACCCATTATGTACGGTCTTCCTATCATGTTGCCAAGGTCTACCCAACAAAACATGACATGCAGTCATATCTAACACATCACACCAGACCTTGTCTTGGTATGATCCTATGGCAAACTAGATCAAACATCTTTTGTTCACATAACCACTGGCCTTGCTATCTAACCGTTTGAGTTTGTAAGGATGAGGGTGTGGCTTAGGGGCTAGGGTGAGAGTTTTGACTAGGTCTTTGCTCACACAGTTGGCTTCACTTCCCCCATTTATTATTAAATCACAAATCATGTCCTTGATCTTACATTTGGTTTGGAAGATGTTCTCTCTTTGATCATTGGGCTTAATCTTAGGTGTGGCATGAAAGTTCTGTCTAATTAGTAATTGTTGCATTTCTGTCTCTAGGTAAACTAACTCTATGTCCTCATCTTTTTCACTAAGGTCAATTTCCTCAAATTTTTCCAAAACTCCCTCATCATTTATGTAATAAGCTCCATCTGGATCATCCTTATCTGTAGATGGCCAAATTAATTCCTTACTTCCACTTTTACTGACTAGCATAGCTCTAGGCCTACCTCCCTCTTGTGTAGTACTCCATTCTTGCAAGGTAAAGGCCCTGGCGTTGGGGCATTCACTTTTGATGTGCCCAAACCCATGACATTTAAAGCAGACTACCTCCTTAGCATCTTTAGGGTTTTTGTCCTTCATAGGTATTGGCATAGTGGGGTTCCTAGGAAGTATAGTAGTCTGGGTCTATGAAGATGTGTTCTGATGTGGGCGTTTTGGCATAGAATTGGGGGTCCTGTAGGTCCTGTGGAAGCTATTATTAGCACCAGCCTTCCTCTTGGCTTACTTCTCTAAGGTTAAGGCATTTCAATAAGCCAAGTTGTGAGTCAGATTCTGTGTTAGTTCAAGTTTCCTTCTAAAGTCTTCTCTTAGCCCACCCATAACTTTTCCCAGTCGCATCTCTTCTGTCTCACTTGCCTCACACAAAACAGAGAGCTTCTCCCATTCTTGAATATACTCTGACACCGACCTATTCCCTTAACTTAAGGTACTCCATTGAATAAAAACTGTTGCCTATAGTTAGGGGATATGTACCTTCTCCTTAGATGCTTCTTTAACTTGTCCCATGTACTAATTCTTTTCCTATCCTCCTTCCTCTTTTGCCTTTGAATTCCCTCAAGCCATACAGCCACAAGCTTAGTCAATTTAATCTTGGCCAACCTATATTGTTGTTTTAGGGAGTGTTCTTGAATTCAAAGTATCTCTCAATACTGGCTTCCTAATCAGTATAATCCTCAGGATTTTGTGAGTGCCCATCAAAGTCAGGTACCTCTATTCTAATGGTTTTATCTTCAGTGGGTCTAGGTTCATGTGGTTCTTGTCCTATCCTGCCATCATTTTGTTTGACATTATTAGCCATGATCAAAGCTAACTGCTTCACTAAGTTAATTAGGAGATCTAGTCTTTCTTCCATATCCATGTGTGAGAACCAGAAAATAGGGGTCACAACAAAGGTCATAGAAAACAGCAATTCAATAGCAATCAGAGATGGGGTACTGATGTCACAGAGAATCAAGACATGAACAAATGAGCAACAAGAAAAACAATGTACTAATGCAATCAAGAAGAACAATCTTTAATCCAGAAAGTCGTGCAACATGAAACTAACCATAGCATGAGAGAGGAAGCAAAAAAATTCAAAATTAGGTTTTTTTCCTGAAACAAATTTTTGTGCACACGTACCACTTTTCTTCCAAATTAATCGTGTCCAGAGGATAAACTAAAGAAATTGGATTGGAAATTACCTGATTCAATGCACAAATTGCTTACTTACTTCAACCTTCTTTGAAAATCAGGATCTCTTACCAGACGTGTGGTCTTAGTCGCCTTCTGTTCCGGTTGTTCTTCGCGTTTTGCTCTCCTGGCATGGAGTTGTTGTTTCCGCCGGATTTCCTCCTCCCTTGGTCGAAGTTATAAGCCAACCGTGGCTCTAATACCAGGTTGCACCAAGTGTGGAAGAGAAATTGCTTACAAAGGCTGGCGGATTCTTGATCAGTAACCTTTGTAATTTGGGGGTGTTCTAGTTAATTCTGATGGCAGAACAACCATAGGATAGGGCACCGTCTTCCCTCTGGTTTCCAAGGTCCTTCCCTCACCAATCTCTAAGACCAACTCTATGATCTTGAAGAGTAATGACTCTTCTTGAAGTTCTGATGTTCGTACAAACTCAAGCAAGAATAAGAGAATAGAAGTATGAATAAATCTGTGATGTTAAAATGCCTCAAATGAATACATGAGGGTCTTATTTATAGATTCGCCCCCTTGCTCAAATTAATCCAAGAAACTAACGGCTAAAAAGCTAATATTACAAAACTAAGGACTAATACTTAAGACAGTGGTGCTGCTTTTGATTATTCATTAACGAAACTCTTCTATCAAGTGGTGCACGTGAGCTGGTTCGTCTGCTAGTTGGTTCAAGTGAGTTGGTGTGATTGAGATCAAGGTTAATTAAGTCCTTCTCATTTTCAGCCCATACACGTCTATGTCCTTGAATGTATGCAAGTCAACAGCAGCAGGTGGGTGGTCTGGCTTCTCATTCAAGGTGTGGTGGAGTGGTTGCTTCTGGACTGCCTATGTGTGAACCAAGGTTGGGATCAGCTAATTGTCTTGGTTCAGGAACAACCTTGTGTGGGGGCAGAGGCAATAACTCCTTAGTCTTACCCTCATGTTTGAGGCTATAAACATTCCTCCAACAATCATGCTTGGTTCTTTTGTCATGTTGCCAAGGCCTGCCTAAAAGAACATGACAAGCATCCATATCTGCTACTACACATTAGCTGCGGTTTAGTAGATTATGAAACTTACTAAGCATTGTTTTTCAACATACACTAGTGGAAGAAAACGTGCTGCTACACATTAGCTGCGGTTTAATAGATTATGCAGCCTTTAATAAAAAAAAATTACGCGCAAAAATATAATTGGACAAAGACTGCGGTTTTGTTTCTTGCCCGCAGCCAATAGCTTGTTCCAAAAAAAAAATATCACTCAATAGCTGCGGTTTTTGATTTTCCCGTAGCCAATATGGCTTTCAAAAATACGAAATTCAGCAAATAAAATGCGCCTCTAACGTCTTTTTTCATTAAAACCTATTGTACTTGCCTCTTCTTCTTCCTTACGCAAAATGCTTCAATCTTCAATCTATTCTTCTTTAATCTTTCTTCAAACTCGACGAAAACTACTTCAATCTTCAAGCTATTCTTCTTCAATCTTCTTCGAACTCGATGAAATTTATTGCTCTTGCTGCTATTTCTTCAACCCACGAAATTTAGTGCTCTTGCTCTTGTTCTTCAAAGTTTCTACCCACGAAATTTAGGGTTTATTTAGTTCTTGTTCACCCACGAAATTTACGGCTTATTTAGTTCTTGTTCTTCAAGTTTCAAGGTATAATATTGATTTTGTTTCATTGTGTTTTAGGGCTTAATTATTTATGTATTTTGTTTTTGTACTAATTTTGTTTTTGTTTTACATTGTAGAGGTTACACATATCTAAACCCACGAAATTTCAAGGTATTATTTTGATTTTAAGTTTTCAAGTTCATTGTGTTTTAGGGCTTAATTATTTATGTATTTTGTTAAAATGTGGTTAGTTAATGTACATATGTTTTAATTATTAGAATTAGACTGCATATATGTATTTTTATGATAAAATGATTTATTTTTAGGCTTAATATTGATGTATGAAATATAGAATTAGAATATGTTTGGTTATACATGAATTAAAGTTTGTAGAATGAAGTATGAAGTAAACAATGTTAATTATTTTAAATGATTTGAGGTTAGAATAAAATGTAGTGCTTAAATAGAATTAAAATATAAAGTATATATGTTAAAAAGTTGTTATTAATTTTGTTTTGAATTAAATAATCACACTTAGGATGACAAAAGATTGTTCTTGGATGTATAGAAGCATTGAATCGTCAGAATTTATTGATGGCGTATTAGAATTTTGTAGTGTTGCGGTTGAATATCAAGTTAGGACGGGGGGAGTTGGTTTTTATTGCCCATGTGTCAATTGTGGCAATGTATCAAAGGTAGATAATGTTTATATCCTTAGGGAGCACATACTTCGATGTGGGTTTAGGCCTCAATATCATGTTTGGGTTTGGCATGGTGAGGAGGGAGTTTACAAGGAAAAGAGTGTTGTTGAGGATGTCAATAATGTGGCAGATGTCAATGAGGATGTAGCGGATCGTGTTGATGGGTATGAGACGGATGAAGAGAATGTCGATGAGAATGTGGATCGTGTTGATGAGATGGTGGAGGGAGTCGAGGATGAGTTAGGAAAATGTCCTCGTGTATTTGACTTGTTGACAGAGGCTTCTCAAAAGCCTTTGTATCCTGGATGTACAGAGTTCACCAAACTTACAGCAGTTTTGACAATTTTCAACATTAAGTCAAAGTTCAATTGGAGTGACACTAGTTTCTCAATGTTATTAGAAGAGTTAGGTGACATGCTTCCTGAGGGAAATGAACTTCCAAAGTCGACATACTATGCCAAAAAGCTAATGTGTCCTTTTGGGTTAGAGTACCAGAAGATTCATGCATGTCCAAATTATTGTGTATTGTATCGAAATGAAAACGAGAACTTAGAAGAGTATCCTAGGTGTGGGTTATCGCGTTACAGGCGTAAAGGGGCTCAGGATGCTAAAGGGCCCCCGGCTAAGGTATTGTGGTATCTTTCAATAATACCTAGATTCAAGCGCTTGTTTTCTATGAAGAAAGATGCGTTAAATTTGAGGTGACATGCAGATAGAGTGAAGAAAGATCACTTGCTCACACATCCATCTAATTCTCCGGAGTGGAAGAGTATTGATAGCTTGCATAAGACTTTTGGGGATAAAGTTCGTAATTTAAGGCTCGGACTGTGCACAGATGGATGAACCTATTCGGCAATCTTAGTTCTCAACATAGTACTTGGCCGGTACTTTTAGTGATCTATAATTTGCCACCTTGGTTGTGTATGAAGCGTAAGTACATTATGATTTCCCTTCTTATCTTGGGTCCTAAGCAACCCGACAATGACATAGATGTATATCTACATTTTGTCGTCATCTACATTTTACGCGAGTGCCAAGGATCAATCGCCGGTTGATGCTAAATCGGTATACTACGGGCGGATACATCAAATATGGGAGCTTGACTACTGTACTTTCACTTTGGGTCTTTTCAAATGCAAGTGGGTGGATGATGAGCAAATTTTATTTAACCGCAAGCGCACGGTGTACGCGTAGTGCGGGTCGAACACAAGGAGGCTTAATAATTCCAAATTGTATGTTTATGACTAGCTAAGACAAGGGTTAAACAAAAGGTGTAAGATGATGTTCTAATCCTAAGATGCAAAAGCTAAGACAATAATAAAAAAGATGTATAACAATGATATGAAAGACACTAGGGCGTCGGGTATCACCCAATTCTAACATGAAATTCAATCACTTTCATGATTGTATGAAATTGAGCCATAAATATGAGAGAACGTGATCTAATTAGTCTCAAGCTTCCGCTCTATTGACTAATATCGATTTAAGACCAACTAGCATTAATCCTCAAACTTCCGTTCTATTGGCTAATACTAGAAGGAATTTAACTCAAATATATCTCAATCCTAAGTTAAACCAATCCTCAAACTTCCGTTCTATTGAAAAGGCTAACAAAGATATTTAAATCAAGACTCATTAAGCGTAGGTTCAATCATCGACTCAAATCGCACATAATCAATCAATAAAATATCAATCCATGCTTCGAATTAGGGATTTCACCCTAACCCTAGATAAAGAAACTACTCACTAGCCATGATCATAGAAAACATACAACAAACAATAGACAATAATGTAAAAAGAGATAATGAAACAACGAAACTTACGGAACGAGAAAATAACATAAACTGAAGTGCCGAAATCAAATGCTACAATGGTTCTTCAAAGGTTAATTGAAAGAAAACTAAGAGAAACTCAAAGGAAAGTTACAGGAAATTTTAAAACTAAAACTAAAATCTTCTCCTACAAGAAAAATAACTGCCACTATATAAAGTGGTTCCAAAAATTGGAAGAAAACCGTCAAAATAATGCCCGGATTAAGAAAGGCGACGAGCGGCGCTTTATAGGGCGACGATCGTCGCTCATCTGTTGGAGAAATCATCGCTGCTGCTACGGATAAGGCGACGAGCGTCGCTTATGGGGCGACGACTCGTCGCTCCGCTACGGCAAAATCATCAATAATTGCACGAATTGGCGACGAGCGGCGCATAAGGAGTGACGACTCGTCGCTTTGCTACGACATGCCAATAAATAATGCTGATTAATGTGCGACGAGCGATGCACATGAAATGGCTCGTCGCTTGGCCTTTTTGTTGCACTTTTCTCCACTTTTCTTGCCTTCTCCTCATCGGGACTAGCTTGTGGCCCGGTCTCTTCACTTGGCAAGGGGTCTTAGGCTATTTCTCCAAGCCTTCACCCTCTTATAACTCCGAAATGTACCTAAAAACTCCGATTTTGCCTCAAAAATCACATAAAACATGGAATTGACCTCAAGAGACAAAATGTACACAAAACACTACAAATATACCTAAAAACCCACTAAAACTACAATTAAGGAGCGTAAAATGAACACGGATAAGTGCAAATAATTGCACTTATCAGTGGATAATAATCGACGATGCGTTAAAAATGACGATCCTTGTGGATTCACTCTTGTAGACTTAGATTGTTTGCGTGATAGTGAGGAGCCATTCATACTAGCCACACAAGCCAACCAAGTATTCTACATTGTAGACCCTTCTGATAAAAAATGGTCTATTGTTATACAGGGAAAAAAAAGTATCCTTGGTATAGGTGATGTTGAGGATGAGGAAGAATATAATGCTTTTGAAGACACCCCACCCTTTATCAATCCAAAATCGGAGAATGAAGATGATGAAGATGTTGGTTATATGCGTGTAGATCACACGGAAGGAATACATTTGAATTAAGTGATTCACAAGGTATGAATTTTTTAAGGTTTTTAAAGCTTTTTTTGCACTTTCACGCATAAAGGAGCTCAAACGTGGTTTGTCATGCATGAAACTTGACACACAACACTAATTAGTATATATTATTATGTTGAAATGGTTAGAATCGAAAAAAATTATCAAATGCTTGTAATTACGTGTTAAGTTGCGGCTATTAAGTGTTTTGAAGCAATTTTGTCACTTTCGAGCGTAAAATAGCTTAAACTTGGTTTGTGATGCACGAAACTTGGCACACAACACTAATTGTTATATATTTGTGTTGAAATTGTGAGAATTGAAAATCTTAGTCATATGCTTCAAATTGTGTATTAAGTAGCTCAAACATGTTCTAATGTATTTCTATTTATATTCTTTCAGAGTTTCAGGTACTTTATCTACAATGCATCTTTTCAGAAACGAACTTGTGCTCGAGATTGAGATTTTGGATGACGTGATTCAAAGTGAGTCGGATAAGGACTATGATCCGAGGAAGAGATGGACAATGAGGATGACGACGCACTTGTTAGATACGAGCAATTGGCTCATGCTGCTCTTCCAATTAACAATGATATCAATGAAGACGACCCACCAACAGATGCTCCTACTACAACAATGACATCTAAGAAACGAAAAGGGCGAGGTCCTACGAAAAACCTCAAAGTCACGAACCCCATGCACCTCGAATACAACGCATTGGGTCAGCCATGTGGAAAGTGACGTAGGCAATATGGAAAACAAGTGGGCCTATCTGTTCGCAAGATTTCCATATTTTTGAAGAACTCATTTTAAAATTAATTGAATTGACATTAATATTAATTATAATTTTATTTTGTAGAATCTTTTTCACATCGAGCACGACGAAGAAAAGAAGTGTATTTTTCTTTTAGCTCTTCCTGAAAGATTCAGAGATTTCAATTCCAAGCTCGTAGCTCGCTGGATCACAAAGAAGAGTCACCGTCAGACCAAGAAGGTCAAAACGGGAAACGAAGGTGGAGAAGAAGCACCTTCAAAGATGTCGTATGAAATATGGCCTAACATATCGAAGAATAAATGGGAGGCGTTTGTTGCCAAAAAAACAACTCCCAACGAAGTTGTAAGTATTCCATAGCTTTTCATTTTAATTTACTTCTTTTGATTTAATTATTAAACTAATAATATATGACATTTGAATTCTGTTGATTAATTAGGAAAAGCGTGGTAAAGCTTCCGAGTCAGCAAAGAAAAGGAATTGTTGACTCGGAAGCTTTACCATCACATGGGCCCAAGAACGTACGATGAGTCTCGAGAGGAGTGGGTGGATGCAGGATTATACCCCAATTAGAGTCCGGCCCCGAACTCATCTACTACTACCTCCGCATCTGTGAATACTCCTGCTGGAGATCGGGTGCGGGATTGGTACTGCGGGCTTCGTGCTCGAGATGAAAGTGGTAAATTTACCATTCCTGATCCGAGAACAAAGAAGATTGCTGATGGTGTGGTGAGTTTTGTTATTATTAAGTATATTCTTGATTTGTTATATACTTAAACTAATTGAGCGTTGTTATTTGAACAGATGGGCTGGAAGGAAAAAGAAGCTACGGGGGAGTTCACCCCAAGAGGCAATGTTGATGCATTGCATATGGTCTTAGGGAAAGACCATCAAGGGCGGGTAGTCAGAAAAGGAGGCGTCCACGAGGGCATACAGAAGGCATTCAGCAAAGAGTGTGTAGCTACACAATCCAGAACGATGCCACTTGATGAAGTAGAGAAAGTCAAGGAAAAAATCACAGCCGATGTCACAGCACGTGTCATAGCATGTGTCACAACACAATTGACAAAGGACGTTCTCGACAAGGTGGCATCGCTGTTGCAAAAGATGGGAGCCCCCACTGTTGACTTGGCAAATATGATTGCCAAGGACCAGCAAAGTCAACATGGGGATCCTAAGGCTTCGGTGGAGCCATCACCCGAGCCCATTACCCCCGTAGCACACCAGCCCATTCATACCCGTAGCACACCCGAGCCACAAAATCCTACACCGGAGACCATGAACTCCGTTGCTCAGGATCCGGAACCAACACCCGAGTCAGTGATAAAGGTACATATAGTTTCTAAATATGTAAGCGCGTATTTATTTAAATTGCTACATGTTTTAATAATTTATTATAATGTTAATTATACTAAACGAAAAAATTTTCCGGAGGCGACTCCTAGCTCTCTTTTGCTGCCTCAGTTAGGCGTTGCTCATGGTGGCGACTTAACTGAGGTAGTAAACGGTGTGGCGCAGCCAACCCATAAAGGCCAAACAGTGCATTCTATGCCTGTTACAAGTGGCCACATTAGTGTGACGGTAGAAACTATCGTAAAGGGGTTCGAAGATTTCTCACTTCCAATTCCAATGCCAGAATGGACCCTTGAGAAACTATCGGACGCCCAAGGTAGTTTGGTAATATGGCCATATGCTTGGGTCCGATTCACAGCCAAGGTAATAATCTTTTGTATTATCTTATTTGTTCTTATTATTTCAATTGCGTGATTATTACACTAATTTAATTGTATAAATTGAAATAGGAAAAGAGTTCAAAGGGCTCTAAGAGAGAGATCGGTTCCTTATCGCCGCTGGCAATCACTCCAATCTTGACTGAAGAGGAGCTTAAACATCTCTCTCTAGATTGCCTATGGCTGCACAAAGGTGCATCTTGCATGCGTGTGGAGGACCCTATTATTCTACCCCTAAGCACGAAACAATTCTGCTTTTTTGAAGAGCCTAGCGTCATTATTGGTCCTAGTGACATTGGGCACTTTTTGCGAGGGGAGATGTTGAATATCGCCCTTATCCATGTCTACATGATATGATGTTCTTATCTTAGAATTTAGGTTTTAATTTTAATTGTTTTAATAATCGAATTACTGACAAAATTTTCTTATTCGTAAGTTTAGTACGGCTTACGAGGAGCTAAATTGCCTCGAACCTCCAATTAAATTTGGATGGTTTTGTCCTGAGTCGATTTCGGGTGCTAACAGCGACAACGATCCAGATGACGTCAAAGCATACATTGAACGTGCTCTGAAACATTCCCTTGCATCTAAACACACGTTCATTCTGGCCCCATACTATGAAAGTTGATTAGTTTTATTTATGAAATTGAACTTATCTTTTGATTTTTAAATAAGTTCACCTAATCTCTAACTTGTTGATTTCAAATCGTGGTTTGTAGTGTACATTGGATACATTTGGTCATATGTCCTATGACGAATACGGTGCACGTCTTCGACTCATTACATAAAGGACAAGCCCTGCCTCGCAACATAAAATTCAAAGCTTTGTTGAACGCGTAAGTTTATATATTGTCAACCAATTTCATTTAAGTGTTATATATATATATATATATATATATATATATATATATATATATATATATATATATATATATATATATATATATATATAGGGTAGGATCAAGTGAAAACACTTAAAGTGGTGGCGAAAACCAAAGCAGAGGTATACATATTATAGCAAAGGGTACATATGATCTTATAACATGTACATATATGTTGTGAAGAAAAAGTTCATATTATTTACAAAAATGCCATTGATTATGTAGCCTTTTTAAGCGTATATGTACTCTTTTAGCAAATGTCTAATTATTTCGAATTGCCATGAAACATGTACTCCATTTGAGCTTTTATGTACTCTGTTTCGGTTTTCACCATTTTAATTAGTTTTCACATGATCCAAGTCCTTATATATATATATATATATATATATATATATATATATATATATATATATATATATATATATATATATATATATATATATATATATATATATATATATGTATGTATGTATAAAATAAATAGTATTAAATAAATAATTATTCTTTTCCCATGCATTTCAGTGGTATAAAGAAAATGCGTGGGGAAATGGGTTCCGCTGTGAGAGCCACATATCCGAAATGGAGAGCAGTAAAGGTACATAACACTATTTGATACATATTGTGTTTTTAAGTGTTTTGAAGCGTTTTTGTCACTTTCGCGCATAAAATAGCTTAAAAATGGTTTGTTATGTACGAAACTTGGCACACAACACTATTTGGTACATATTATTGTGTTGAAGTGGTTAGAATCGAAAATAATAGTCACATGCTTGAAATTATGTGTTAAGTTGCGTTTTTAAGTGTTTTGAAGCAATTCTGTCACTTTCACGTGTAAAATAGCTTAAACTTGGTTTGTTATGCACGAAACTTGGTACAGAACACTATTTGGTACATCTTATTGTGTTAAAGTGGTTAGAATCGAAAATATTAGTCAAATGCTTGAAATTATGTGTTCAGTTGCGATTTTAAGTGTTTTGAAGCAATTTTGTCATTTTCGCGCGTAAAATTGCTTAAACTTGGTTTGTTATGCACGAAACTTGGCACAACACTATTTGGTTCATATTTTTGTGTTTAAGTGGTTAGAATCGAAAATAATTTTCAAATGCTTGAAATTACGTGTTTAGTTGTGTTTTTAAGTGTTTTGAAGCAATTTTGACACTTTCGTGCGTAAAATAGCTGAAACTTGGTTTGTTATGCAGGAAACTTGGCACACAACGCTCTTTGGTACATATTATTGTGTTGAAGTGGTTAGAATCGAAAAGAATTGTCAAATGCTTGAAATTACGTGTTAAGTTGCGTTTTTAAGTGTTTTGAAGCAATTTTGTCACTTTCACGCGTAAAATAGCTTAAACTTGGTTTGCTAAGCACGAAACTTGACACACAACACCATTTGGTACATATTATTGTCTTAAAGTGGGTAGAATGAAAAAAATAGTCAAATGCTTGAAATTATGTGTTAAGTTGCGTTTTTAAGTGTTTTGAAGCAATTTTGTCATTTTCGCGCGTAAAATAGATTAAACTTGGTTTGGTATGCACGAAACTTGACACAACTCTATTTGGTACATCTTATTGTGTTTAACTGGTTAGAATTGAAAATAATTGTCAAATGCTTGAAATTACGTGTTAAGTTGTGTTTTTAAGTGTTTTGAAACAATTTTGTCACTTTCGCGCGTAAAATAGCTTAAACTTGGTTTGTTATGCAGGAAACTTGGCACACAACGCTCTTTGGTACATATTATTGTGTTGGAGTGGTTAGAATCGAAAATAATTGTGAAATGCTTGAAATTACGTGTTAAGTTGCATTTTTAAGTGTTTTGAAGTAATTTTGTCACTTTCGCGCGTAAAATGTCTTAAACTTGGTTTGTTATGCATGAAACTTGGCACACAACACTATTTGGTACATATTATTGCGTTGAAGTGGTTAGAATCGAAAATAATTGTCAAGTGCTTGAAATTCCGTGTTAAGTTGCGTTTTTAAGTGTTTTGAAGCAATTTTATCACTTTCGCCAGTAAAATAGCTTAAACTTGGTTTGTTATGCAGGAAACTTGGCACACAACACTATTTGGTATATATATTATTGTGTTGAAGTAGTTAGAATCGAAAATAATTATCAAATTCTTGCAACTACGTGTTAAGTGTCGTTTTTAAGTGTTTTGAAGCGTTTTTGTCATTTTCGCGCGTAAAATAGCTTAAACTTGATTTCTTATGCACGAAACTTGGCACACAACACTAATTGGTATATATTATTGTGTTGAAGTGGTTAAAATCGAAAATAATTGACATATGTGAAACAGCCTAAACCAGCATAAACAGTAATATAATACTGTTTACAAAGCCCAGCGAAAGACTTAAAAGAAGTTTGGGCTGAATCCCACCTGTAGCTCGATAGCCACAGAAAACTAATACCAGAGTATTTAAAACTTTTTACATTAAATAAGTGAATACTATTTATAAAACATTATAAAATAATTACAAGTTAATTTACATGTATCTAATATACAAAATGTGTTTTCAAAAATAAGTCCTCGCCTTGCACGTATCACATAACACATGTAGACATCCTCTCCACATCAAATCCAACCTGAAAATGGATCCCTCCCCCGTAAGGAATAGGCCCCATCAAAGACTGTCAACAATTGAATTGTTGAGTAATCCAACAAACTATTACATTTGTATACAAGTTATTTATAACATCTCCAATAATCATTTGGTAACTTCTTATAAAACAATAATTTATCAAAATTCATTCTTTTTTTTTAAGATCGTTTGGTATCGACATAAATACAACTAACCACTTTTGGTTCTTAGTGAATCAAAACACGGCTATAACTTTACAGCTAATAGCGAACTCAAAATACGGCTATTACTTGACAAGTAAATAGCGAAAGTCAAAATACGGCAAATGAAACATATGAATTCATTTGCGAAACAAACAAAACTTTATATACCAAACATATTTATTCAAAACTCATATCAAACACAATAATACAACACTTTAAAAACATGGGAATATATGGACCGTCAGGAAGTAGGCTTGATCTAAATCGTGAGAATACGGGTGATCATCATCACCGAAATATGGTTCTTGCAAGAACGAAACGGGATCGGGGGCTCGAGACCGATCAAAAAAGCATTACCTATTTTCAAGCTATAGGATTTCATAATAATCCGGATATGAATATCCGTTGCCAATTCCCAAAAACAGACATTTTTCAATATCAAACATTTCAATATAAAACAAAACAATAATTTAATTGATTTTCTTTGAAATAATTAATCATACTTCATTTCATAAAATCATATTTCAAGACTCTTATTTTAGAAGCAATATCATACAAGACATGCTTTTGTAATCTCTTTAAATAAATTCAATCTCAACATACTTTTTAATCAAATATAATTTTTATAACATGATTAATTTTTATTAAAATCATTTTACAAAACTAACAATATTATTACATAAACAAGCAATCAAACCAATATATTTCCCATCTTCAATTGAATATAAAAAAAAATACATAAACTGGCTTTAAAAGATATTAGATATTTGTAGGTTACCTTTTGAGTAAATTCTTCAATCAAAATCAAATTAGAAAACTAAAGAACTTCATTGATGCATTTGAACAAACACTATGTGTGCATCAACTTTTAACTTCAAAGGATAAAGATTCAAGCTCCATTTTTGCATCCCCATCAATAATACTCAACAAAGAAAGAGTAATAACCCTAAATTGATCTCAAGTACCCAATAAATAACCTTAAACATTTAATTAAAAGAATACCCAATTAACTACCAATCCCATATTAGTACCATATCAAGACACCCTGTTAGTATTTTGGTAATAACTTCCTCATACGAACTCGTATAGAGGCGATTCAAGTGTCTATGCGACCGGAACTCAAAGTTCTACAATTCTTATGCAGATAACAAAACCCACAAACGATCACAGCTGCCCCAAAAACGCCAAAACAGATTGCTAATTCTCGATTCCCATGACAGCCTGTTAGTATTTGACCATTTTGAACATAACTCTCTCATACGAACTCATTTCGCGGCGATTCAAGTGCCCACGTGACCGCGACTTGGAGGTCTAGAAATCTCATGCAGACACTAGAACTCAAAAACAATCAGAAATGCCCCAAAAATGTCCAAAACAAAATGTGCAGTTTCTGAATCGAAATTTTAATATCCAAAATACTAAAGTTTATACTAGAAACCAAATAACCCAAGTAATCAATACTAATCAACACTTAAAACAACCCAATTACTAATTGAATTCATATACTCATCTTAAATTCAAGTTGATACTTAAATTTGAATCAAAGACCCAATTTAAAATCATAAATACTAAACCACATGAATTTATCCAATATGATTTTACTAATAACCAATTGAAGAAATAACCCAAAATTCAAACCTTTTGTCATAGAGTTTGAATATAAAGAAGAGGAAAGGAGACATTTCTGGCCTAATTTTTAATTTACCATAAAGAGAAGAAAATAAAACTTACAACTGATAATCTCTGAAATTGGATTGTAGAAGCAAGAACACTTTAATGGTGTTTATGGAAGAATTGGCGTGAGAGGGAAGGCAAGAGATGGATTAAGTTTATTTTGCCCAATACTTAACATTTGTTTTCCTCCTCCACATACTCTTCATCTTACATAATAATAATAAGAATGAAAATGAGATGATGGGTTGACACTTAGCAAAGTAGGTGTCATTCTCCAAGATGTCCAAGTGAAACTTTTCTTTTATCTCATACCATATTGTATTAGTGTTGTAATTTTATATTCTATCTCACATTACGGAACACAGTTCGATTAATACAAATATAGTAGGTAAAATAAAATAGTCCTACAACTTTTACTTTATTCAAATGCCACTTTAGATAAATTAAAGAAAACTTTAAATACGAGTCAAAATAATTTATAGAACAAATTATCATCTCTAAAATAATATTATACTCAATTTTCATCGTATAACCTACTTTGATCCCGAATCAAATAAAACTGATACCCAAAGGTAATAGAAGAATTTACTTAGTTCAAATAAAAAATCGTATTTAAGATTCAATAATCCCAATCATACTTAATTAATTACAATTAATTAAGCGGCTAATTTAAGGGCTATTTCATTCTCCCCAACTTAAAATAATTCCGTCCCCGGAATTATATAATACTTATAATGACTCAGTCATGGATCGGGTCTCTGCCCAACTTAAGGATAAACCTTTAAACTCATTCTCAGAAACAAACATCTATACACAATATGGTTCCTCAATTCCGACATTCAGGAGTCATCCAAGTCTAAAAACAATGTTTATGATTCAAACACGACTCAAAATAATTTTCAAATCTACAAAACTCTTGATGGAAAACACATTTGCACATCCACAAGTGCACATAGAACATAAAATCGTAAATTGATAATCAAAACTAAAAACAATTTTAGCAAACATTTCAAACTTTTAAACAAAGATGTTTTGACAATCTACGAAAAACTTGACAGAGTTTCTCTCCGAAAAGAGACAGATAGTTTTATTTTCAAAATCAAATTTGTTTTCTAGTCAAACTAATACATTATACTCGAATACTTTTTGACAAAAGTTTACTTGTTTTAATCAATTTAACCATTTTGTATCCTATATTCGAAAATCCGATTCCCTAATTTACTTGATTTTCCCAAATGACAACAAACTTCAATTAAGAACTCTTATAACCGCCAAATACTTCGAAAGTATCACTTTAAATTACACATTTCATTTTTCATAATCAGATAACTTGAACCTCAAATTAGAAAATTCCTTGATCACTTTTGACTTTCAACCTTTAATAACTTATTACTAAATCGTTATCGTTTAACTTCCACTCATAATACGTTTATATCCACATTTAATACATAATTCTTAACACTTTAAGTTTCAAATACATCTTTCTCATATAACATCCACACTCTTGACATTCAATTACATACAATTCGTAACCTTTATTCCGATCATCCGGTTCACCATTAATACAAATTTACCCAACTCAGTCCATTCAAATTTTATCCTTTAATATCTCATCCAATCATGGTTTAAACAAACACTTATGTTCCCCTAGCTATAATTTTTCAATCACCTCAATACAACTAACATCAATACAATTAGCTTCTAATCAAATATTCATTTTTCATAAGTATAATTTATCTTCAAATTTCTCTGTACATGTTATACAAGGTTCTCATAACTTTAATTTGATTGTTATTTGACTTATGAACTTCAATTCACATTAACCATGAATAAGGCTTGACATAATTTGAACTATTCAAACTTTTTAATTCTCAAAAATTTCCATTGAGCATTGTAAATCTTTTAGAATATTCTCCATCATAAATTTACATTTACCTCAATACGTATAGAGTACTTAATAGGCTTACCACAATACAAATTTTACGACATTCCTATTCATATCAACTCTTATTCCATTTTCACAACTTCCCATAATAGAAATTCTTATCCAAATATCATTAAATTAAACATGTCACAATTACTTTTCTACATTCGTTATTCCTTGATTGATGTTCAATCTTTACACACAACCAACTCATAACTTTCAATATTCCCAAAATGCTTCTTTTGAACTCTATGCACCGAATAATTCTTGCGCAACAATATCTCAGTACTTGATAGGCTTGGTCTTCAACTCCTTATTCCACTTATCGGAGTATATATATAATATCTTTTGTAAAATAAATACTTGAAATATATACATTTTCAAGTTGAAATTTTAAAGTTTTTAAAAATAATTTTTTTTTAATTTTTTTTTATTTATTTATTTATTTTTAACAAATAAACAATCACACAAAATTTCATATAAGAACATTTAGACCCACCAATCAAGATTCAAACAAAAAAACATTTTCAACTTAACTTTAATATATCCTTTAAAACTCTTTTCACCTAACTTCGAAGCCCCAAATTAATATCCGACATAACTCTTGGCCTTCGGCATGACTCTTACTAAAAGAGAATTCACAACACGTAAGGAAACTTCAAGATTTCTTTAACATATAAGCATTTTACACATCACACATATAACGCAGTCACATTAATACCATCCCATTCTTAGAAGTTACATCCTAAGACTCAACTACCGTGCTCTCTCGGATTTTCGAAATTCATTTTTCAAAAATTTTGTACTCGAATATGAGGATTCGAGTACTCCAAAAACAACCAGGCTCTGATACCAATCAAAAACAACCCAAACCAGCATAAACAGTAATATAATACTGTTTACAAAGCCTAGCGAAAGACTTAAAAGAAGACTGGGCTAAATCCCACCAGTAGCTCGATAGCCACAGCAAACTAATATCAGAGTATTTAAAACTTTTTACATTAAATAAGTGAATACTATTTATAAAACATTATAAAATAATTACAAGTTAATTTACATGTATCTAATATACAAAATGTGTTTCAAAAATAAGTCCTCGCCTCGCACGTATCACATAACACATGTAGACATCCTCTCCACATCAAATCCAACCTGAAAATGGATCTATCCCCCGTTAGGAATAGGCCCTATCAAAGACTGTCAGCAATTGAATTGTTGAGTAATCCAACAAACTATTACATTTGTAAACAAGTTATTTATAACATCTCCAATTCAATCATTTGGTAACTTCTTATAAAACAATAATTTATCAAAATTCATTCTTTTTTTATAAGATCGTTTGGTATCAACATAAATACAACTAAGCACTTTTGGTTCATAGTGAATCAAAACACGGCTATAACTTTACAGTTAATAGCGAACTCAAAATACGACTATTACTTGACAAGTAAATAGCGAAAGTCAAAATACGGCAAATGAAACATATGAATTCATTTGCGAAACAAACAAAACTTTATATACCAAACATATTTATTCAAAACTCATATCAAACACAATAATATAACAACACTTTAAAAAAGTGGGAATATATGGACCGTCAGCAAGTAGGCTTGATCTAAATCCTAAGAATACGGGTGATCGTCATCACCGAAATACGGTTCTTGCAAGAACGAAACGGGATCGGGGGCTCGAGACCGATCTGAAAAGCATTACCTATTATCAAGCTATAGGATTTCATAATAATCCGGATATGAATATCCGTCGCCAATTCCCAAAAACAGACATTTTTCAATATCGAACATTTCAATATAAAACAAAACAATAATTCAATTGATTTTCTTTGAAATAATTAATCATACTTCATTTCATAAAATCATATTTCAAGACTCTTATTTTAGAAGGCAATATCATACAAGACATGCTTTTGTAATCTCTTTAAATAAATTCAATCTCAATATACTTTTTAATCAAATATAATTTTTATAACATGATTATCTTTTAATAAAATCATTTTACAAAACTAACAATATTATTACATAAACAAGCAATCAAACCAACATATTTCCCATCATCAATTGAATATAAATAAAATACTTAAACTGGCTTTAAAAGATATTAGATGTTTGTAGGTTACCTTTTGAGTAAATTCTTCAATAAAAATCAAATTAGAAAACCAAAGAACTTCATTGGTGCATTTGAACAAACACTATGTGTGCATCAACTTTAAACTTCAAAGGATAAAGTTCAAGCTCCATTTTTGCATCTCCATCAATAATACTCAACAAAGAAAGAGTAATAACTCTAAATTGATCTCAAGTACCCAATAAATATCCTTAAACATTTAATAAAAGAATACCCAACTGGTTTATAACTACCAATCCCATATTAGTACCATATCAAGACACCCTGTTAGTATTTTTGTAATAACTTCCTCATACGAACTCGTATAGAGGCGATTCAAGTGCTTATGCGACCGCAACTAATCATTTCACTCATCCTGTTCCTGACCATCATTTCCCCTACACACCGTCCAGTTTCATTTCATCAATCATCATTCCCTTCTAAATTCCATCTTGTCCTACTCAACCCCAATTTTCCATTGTTCTACTCAACCCCTCTTTTCCATCATTCCCATTTCAGTTCAACAAAACCATCATTTGCTTTTGTTTCATCTAAATTTGAAGATTTAGAAATTTGAATTTGAATGAACAAGGTAATTATTTTCAAGATATTTAGGGTTTATTTTTCTGATTATGAAATTTTGTGCTTGAGATTAGGAATTTAAAATCGTTGAGTTTTGTGTGTTTTTCGATTTAGGGTTTTTCGTTTACAATGGACGGTTTTGGTTCATATCTCAATTCAGTTTTTTTCATATTTGAGTTATTCTAGTTCGCATAGTTGGCAATTAGTTTTGTTTTCATGATGCTCTAGCAATTATTGATCATATTAGAGTAATATTGTGTTTCATATCTTACGCTAGGTGTTCTGGTTGTATTGTATATATCTATTAGGGTCCACTTAGGTTATGTTCTGAATTTTAATAATAAAAAACCTGAATATGACAATCTTAACAATGATCTTGTCAAACTGTTTGATCAAAGTTTGTATCTTGATTATGCAGTATTTTACTCTTAGATTGGGTATTCTGGTTGTATATACTGGTTGTATAATAGAATATTTGGTTATGACAATCTCAACAATGTTCTTATCTGATATGACAATCTCAGCAGCAGACAGTGACCATTGCTAAAGCTGGTATCCAGACATAGATAGTTGTATTTCTGAGCATGTCTTGCGTATGCACCGTTACTACTTTGGATGGAGGTAGTTTATTGTATCAATTTTCCCTTTTAGTTATGGTTTCTTGAGTTGGAATGTTTAGTTTATTGTATCAATTTCCCTTTAGTCATGGTTTCTTGAATTGGAATTTAATTTACTAATTTTTTGATGTTCATTAAGAGAGAAAACAAGAAAAATGGCAAATTTAGGTAATTGAGATCGTTTGTGCAAAATTAGCCACAATTAGCCTAATTTTGTTTTGTTGTTTGTTTTTTGATTTGATATGGGTTTATAATTTGATATGTTTTCATTTTTTTAATTGATTCAAAGGTTTTAATTTCATTATAAAAGAGATTAAATTTGGGTTATGTTGAATTTTAAATCAATCTAAGTTCATAGAAAAAAAGCTTGGAAATTTATACGTAGAAAGTTATAAAGAAGAAGAAAAAAATTGAATGTTTATGGTTTCTAGATTTTTTCTCTTGCTTTTTTATGGATTTTAAAATTTGAATTTTTTTGTAATACAATTTAAATGTCTGAATTCCATTAACTTTGTCAAATTGAAAGTTTTTATTTTTTTTCTTATTAGTACATCTATTATAATCAAGTGTTTTTTTTATTTAGTAGGTTATTTTTAGTGATTTTGGAAACATCTTGTGGTGGTTGAATAGCATTTTAAAACGTGATGATGGTTGAATAGCAACCTTTAAGATTACTGATAATGTTTTGTGAATTTTCTATTTATCCACTTTTTTAACACTTAATTGAGCTTTGATCATTTTTTTAGTTGATATGAATGAATTTTTTATTGATCCACTTTTTTTGCTTTGATTGGTTTTTTCCTGCATTTTGTTACTATGAATTGGTTTTTATTGTTATTGATTTTTGGGCTTAGAAGTGAGGGTTAATTTCAATTGTATTCTATTTATTGGATTGTTGTTTTGAGTTGGTTTGAGTGAACTTGGTTGTGAGCTTTTAATTGTATGTTTTGCTACATTGTGTTTGACTTACTACATTGATTTTTGTTGATTTTGTGGGCCAAGAAGTAAGCTTTTTATTGTATTTTTTTGCTCTTTTTCCACGCCATTTCCCTACACCTTCCTTTTCCCACGCCATTTCCCTACTTTTCCCTTTACCATTGTATTTTTTTTTTTTCAGTTTTTCTTGCTTTAATTTGGTGCTCAAGTTTCATCCTTTTTTTTATCTACTTTAGGTGTCCCTGATCTTGAATTAAGCCATTTTCCTACACCTTCCGTTTCCCACGCCATTTCCCTACTTTTCAGTTTCCCCAATTAATTTAATTGAGGTTTTGTTTACAAATTTGAGGATAATCTGGGGAGAAAATTGTGGAATCGTTATTATAATTTTTAAAAATTTTATTTATTATTTATTTATACATATATATTTATCAATTTGAGAAAATATAAAAAAGTGATATTTAAAACATACTTCCTAGAATATATTGAATGTTTTAAAAACAGAAAAGCAATAGAGAAAGAGTCAAGAGAAGTGAGATGATCTAGATTAGTTTTTCGTGTTTGTGGCATTGGATTCATTTGAATCAAATATTTTGTGGTTGTGGTTTTCTTATGCTCAAATTTGTGTTTGTTTTTGATGTGTTAACATGTTGTGTTATCGACAAACTCCAACTTAGAAAACATGAGAATGATGTAGAGAATCTGATTTATGTGGTTGAGTTTGTATTTAGACATTTTTGATTAATAATTGTTTAGGAATTATTATTTATTGGTAGGTGATTATGATAGCTAGGTCGTTTATAAAGCTTTGAGATTACGTCTCGTTCTCCACATCAAGTTGTGTTGTATGTGTTTTACGATAACTGGATGGCAAAAGTTTAAATTGTTAAAAATGAGATATTTATCTTTCACACCAAATTTAAGTTGTTGCTAACAAGATTAACATTTATAGAGATTAGATAGGTGTTGTTGGAGCATATGTTCTCTCAGTTTGATTTATCAAAACGTATTTGGATGGCAAAAGGTCAAAAGTTTTAAACAAATGTGCTTACATTTGATTGAAAGACTAAGGTTGTAGAATTTTAAATTGATATTGTGTTGACATGGAGAAAATGACATCAGATGTGCCTATGGATTATGATGTATTCAATTGTCTCCCAGACGGTCTCGGTGAGGATTTGCATTTTATAGATTTTTGAAAGTATTGGAGTCGATTTGTTTTATCATTGTAATTTTGATCATTGTTCGTGTGTTAGCTGTGAATTGCTTGTTTCTTATGATGGCACCATAAATTCGTTAATTTGAATAATCAATTGATTGAAGGTGGGGATGATTGAGATAGGAATTTTCAATAAATAATACGCTTAGTGATCTTTTAACATTAATGAAGATGATTTTTGTAGTTGTTTTGACTGCTAATACAACATTAATATTTACATTAGTTGCAAAATCATACCCATTTAAGTATGGTATGAAATTATTGATTGTCTATAATCATGAAAGTGAAGCAATTGAATCCTATTTCCCCACACTCCTTTTCTCTCTTCAAGCTGGGTTTTATTTGTTTTGTAATTGAGGAAATGAATTTCGATTAGGGTTTTTAATTACTCCTTTCAATGAGTATGTAAAATATATCAACCTTTAGAATATTGAAGATTTGATGACTATCCATCATTAATTTGGGTTCAATTATCTGAGTTTTGATTAGATTAGCTTTTTGTGGGTTCATTATCTTTTAGATTTGGATGCAAAATCATATACATTATCTTTTATTCCTTGAAAATTTACACATTATCTTCTGTGGGATGTGCTTCTCATGCTTAACATGTAGTTTGGCAGGTTCCGGGTGATGCATTGAAATGGGTGCGATGTTGCACAAAAGATAATCTTGTCGCCATGCCTTTGCAAAATGGAATCGTTATTCTTAGTGCTTGTGATACTGTGAGTTCTAACAATTGAATCTAGCTATATAGAATATTTGGTATAAGAGCATCAACAATGGTAAAAATTTGGGTTACCCAAATGAATTTGGAGAAGTAAATAAGTAACCTAACGATTACACAATAGTTACTCAACTTTGGGTACAATAATGTCATAGCCTTAATCCCAATAGATTGAGGTGGGGGTACATGAACCAATATATCAGTTTCAATGGTTGTCTAATTACTTAACTTTGGAGCCCTCCCATTTGATTTGCTTACCCAAAATCAACCTTTTTTTTCATTTTTATTCCTTCTTTATGCTTTGACAACCTTCTTTTTTATTTTTATTCCCTCAAAGTCTTATTGTCATCAAATTTTGATATATTATCCAGATCTAAGATGTTGGTGCCAACATTTTATTCCAAAATTTGATTTTTTTTTTGCGGCAAGTCTCTTTCAAATCAATCGTTTTTTGACAGTAAAATAAATAACATGTACAAAGAAGTCAATAAAATGTCCAAGAAAGTTTAGAAGCGTGTAGCAAAAAAGCTTTGTTTCTAGGTCACTAAGAATAGTGATTCCTTGAAACATAAAAGAAATATTGGTGTGAATTTAGTTTGCCTATGGTTTACCATAAATTTCTGTAATGATATCAGTGATCTGTTATGAATATATCACATACGCTGTTTTCTTGAGCAAATGCTCCTTTTACTTGCCGAATTTCACTAACAAAGATGACAATACCAAATATATCTAACAAGAAAGCCATTGTACAAAAGTGAATTATAGTGTTATGGATGATAAGAAAATAGAAATTTAGATAGATGGAAGACCCTATACAAACCAAATCTATCGTAGGTGTTTGCCATTCTAGGTAGGGAGGCGATTGTATGGTATTGAGGTATCGACTCTTGTGAATCAGTGCATGTTGGTTGAATGATAGTGCGATTGTTTATTGTCATTTGATATTCATTTTCTATTGTTTGATATTTTGGATCAACAGGTTTTATGGTAGCATTTGAAATGATATAATCTTGGTTCTGTTTGATGATGGTGTCATATGCAACAATGTCGTCTTCAAATAAGGTTGCCTTCATTATAAAACCCTGTTTATGAAAACGATAATTTAATTCTACAATATGTGTAGTCAAAGTATATGGAAGTTAGAAATGTTGTGTGGCGAAAAGTATAAATATTTGCATATCTTGAAGTACAAGTCGTTGATATTTCTTTTTTCCGGGCGATTGGAACGGTCTCAATTTTTCAATAACTCTGACTTTGACTCTATGGAGTGATGACTTGTCTGTAAGGTCGGATAAAAATGAGTAATCTTGCTGCATAGTTGGAGGCGTAATATGTAAAGAAAGATTAAAACCACTTAAATGGTAAGATGAATGCAATAGTAATCTATGATAAAAGAGGAAAACATCATGTGTAATTAAAAAACCACTTTTCATAAGTTTACGGGATATATAACTTGATAATTTGATACATGGTAATAGAAATGCATTCTGGACATGTTGTAAAACAGAAGTCGACATATACAATATTAGTGGATTCACTGTTGGTTGTTCTCAAAAGTCTTCAAATATCATAAATGAGTAGATATATGATATATCTACGATTGATTTCTAGCATCTGCCCACCAACGGTAATATTAAATTAATTAATGGCTATCGAAGAATAAATCAAACAAATGAGAAAATGAAACACTGACTTTAGATGTCTTGAGTGCAAGCAAAAATGCATTAGTAAAGTCGTAACTGGCACTTTAATTAACTTATTTTCGTTATCATTTAATACTATTTATATAATTCAATTGATCAACATAACAATATATATTTTTAGGAGTGTGGAAGGGAAGAATGGTTTATGTGAGGTTTCTTACAATTTTTGGAATGGAGAAATTCTAAGAACGAAACCTGAAGCAATTAATTTGAATTAATATTTGAGATAATTACCTAACCCTTAGTTTCCCAAATGGGAGTTACAAAACTCCACCAAAATCTCCATACGGCTGGCCAAGCCCTTCAATTTCCCTCTTTTATTTATTTATTTTTTTTTTATTTTTTGAAATTTAAAATAAGAAATGGGTTAAACGTTTTGGGCTCGAAACAACTAAATTGTTAAAAATGACTGAAAATTCATGGTCAAGCCCATAATAAATAAATAAATAAAAACATTATTTGTATGAAATAATATTACTAGTAAATCATTAAATATTTCGGAAAAATATCGGGGTGTTACATATATGTATACAAGAGCATTTTCTACATTCACCAAACATGCTGAGGATGGATATCTAGTGTATAGACGCCGCCCCACTGGTGAATCTATGTCCATTCGTGGTGTTTCTCTCGATAACCGATGGGTTATCCCATATAACCCGTATCTACTTGCAGCGTTTGACTGCCATATCAATGTAGAGGTCTGCTCGACAATTAAGGCTGTAAAATATCTTTACAAATATGTATACAAAGGACATGATAAAATATCTGTCAGCATTGGGCAAGAAGATACAACAAAGGTAGTTGATGAGGTCGAAAGATTTCAGTCTGCACGGTGGGTTTCTCCACCCAAAGCTGCATGGAGAATTTTTGCATTTGACCTCTATGACATGCAACCTCCTGTCATGCCGTTACAGGTCCATCTGCCAGACTAGCAGAATATTTGTTTCAATGCTTCTTAAAAGATCGCAAATGTTGTGTGCAACGAATCTAGATCTAAGACAGTTTTAACTGAATTCTTCGCATACAATGCAGCACATCCTTTGGAACCAAAATATTGTTTTCCAAAATTTGTGGAACACCATGTTTGGAATGCGCAGGGTAAATGTTGGAACAAAAGAAAGCGTGGCATAATAATTGGTAGACTTAGATTTGTTGCCCTTATCTAACGCTACTATCTACGCTTACTATTAACCCGCGTGGTTGGTCCATGTTCTTTAAGTGAGCTTTTGACTGTAAATAATAAGCTTTGTTCGACATTTCATGAAGCTGCATTAGAACGAGGGCTGGTTGAACCAGATGACTTAGTCGAACGGTGCTTAGATGAAGCTATTGAAATACAAATGCCAAGTGCCTTGAGACGTCTCTTTGCTATGGTGCTTATTTTTCTCGGATCGATGAACCCGGTTTGATTATGGGAACGATATATTCTTATCTTTTAGAGTACTTTGCATGTAAACATCCTAACGATCCACAAAAAGTGTTAACCTTAACAATTAGAGTATTTGAGACTTTTTTGGAAAACATGGGCAAGAGCCTTGGGCTTTATGGGTTACAAGATCTGTGCAAAGATGTTGAGATGCGACTTCGGCGGACATGGGACATCAGTGATGCTTTGGATGCTGCAATTCCGGCATCGTGTGTGGAGGCAAGGAAATTATTGACTACCGAACAACATGCAACATATAATGTGGTTGCTTGATGAAACCGCACAAGAGAAATGTAATCAATCATTATGCACCACTAATGTCGTTTCCTATCAATTGCTAGAAAAAGCAGGAATTATATAGAAACCAGATTTAAGATAGGAGTACGTTGTATAATAGAATGCTTTCTTTGTTAATTTAATGTGATACATTTCATTAATTTGATTTGTTGTTTAGTCGAGAGTTAAGATAATCAGTCGTTTACATATATTGTACATCAACAAGAAGTATTATAGTATATTAATTAATGATCATGATAATAAAAATTACATAGTATTTTTTAAATTACTTATTTTGTTTCAAATTTAGCTAAAGAGTGTTCTTTAGAGCGAGTAAAACAATGTGTTAAAACATATAATACATTGTTGTGATAACGGTTTATTAATACTATTTCATACTTTTAAGTCAGTTTTATGAGCAACTTTCCTAAGATTAAGTACATAACAAAAATTGTTTAGCTAACACATTCGGGCTTAAACATTACTAAAATACCATCATAATATTTAGATATATTCTCCCGTAAGCATACACTACAAATTACATTCCACAATTAAAACGTAAATATTTTCGAAATTAATCCTCTACACCAACAAGAGGATCCATCTTTAATAATATACTCGTTATAAGCTTACAAAAAAGGATATAAATCCCTAACCTAAAAAGATATTTTTGAATTCAATCCTGATAAGTGAGGATTGCTTTTCAAAAAAACTGAACTCCCAAATCCCAGACACCAAAAGCATTATTTTCCACCCTAGAAAACTATTGATCTTCTTTTTGTTAACCTTTGCTTCCATAAAAAACATCACCCTCACAAATTAAACAATCCTGCTAATATGAAGTGGATTCATAGGGGCGTGAACGTAAACAAATATGATTTTTTCATGAACAATCGGAACATTTGTAGAAACCGGCTTAGCTTCATGAGAAATTGGTAGGGTTGGTAACCTACGAAAATTAACATCCATTTTTCCTAACCCAATAGCGTTTACCGCACAAAGGACAGCGATAATAGAGGCAATTGAATGAGGTGGCTTCCAAAGAAATCAAAATTTTGGCTAGAGATTCTTGATGACCATTAGAACAGTATAATAGCTTAATAGACTCAATGGTATAATCATCTTTATAAATGCCTGCGTTATCATTACATTCAACATATAGCTCATAGTTTGTCATGACGATTTTAGAAAAAACGAAGTAGAAGATTAAAATAATTGGACTGAGAATGATTGAAGTTGGTACCTAAATCATGTATTTATAGAACGGGTGAAGACTTTGGTTAGACAGCGGTAAGGTTGCTGGATTTTGCCCCAAAATTACTCAAAGACAACGTGCAAATATGTATTTTTGGATTTTTTTAAAAAAAACGTGGGACAAAAAAAATCTATTAAAACCTGTATATTTTTCCCCATCATTAAAACAATTAGTATAATACTAGATTCTACCACAAACATAAAAAAATACATCCACACAAACAGTTTGGAATAATGCCAATACAAAAAGCTGAATTTATAAACATCATAAGTAATATTTTAACCTTACATTTATTCAAACAAAGAAATAAATAAAAAAATACAGTAACTACTACTTTTGATAGGAATTTAAATACATAGAGCGAAGGCATATAAAAGATAATTTATTATGGCGTCGATGAAAATAATTTTTTCAAAAAAGAATGATACTATACAAATTTTAGAAGTTGAATAATCTATTAAATATTAATTACAAAGTTTAGATATTGAGTCGTGGAATGACTTAATTTTTTCCCAATGTGAAAAAGTTTGCACAAAGGACGAGGGCATTAATTAGACAAGAATAATATTGGTTACTAATGCGATATGTTTATCCTATCTAAGGATACCATAACTCGTTATTACCGGATGCTTTACTTTATCAGCTAGATCTGCTTTCGGTAATTGACTTCTTTATTTCCAGATGTATAGCAAATCTTCTCTTTTGCTGTCGTTTTGGCAAGTTACGATTTCTGGAAAGATAGATAGCTAGAGTACTTGTACATACTATATTTTCTAAAAATTCTGAAACAGCATTGCCAGAATATATTCTAGCCATTATGTGTTTCATTGTATTAACTTCGTACATGTTTTACTTTAAGTTATATCTTTTGTTCCCAGATCAGTTTTGTGGCGCAACGTATGAGAAACCCCGAGAACTTTAAAACATTAGAAATACATTTGTACGAAAATACCATTTTAACTTGCTTCAAAAAGGAATCGCGTACATTCCCAGAAATACATGCGTTCCGGAAATACATATTTACTTCACAACTGCTTACATTATAACTATACAACCAAAATGAATAGGTTGCAAAATTAATCCTATTAAATGTTTTTACATGTAAATGCGAAAAAAAAGAATAGGTTGCAAAAAGTGGAAACCAAAAACATCTAAATTCATAATTATGTATGTCCTGTGAGAAACATAGATTCTCATAAATTGTTAACAAGACATTGTTATAACTCTTAGACATGTTCATGGATTGGGGTCATATGTGTTGCCAGAATCTACATAGAACTGAAGTGTTATATAGAAAAAGGGAGAGTACAATAAATACCTTGGAAAATTGATGGTATATTTTAGTTGTATACAAGATATGCTTTCTGCTGTGTTCTCAGATCTAATTGTTGCCAGAAGTAGTCTCAACAAGAAAGGACAATGACTGGCAAAACAAATAACTCTTGTTCGAAGCCAGAGTGCACTTTTAGTTGGATTTTGTATTTTTACAATACCACATACATTAAAAAAAATATATCTTACCAGAGAGTTATTTTGTTCTTTATGGGAAATTCCTCGTCACATGCACAGGCCTGCCAGATAGCTGATAAATGAAATAGTATTGCTTGGCTATAATCATCCATAAGTTTATATATCTGGTTCACGTAATGTTATTGACTAATAACTATATTTAGAACTTGCTAGGATTGTGCCTAGTGTTGTGCATAATATAAACAAGGTTTAGGATCATTTAGGTTGGTAAGTAAATGATGTATTTATAGAACAGATGGACACTTTGATTAGACAGCAGTAAGGCTACGGGATTTTGTCCCAAAATTACTCAAAGCCAACGTGCAAAACGTACCAACAATACTATTTGTCATCTCAACAATGCTTTTAGATTTTTTTTGATATTGCCAGGGAAGAGGAAGAAAATAAATAAAAAATGTTGCACATTTTTTCACTATTTAATACAATAAGTATATTACTAGAATGTTTCACAAACATGAAAAAAATACATCCATATACACTGTTTAGAATAATTAATGTCAATACAAAGAGTTGAATTTATAGAAGTCATAAATAACATTATAACCTTACATTTATTTAGAAAAAAAACAAAAAAAAAAAAAAACAGCAGCCACAACTTTTAATATGAATTTAAATTTATAGCGCGAAGGCTTTAAAAAAAATTATTATAAGGTCAATGAAAATCATATTTTTTAAAAATGAATGATAATATACTAATTTAAGGAGTTGAATAGTCTAGTAAATATTATTTAGAAAGTTCATACCTTGAGTCCTACAATAGTTTAGGCTTTACCCAAAATGAAGATATTTTGCACAAAGGACGAAATCTTTGATTAGCCTAGAATAATGTTGGTTACTAAATACGATATGTTTATCCAATCAAGCATTGCCAGGACTTTATATTTCCGGATGCTTTTTAAATCTACCAAAACAGCTAACAGTCATTGTCTTCTTTATTTCCATATGTTTAGTAAATGTTCTCTTGTGCTATAATTCTGACAGACAACACTTTCTGTGACCATAAATAGCTAAAGTTTTTGTACAGACTAAGTTTTCTTATGTTTGTGCAATGATTTTTCTTTTTGATCGTAGGTAAGACATGTTTTCTCAGCACAAAGGTAGCACAAAAAAGATGAATTGCTGATATTGAAGTAATTATAAAGCATAATTATGATTGCTTTACTTTCACAATTGAAGTCCTTTCCTTCACTGATAGGCAAATAAAATATTTTTAGACAACTATCAAAAAGAATAGTTTATTGTAGATAAAACCAACTATTGCAAAAAAATACTTTTCAGAAATTATGTTCTTAGAACTAAGTGTTGCCAGGAATAGACTCAACAAGAAAGTGATTTATAATTGTTTTTATGTAGTATATGTGTTTTTTTAAATTATTTTAAACCTATATTAAGAAATGATATAGTTACTTAATACTCTATTAAACATTTATCCTAGGATTGTATATTTCAGATATTTATATACAATCATATTTTATATAAATACTACATGATGCATAACATATGTGCATAGAATATAGAGTATATGAAAAACCTTATCCATATGACCATATCCACAAACTACCATCCATACAATTCTGAGCTTTAACATCAATTCCAAAAAAGCTTAATCACGTGAGTCTATGAAGATACATTAGAATCATCTAAAACTATAAGTGAATCTACATCAACTGGGACAAACGGTTCATTTTGCAATCTTTGTTTGGACACCTTGGTAACTTTGCTTCTTTGTGATTTTCGAAGACAATGTTGTTGAGGGCATTTATGTAGAAATTTCTCCTACTCATCAAGCTCCTCACAAAACTCGGTAAAATAATCGGACCCAAACCAATCAGCCTTCAACTGTAAAACAACAGTGACAAATTATAAATTAAAATATGATATTCAATTGTCTCATTAAAAGTTATAAAGCTCAAACTTAACATACAAATTCATAATAGCCATTTATTTTGTTGTGGTTTTTTACAGCATCATGTAAGAAACGTTTGATAAAACAGAGAACATATCTACCATAGTGAACATCGTTTTTTTGTTGAGGAACCTGCGAATAATAAAGATAATACACTTAGTAAAGGATATTCAATAATAAAACTAAGCTAAATATTTTACTTATGGTTAACAGATTTACGAAGAGCTATAATTAGTAATACATTTATCTTCAAAAAAAAGAAATATTTGTATACGACGGACCTCTGGTACAAATAATGGAATACGATCAATGTCAGATTTGGGTTCAGAACTACCTTGTGCCTCAAATATATTGTAAAGTAACCTAAAAATAAATTATTAAAGTAAGATTATCTATCCACAGAAATAATATTTGTAACACCCCGCAAATTCGATGTTAAATTATTTATAATTTAAATTGCAATTAAAAATAATTTCTTTATACATTATTATTACATCAGAAATTTAACATTTTGACCCGTAGATATATTTAATGACACTCATGTATACGTTTAATTAAATGGGAAATTATTATTTAAATAAAAATTGAGTAAAGTTAATAACATTCATAATAGTTTCGTTCTTAAACTCGAGCCAAACGAAGTTCCTCTTTTAACTTTCGGGTTAAAATTTCTGGGCCTCGTGAGTAGAATAGCCCAAAGAAATTGTGGGCTAGGGTTTTAAATTTTGAAATATAGAAACCCTTGTTAGAAGAGTAAGCCATCACATAGCTTTCTTCTTCCCTCCTCTCTATCTCTCTCAAGACTCACTCTCAAGGACCACCACAGCCATTGTTTTGAGCCTCCACGAACACCACCACAGCAGCCGACACCTCCCATCTCCCACGCCAAGCAGCCGGCAGCAGGCCAAGCCGCATCTCCCCTACCCACGGCAGCAGCAGGCTGCGTGTGCCGCCAGCAGCACACGGCTGTCCCAGCCGGTTTCGGCAGCTTCTCCACCACCTTAGCCACCTCCTTCTCCCTCTTCTCTTAATTTCTCATTGTAAGACATATCTTCTTTGTCTTCTTCTTTTGGGAACTACTTAAACTCTTCTCCTTAATGTTATTTTGATTCTTATCATTTCAATTTATATGAATGTTGATGTTGTGCTTAAATTTAATTGTTATTTATACTCTTAAGTGATTTGGGTAGAGTTAGAAGTTGAGTTGAACATAAATAAGTTAGGGTTTATATTATGATGAATTTAAAGGTAGTATTTTGGGTAAATTCATGAATCTTAACTTAGATTAAGTTATATCTTAATAGAATTTAAAGTGGGTGAGTATTAGAAAGTGTGAATTGAACTTGAATAAATTAGGGTTGATGAATTGAAAAGTAGTATGTACTACTTTTGTGGCTTGGATGGTGTTTTATTAATTAAAAATCTTGTATAAGCTTGTGTATGTGACATTGTGGATGAATGGTGGCTAGTTATTGTTTATATGATATTAATCATGGTAGTGTGACTAGTATAGTTGATACCTATTGTTGTAGAATAAATCATAGTAATAATTACTAAGAAAGATTAAGGTGGGAATTGTCATTAATGAAAGTATTGCTGTGGTTATAGTTGTTTGATGAGGTTATTAGTTTTGAGCTTGATTGCGACCAATGTCAATGATTGTAGTGAGTTGCTTGTACATAATTGAGCTTGGTTGTTATATTGATATGTTCAATTGTGTTGTTAAGTTGTGCCGCTTTGACCCAAATTATATGAATCGTTATTAGTTCGTCAAGCTACAAATTTAATTTATTCTTAATCGTTTTACTCTAAAACCTTGGAAAGGTAACAAATCATTACTACTATGAGTAATATGATTGATATTAAGTGTAACATCATATATTATGTGCTCTTGAAGTTTCCGATGGATAGTTTGATTATAACGCGCAAGTGTATGGTTGCGTCCTTTTCACTTGAACACATCTTGGTATAGAATTGACTGAAATCTAATATTATGGTTTGATTGAAATTGATGGCGTAGTTCATGTGTGAACTTGGGTTGAATTTATCACATAAGTACGTTTAGAGTGCGTATTAGCTTGAATCGAAACCTGTTTGGTTAATAGTGTAGTTTGTATGGAGTTAGTGCCTCTTAAATGATGTCAAGTAGGCTTATTAGTCTTACTTTAATCGTGCATAGGTGCCCGGTTCATAAGGCGGGCGTAAGACCTCTTTCTTGGCGATTTATCTTACATATTTTCAGGAGTGCAGTGGAGTTGCAGGTACGCACACACAGTAACTAATTCTTGTTTGCATTTTTCGTTATATACACATTGAGTGATATTTTCATATAAACTTTGCATGCCTTTGAATTGTCATTGATTAACTATGGTTACCATACTCCAAGTTAGTCTTTGTAGCATTAGTCGAGAATGAGATTGAGTGTCTTATGATTAGACTGTTGGATAAGGTGAGATGGAACGAAAATGAGTCTCTGAGTTGGGATGTAAGTCACTGAGTTCCTTGTTGAGATAATAGCAGAGTTGTTCAATTATTGTGGCTCCATTGGTTAGGGTACCCTAGTTGGTTTAGTTCCCGGAGGTATGGATCATCTATATATGGTCGCTGTACGGGAGTATGTTCATACTTTACCATTGGGCGCCGGTATGGCCCGTCACCGCCCTTGGTTGAGGTGTTGTGTAACGGTCACCATTTTAATAGAACTTAGTTATAGTATAAATTAAGTAGGGGAGTGTCTGAAATTATTTATGATGTGTATTGTAATTTCGGGGACGAAATTATTTTAAGTTGGGGAGAATGAAACAGCCATTAATTTAGCACAACTTAATTATAGTACTAAATAAGTTAAACTGGGATCCGAGTTAAGTTAATCCGAGTAATATTATTTTAGAGATAATAATTTGTCTTTTTATTTATTTTGACTCGTATTTAAAGTTTTCTTTATTGTTTAAAGTGACTTTTAAATAAAATAAAATTTTAGAATTATTTTATTAAACCTACAATATATTTATTTAGTTAAAACGTATTGTATAAAGTAAGACAAATAAAAAGAGTAAAAATGAAAATTGGAGTAAGTGCCACCATTTATATGTGAGTGACACATAGTTATGTTATGTGTACTCACCATATCAAACTTACCTTTATTAAGGAGGAAGTAAATAGATGCTTATCAAAATAATAATAAAAATTTCGTTTACACCTCATCTCAATAGCATCTTCATATTCTAATGTTATAGAAAAGCAAATTTAATCCATTTTATAAAGATCTTATTCTGTCCCTTCTGTTTTTGGTTAATTTCGAATACCTTCTGCTCTTTCCTGGGTTTTGGAGTCTTCATATGATTTGTAGAGCTTCGAGTCATGAACACGTGGACACTTGAATCGCCTCTAAACGAGTTCGTATGAGGAAGTTATACCCAAAATACAGCAGGATGTCTTGAAATCAAAATTTGATAGTTAGTATTATTTGGATTTATTTGGGTTATCAAGTATCAAGATGGGTTTTGTAGACCAAAGTGGTATTGTGATTGATTTTGATTGGAAAGTGTTTAATTTAGTATTAATATGATTTATTTGGGTAATTTGATTATGGTATCAAATAAAGGTTCAATTGATAATTGGGTTTTAAACCATATTGTGTTCTGAAATTTCAGATTAGAAAGTCATCTTACTGTTTTGCAATTTTCGGACAGTCATGTTCGTCTTTAGGTTTTGGCGTCTGCATACAAAATGCAGAGCTTTGAGTCACGGTCGCGTAGCCACTTGAATCATTCCATTTGGTTTCCGTATGAGAGAGTTATGCCCATTTTCGTTTTGAGGTGTCCTGAAATCATACGGGATTTCTTAATTGGGATCAAAACCTTTGCAAATTAATGGGTAATCATCTAATATGGTTTTTGGGCTCATCTAAGCTTTTTATTGGGTTTATTGGGTGGATTATAGGGTAGCTTTGAGTTTATTTGGGTCGAGACTCGAGAGTAAAGCTTTTTGAAAAGGACGTCATCCATGTTTGCTATTGAGGTAGAACTCTAATCAATGATCCTCTTTAAAGTATCTAAAAGGTGTGATATAATTTGATATAAAAAGTGCCAATAATGAAGCTTTGATCAACTTATATCATAATGTTGTGATTTTGATTGCAATATTTGATTCATGTTATTCAAGCAAAAAAATTGAAGTATTTAATTGAGTTTAATTATCCATTTTAGCTGCAATTATGATTGGGATTATTGTGTTCTTTATAGAATTTAGATTAAGGTTTATGTTAGTTTGATTGTGTGTGAATATTGATTTGATGTAAATTGTTATAATTTTGTTTATATTGTATGTGCCATTGTAATGTTGCATTTATCTGAAAACAGTAACATGATAATATAAAGGCTTGATAGTAAGGAAACGCCGAACCATGCTTCCGGCATGTAAAAAACGTGGGACGTGTTTTTCGGCACGTAAAATACGGCGAACACAGTAAGGTTATTTAACCTGACCTGTGGCTCGAGCAACATTATACTGGAGGAGTGACGACTCCCACTAAGTTAGGGGTTTTGGTTTACCTCACCCTAACAGGCCCTTACATATATCAAACAAAGATCATATGTGCTGCATTCATTAAATAAATATTTAGATTCCACGACTTAATGCTCAAGCAGAAGTGTTAGTAACTCACGCCCTGGTACTCAAGTAGAAGGACCAGAAGTTAAATATATAAATTTAACATAAAAATGAATCTCTTATATTACATAAAACACCTTGCATATTTTGTTTTAATGTACTTATTTTGCATATTAATTATTGAAATGCACATATTTCTATTCTTGTAAAATTGTTGGCAAGTTTCTATACTCTACTTAATAGTTAACCTGATTTCAGTCGTCTATCCTTATTTATGTGAAGTCCTAAGTGCTATATGGAGTCCTTTTTGGGTGCTATAAAGTTTTCAATGATCGGTGTACTACTCAGCCGTGGTTGCTGATACTACACAATTTTTGTTGTCACTCTAAATAACTGTCCCTTAAGGGATAGTGCATTTACGAGTATTGCAGGTGTTAGTTGGATATCAGAGTAGCGCAACGAAGCATGGTCGAAACTTCTCTCGAGAGACGAATTGTGTTTTTGATTTTCATTGTAAACAATAATTGTATTTAAGAAATTTATTTGTAACTTTATTTGAAAAGAGAGATTTGTGTTAGTTTTTATAAAATTATTTAATTTATTGAAGTATTTATTTATAAAAAAAAAAAAAACTCTGATTGGTTTGCCTAGACCTTTGGTCTAAGGTTGAAATAACTCGAGTAATTTATGAAAAGTCTTCCGCTATGTCAGAAAAAGTATTTTATGAAATGTGATTAAGACTCGGGCTGTTACATGTTGCCATGGGGGTCTTGCAAACCCCAAAATGGTGGCCTCTAGTCGCATGCGTTAGGTATGTTGGCTCCACTGGTTTGGTACCCCAGTTGGTTTAGTTCCCGGAGGTATGGATCATCTATATATGGTCGCTGTACGGGGGTATGTTCATACTTTACCATTGGGCGCCGGTATGGCCCGTCATCGCCCTTGGTCGAGGTGTTGCTATGTGGGTCTTGCAAAACCCGAAATGGTGGCCTCTAGTCACATATATTCACATAGATATAAGTTTGGAAATGGTTAAGCATTGGTGCACGTGATACCGAAAAGTTATGAAGTCGATTAAAAAGGATAAGATCGACATTGAGAAGTAGGAGATGACGTTTAAGGGTCAAGAGTAACACTTGGAGTGTTGTGGAATTACTTTTACATTGTGATATACTTTATTGATACTAATTATGCCTTATTATGATATTATGTTTGTTACTGACATGTACATGTTTGATTTGTTTGATATGGCTCTTTCTATGGTGGCCCTGTGATGATACGTTTGATATCTCTGTCTTACGTTGAACAACAGGGTGATCATAAGCGGACCTAGCAGGTGATGATGATCTTTTGCATTGCATTTTTGGGGGGCGAAGAGCGCGTGTGTTGGATTGTGCAATGATTATATTCTTTGGACTTGATATGTAGTTTCATTTCTCTTAGTCTGGCTATGTTTTGGGGTTTTAGGCATTTGACCTCTCTTTTGTATAACTTAATTTCCACTGCAAACTTTCTAGCTGTGTAGTCTTTTGTTTTATTGTTTTGAAAACTCAAGTGTTACATGGGAACCACGATCCATGTTTTGTAGATAGTTGGGAGAAGCCGGCGATGAGACGATCCGCTGTGATATATTTTGATAGGCCATCGATGCCTTTACGCTTTTCTGTTTATGTATGTCGTTTGTCTTTCTACATGGGCGCCCAAATTTCTACTCATTTATTTATTTCCTCATTTCTCCTTTTTCCTTATCTTTTTCTTTTTGTAACACCCGAATTTCCTCCCGTACCTTGCGGTTTCGGTTTCGTATACGTGGTCGGAAATTCAGGGGTGTTACAGTAGTTTTTTTAAAAAAATGTATTTAAAATAGGCTAAGAAGATTAAACATACTTTCTCAAATCAGATTCAATTGCTTTTGCATTTCTTTTATTTGAATCCAGTAACAAAATGCTTCGTTTTTGATTTCTTGAGTCCATAACCTTGCCAAAATGACATAGAATGACCAACCTCTAGTGATTCGTATTCAAGAAACATGAAAAAGTATTGACATCAACATTTAAATAGCCAACATATATGCACTAAGTAATCATATAAAAGTTACTTTAATAGATAACTATAACTATGTATAAACTATATTTGTTCATAAGTGTCAGGAATTCAATAAACTAATTAATTTCAATATCATTATTTTGTACTTACAAATATATGTCGAGAAAAGAGTAGAAAATTAATCTGACTTACTAGCAAACAATAGGCACAAACACATATTTCTTTGAGAAAAACTCTCTCTGTTTGTTTTCTTTTCATCCTAGCCTTTTTTTTGCATAAAAAGCTGTAAAATTCTAGAGGATCTAAAAAATAAAATGCTTTCCTTGTTGTCTTCGATAGTCCTTTCGATATATTCCTAACAATTTGATGATGGATATTATGTTCACAAAAAAAATAACAATAAATGATTGTTTAAATCAAAACAGATACCTTTTTTTTGAATATCACCTGTTAAATAAAACTAGCTCAAATCGAGCTCTTCCAAAGTCAACAAACAGTCGAGCAAGGGGGGCATACACACTTTTTCATTACTAGCACCCGTTTCCCATTGAGCAACCATATGGGCTACCGTATTTCCGCTCCTACGAGTAAACCTACATCGAAACGCATCAAAGGAAGCTAAGAAATAGGTAATACAGTCATAAACTAAGTGTATAGGAGCAAGACCCTTGTCCTTGCTAATGATCGCATTGACCACATTAAGCGCATCGCCTTCGAGATGTATCAGTTTGTATCCCAAACGAAGAGCCACTTCCAGCCCATAGCACGCAATCGAGGCTTCAGAGATGTCAACAATCCAATTGGCTCGAACTTGTGTAGTACCCGTAAAGAGGATACGCCCCTGTTCGTTTCTGGCCACAACACCCAGATCGCGAGTACAGTCCCCACCCACATGAGCATCAAAATTCAGCTTTATCCACCCTTCGGAGGGAGGCTGCCATGATGTAAAGGATTCTGCCGTATGTCGAGGTATATTCTGAATTTTTTGGTTATACAGAATATAGTCCTCAACTAGTTTACCCATTGAGGAGAACAGCTGCATAAAGTCACATTGAGCATCTTCCATCACAGTTTTATTCCTACCCATCCAAGAGGCCCAGAGAGAGGCACAAACTAGAGGCAGCTCCGCTTTAGAGGCGTGAGCATGAACCCATAAAAAGAAGGTCTCAAACGAGCTTCGTGGGGCGTCGTTGAGTAAAGAGGAGAAAGAAGAAATTAACCAAGCATCACATACATCAGTACACTCCATCAAAGCATGGCAGAGGGTTTTATTGGCTTCATTACATCGAGAACATAGAGCAGAAGAGTGCATATGTCTTTTAAAACCTACCTCATTGACAGGGAGAAAGTCTTTGCATGCTCGCCACAGGAAATGGCGCATTTTCGGAGGTCCCTGAATTGCCCATACTTTACCCCAAATCGAGCTATTACCATTCAATGTGAAGCTCGACATTCCTAGTTTACCAAGCCAATACCCAGATTTCACAGAATATTTGCCATTTTTGTTTGGTCCCCAAAAGAGGCTGTCAGTCGTGTTTGTATGCGCAACAGGAATAGACAAGATAGCCTTTTGGGTACCTGCATCAAACCAATTACCAATCACATCTAGTTTCCAAGAAAGTGTGCCATGGTCAATGAGATCATAAACTTTGCAGTCAGTGGAGTCCTCATGGTTGAAAACAGGAGTTATGAATTGGCCATCACAGAATGACCATTTGTCTCGTTTGACCCAGATCGACGAACCATTACCGACCCTCCAGCCCAAACCTTCAAGTAGCAAGGACTTGGCTCCCCACATACTCCTCCAAGAAAAACTCGGGTTAAACCCCCTACTAGCTTCCAAGACAGTATCATGCTTGAAATATCGAGCCTTGAGAGTTGCGTACAGCTGAGAGCCAGGGTGCTCTATCAATCTCCAAATTTGTTTTGCGAGAAGCGCTTGGTTGAAATATTTGAGGTCACGAAAACCTATACCCCCTTGCTTCTTTGGCCTACAGAGATGATCCCAGCTATGCCAATGTGTTTTCCTGCTATCGCTCGTCGATCCCCACCAAAAGCGAGCCATCATCGCATGAATCTCATCCAATAGACCATCAGGAATGCGGAATATGCTCATCATGTATGTCGGGATAGCTTGAATCATAGCTTTGATCAACCCCTCTTTGCTAGCTCTAGATAATAGACGTTCTTTCCAGCTTTGGATCTTCTTCCACACTCTCTCCTTCAAACAAGCAAAGATTGTCTTTTTTGATCTGCCTATAATTGTCGGTAAACCCAAGTACTTCGATTGACAGTCAACTTTATTAACCCTTAGAAGCTCTCGAACCATTTGTCTTTGCGAAGGTGGGACTCCTTTGCTAAACGAGACCTCTGTCTTATCAAAGTTAACTTTCTGGCCCGAAGCTCTCTCATATATGCTAATAATCTTAGCTATCTCGGAGCATTCTTGGACCGTGGCTCTCGCAAAAAGGATGCTATCATCTGCAAAAAACAAATGTGAAAGGGAGGGAGCACCACGACAAACTTTAACTCCATGAATGATCTTCTTGTTCATAGCTTGAGTAATTAATGTAGGAAAAGCATCAGCACACAAGAGAAAAAGATATGGGGAGATGGGGTCACCCTGACGCAAACCACACGAAGGAATCACATTCCCACACAGAGAACCATTAATCTTGAAGGAGAAAGATACACTATATATACAGTTCATAATTCTTTGCGCCCAACTATCACAGAAACCCATCCTAAGCATAACACGCTCAAGAAAACTCCATTCTACTCTGTCAAATGCTTTGCTCATATCCAGTTTCAAAGCAAAAGCATTGTTTCTCCCATTAGCTGTTCTTTTCATAGAGTGGAAGGTTTCAAAGGCGAGTAAGGCATTATCAGTGATTAATCGGCCCGGTATAAATGCACTCTAATTAGGGTACAAAATACTATGAAGGATCGGTCTCAGTCTATTAGCCACGATTTTTGATATGATTTTGTAAATCACATTACAGCAACTAATTGGTCTGTAGTCCATTAGGGACTTCGGGTCATTGCATTTGGGGATAAGCGAGACACAAGTTTGGTTCAGCCCTTTCAAGTCAACAGAACCCCCCACCATCTTTTCACAAGACAAATCACATCAGCACCTACAATATCCCAGAACTTCTAAAAAAATAACGCATGGAAACCATCTGTACCTAGGGCTTTTGTCGGGTGCATTTGAAAAACCGCGATGCGAATCTCCTCAGCAGAAGGCTCAGACTCAAGAGCATCATTCATCTCCTCAAAAACCATAGTCCATAGCCCAGCCACCGCTTCATCAATCCCTGTCGGGGAACAAGTAGCAAAGAGATTCTCATAATATGCTGTAACGAGGCGTTTAATATCAGTTTTGCTGGTTCGCCACATGCCTTGATCATCAGTGAGACCTTTAATTGTATTCCGTCGACGCCTGGAGCTCGCCTTGTGGTGGAAGTACTTGGAATTTTGGTCACCATCCCGAAGTTCATTCGCCCTAGAGCGCATGTGCCAATAAGACTCCTCTAATCTGTGCAGTTCATCGAGCTCAGAAGTTAAGGCTTTATAGGTGTTCATCATATTTGCATCTGGGGGGCAATGCTGAGTTGCCTTAAGTTTTCTTTTAGAGTCTTTCATTCTAGCTCTCAAGGCCCCAAAGGTGCTTTCAGCCCATGAAGTTAGCTTCTCAGCACAGTGTGCAATCCGAAACTTGATTCCTTCCCCTAAACCATCCCTCCATGCATCAACTACAACATTCCTGCATTGATCATTAGAAAGCCAAAGAGACTCAAAGCGAAACAGTTTTTCGTTACATCCCTCATATTGTGGTTTCGAGGTGTGTAACATGATAGGAGCATAGTCCGACCGATAAATAGGGAAATGGCACTCATCATAGATTGAAACATAGTTTGCCATTCCGAACAAGCAAAAAATCTGTCCAACCTCTCTTTAATCATAGTTGAGGGACCATTACCCCTGATCCAAGTGAAGGTACTGCCTTTGAACCCCAGATCTCGAAAACCACAATCATCCAGACAATCACGGAAAGCCTGCATATCCCTATCTTGTCTAGCCCCACCCCCTTCCTTCTCTTCCGAGTTAAGAATCTCATTAAAATCCCCAAAAACAACCATAGGCCCCCTAACCTCATCGCGAATCTTCCTCATCAAATCCCAAGTTTTATATTTATTTGCTCTGTCGGCCCAACCATAGATTCCACAAGCGAACCACACATCATTACAATCTTTCGAACTCCTAACTTCAACTAACATATGTCGTTTAGAGAAGAATTATCATATTGACTGTCGCATCCCGCCACCATAGGCCAATTCCCCCTGAGTGACCCTCACAAACCATCAGTAAACCCACATTTGTTCCTAATCCCTTCTAGCTTGCTTTTCTCCATCATCGATTCCATTACAAACACAAGATTCAGTCTCTCTCTCCAGCACCAGCTGTGGAGAGCTTGAACTGTCAGGCGATTATTAAGACCCTGATAGTTCCAACTTAGAATTTTCATAATTGTTCGCGGGGTTGGAGTTGCCCAACCTCCGCTACTGTATCTCGAGAAGAAGGATTCACATCTGTCTACAAGCATGATTTTTCATTGAAGTCTCACTATCCTCCATAATGATATCCATGTCCCCAGACTTCCGTTTACCAGCCCATTCAGATTGGTCATTTTGGTTCTCAGGAATATTCTCCCTCCTACTGTTTCCATTGAGCTTAATAGAATCCCCATTTATTTTCTTTTTTAGTTTGGTGGGTTTTTTTAATGTTGGGCTATGACATCCAATATCAAAGGGGAGGCATAAAGGAGTAACATGTAGGGTCCCCACCACAGCATTAATATTCTCAGGAATCACAATGTGGGAATATGAGGTCGTGACCCCTGTATTTACACCATCAACATTAATATTCATAGAAGGGGGTCCACTTGATTCTTCTTCATTACAAACAGACAAAGAAGGGGAAGGAAGATGCAAAGAAGGTGCCAAAGTGATACCTTTTTCCACAAAGTCATCAGTAGGTGCATATACTTCCTTCCTTTCGACAGCAAGGACTTTGGGATCAGCATTTGTCTCCTTTGAATTACTTGGTGCTGCTGTCACTTTGGGTTTGGAGACAAACAAACTCTTCTTGGCTTTTAAGGCATTGACTTCCTCCACATTTTTATTTAAGCCTTTGCGTGGAGAAGCTCTAATGTTCAAACCCCAACCATACCCACATCTTCTTTTTCTTCCTCAGAGACGAAAGTACAATCCTTATCGGTGTGACATAAAAACCCACAAAGGAAGCAGAAATGTGGGAGGCGTTTGTACTTGAGAGTAATCTTCACAGTGTTCTGATTCTTCAGCTTTATCAGTTGAAATCGTTTCAAGGGTTTCGTGATATCGACCCAAACCCAAACCCTTCGAAATGGGTTAATATCTAGAAAGTCTTCTTCAATCTCCATGACATCCCCGATAGCTTTAGCAATCATCTTTACCCGCTCATCCGATTGGTACCCAAACGGGAGATTGTATAGACGAATCCAAAACGGGGAAGAATTCAAGACCAAATCTAAAGGCTGCTGTTCTCTGTCTATGTCTTGTATCAGTATCAGTCTATTTTCAAAACTCCATGGTCTACCATTAAGAACTTTGTCTCTATCCTTCCAATGGAAAAATTGAAAGAGAAAAAGGTTGGGACCCATTGCCCTAATCACCACTCCCTCCTTTGGACTCCAGATATGCATTAGGGTTCGCCGGACAGCATCAAATTCAGGGGTTTGGACGTTACGATCCGACCCACGAGTCTCAAAGACAGTTTGTCATCCACCGCTTCATCTGCATTATCACCAAAATCTATAACATCTTCTTCTTTACCTGTTAGAGCATGTTGTGAACACTTTTCAACGAGATCCGCTGCCATGGTTACCGGACAGTGAGACCACGGGACTGTAAAATTCCAAAGGGGACCTTGGAGAACAATGAAAGCCCAACCCAGAGAGAAACTCATAAAAGATAACTTACTCTAAATGATGGCTAAACGTATAACTATCCATCATGGACCTCATCGCAACAGATTTTGATTCCGTATATGAGAGAGATACATCTAAACCTACGAAACAACTCTAACTACATCAAACTCTTATTGATTGACCTCCAACATATTAAAAACAAAAATCAGATTAACCAAATATCAAACACCTATTCAATAATCCTTTCATATTCATAGTCAAAATAGATAATAACTCATTTCAAAATTATGAGAGCATAAATTAAACGCTATCGCAGAATACGCTGAAACACAACCAGTTATTACCACTGGATTAAATAACTTTATTCAAAATTGGTTCTTTAGTATGTCAGCAACAAAATAACCCAAAAGAAAATTGTAATAAGATAAGTAATAAAATATTTTAGTTGTTGCCCCAGAAAAAGATAATCATAATCACATAACGAAGTATAAAAAAGTAAAAAAAATAAAGCACAGATTTAGGAAGCGCTTTTTTTGCCTCACTATCAACGCAAAACCAAATAAATTATGTATTTAATTAGATTAAGAAGTAAGTTAGGGATTAAGTATAACCTGAAATTTCATTTGTCTTGCTGGAACCTTCTATAGTACGTTTCTTCATTTTCAAATAATATGTCCTTTACTACGAATTTACGCAATTATAAATTAATTTCGAATGTAAATAATGAAAAGAGAAAAACGTAATATTTGATGGATTTAACACATGAAAGATAACACCTAAGATGCGTAACTTATAAAACACACCAAAAGTACAGATCAAGGGTTTAAAAATTAAAACAGAGGTGGAAACTGTTTTCTAATAAATTACTGACGAAATTACTGTTTTACCCCTATGCTTTTCATAATTCATTACGCTATAAGTAGCCCTTTCGTTGATTTCTACTTCATCTTTTCACCTCCTAACTTTTGATCTTCCTTCTATATTATATACATATTCTTTTATAATAGAATACATATTTAGATACTTATTTATATTAGATCAATTTAGCAAGGTACAAATGCAAAGAAGTATATTTAGATACTTATTTACGTTAGATAAAATTTATTAGTCAAACGTATACGCTAAGAGTGTTTATGTCAGATTCATCAACAACGCCTGTAACAAATGGATTTGTTGATTAGAAACGAAAAGAGTCACAACATTTAACAAACCGTCAACTATACAACATAATTTTTGACCATCCTTAAGGGGGGAAAAAGTATAGGCGCAACTTGCTATCATTTCAAGCGAAAAATTATGGGCACAACTTGCCATCATTCATTGGCTGGAAGAATGTTTGAGCCAGCAGGATCACAGGCTTCAACTCCCTGTGGACACAAAGCATTATCTTGAGCCCTTAGGGATTGAATACAAGGTGCCATGGGAGTATTAGAGTTAAGGAAAGGAGCTATGTTAGATCATTCTAGGTCTGGATATACAGTAAAAAATGCATTCAGTGTATTCCACATTGACTCCTCCTTGGTCTTTGCCCTATCAGCTGTAAGACGAATCTGATACTGAGACTTATAATACTTGGTTATTTTCTCTTTTTCTCGATCCATTATGTGCTTCTTCTCAGTTTCCAACTTAACAACACTTGCTTCCAACTCTGCTATCTGTTTCATTAGCTTACTCCTTTCTTGTTCAGTCCCATCAATGCAGGATTTCTAGGATCTAACTAACATCCTGATATCTACAATTTGGGTCCTTAGATGTAGGATATCCTCGTCCTTCTTCGCAGATGCCTGTTCAACGGAAGCAAAAGTCTCTTAAACCTTCGCCATATGTTTCTGGAGCGGGCTATATTCAACAAGCCCTGAGGTCACTGTAGCTTGCAACTCTAGGATCTGATTTCCCTGGGCAAAATGTTCAGTCAACAAACAATTATATTTATCTTCAGCATCGGCGAGGTAATCTTTTTCCTTTGTTAGACTTTCATTGAGCTCCCGTATTTTGGTATCCCTTTCAGCAATCAGTTCATCTTGAGATGGGCATTTATTCTTCCAGCTGCTAACTTCATTTCGCTGAGCAGATAACTCAACTTCAACTTGCTCCAGCTTGGCCTGAAGTACGTTTATCTCACTCTCATGAGATTGAGTCCTCCCGCAAATATTCTGACCAGAATGAATCAACTGTGCATCAAAAAGTATATAATAAGTATATTACTTCACAAGAAAAGGAAAAATCTAAATAAATGTAAGCCATAGGATACCAGTTGAACATCATGGTTGAGACTTGACCATAAATTACTAATAGTGGTCATAAACTCAAATAAACTACAGGGTTGCAAATTTAATCTTTCATCAACCTTCTGCCTGGTTCTAGGAGGCTCATCTTAAAGAGGAGACAACCCTCTTATGAGAAATAGCTGGTTTTATGAAAAAAAACATGATTATAAATAATTGAGAGAAAAAAAATAGAGTAAAGGGAAAATGAAGTATAGTTACCATAGTAAAACCGATTTCAGTAACGTTTGCAACATTTTCTACCACATTTACAACTGCAGAGTCAAGGTTAGCTTTGCTCATTTCCAGCTTCAGTCACCATAACCTGTGATAGCTCATGGGATAGATGTTCAGCACCAGATTCCTCAGCATTGGCAGCCTGGCTTGTCCATCATTTATTCCATACAAATTAACTGGAATATCCTCAACAACAAATTCTGGCTTGTTGGCAAGAGTGGCTCTGATATCTATGGAGACATGTTCTGGGATAGACATCAATTCTCTGTCCTGGTCGGTGCTTCCACCTACTTTTTCAACTGCTTCCTCACCTCCTGGGTGAGTCACTTCATCAATTATAAGGAGATCTGGAGAAGCTGCATGCTCAATAATTGGTAAATATTGATACTATTGAGTCAATATTGAAGGAACAAATCAAAATTCTTCATTTCGGGATCAATAAAGACAGATCATACTACCTGTACCAACTTCCTGAAAAGACTTATCTACAATATCTTCTCTTGGAGAATCAAACAGACTTGATAGATCAGTACAGCAACGAGAGGAAACACTCATTTCCTCAGAATCATCTAGAGTGGCCGCCTGAGACTTAGGATTAGACTCAGATTTCTCCATTGCCTCTGTCTCTTCCGAAACATTTTCAGCTATGGCGTTGCCAGACAGATTTGTTTCAGCTGCTAGAGAACTATCAAGAGCCACGCCAACAGCAGAAGAACTACCAGGACCTGTGATAAAAATCAAATGCTCAAATTTCAGAAAAAAACAAAATTGGTGCAGGGACACAGTTTATATAACATAAGAGAATAATAACAACCTAAGGATAAACTTGAGATAAACACAACGGCATGTAAACTTCCAGGAACAACATAAGCCAAACAAGAAGCATCAAGAGGAATAACTTAATTCATTTTTTTTAAAAAAAGAGAGGAATAACTTCACCTTCCCAAGCCCTGAAAGACAATGTGACGAGCTCCTTCCTCTTCTTTGCACTCTTCCTCCCCTTATTATCAGTGGCGGACCTAGAATTTTAAATATGGGGTTGTGAAATTTTATATATATATATATATATATATATATATATATATATATATATATATATATATATATATATTATATATATATATATATATTTATATATATATATATATATATATATATATATCATATATATATATATATATATATAAATATATATATATATATATATATATATATATATATATATATATATATATATATATATATATATATATATATATATATATATATATATATATATATATTGTATGTATGTATGTATATATATATTTCAAGATTCACATTAACAAATTATATTCCCTTTGTTTTTATATGTTCTTGTCAAATAGAATTTACGAATTTCAGCGTCAAACTTTGAGTATGATTTCTCATCGATCTATATGGAAAAACATTCATATGAGATCGTGATAGATTCGTTTCAATATATATTTTCTAAATATCAACTTTTTAGAATTTTTTGAAACTCACAATTAAAATTATTTAACTTTTAAATTTGTATTGGAATCTGCGAAAAAAGTAAATGAAAAGAATAAAAGAAAACAAAAGGAGTAATATATATGATTAAAATGTCATTTAAAAATTTATTGCATGTTATTAAGAAAAAATTTTCTTATAGTATATGCTAGCAGTTTTACAAGACTTCCTATTAATCTTTGTTAAATAAAAGTAATTAATTTTTTTTAATAAAAAGAAAATGATCGTAAAAAATGATCTTTTAACTTCAATATCATTGAATACCTAATTCTAAATTCATATCAATTGTACTCCCTCCTATTCACTCAAGTTGTCTCATTTGTTTTTCGGCAGTATTCACTTATTACTCTTAATTTGTATTTTACTCTTAATCTATAAGTTAAAAGATAGTCATTTGGGATCTTGTTTGATTTGTCTCAATATAAAGATTATTATTATCAACTTTTTATAATTTTTAATTAACAATAATTTGAGATATTAAGGGTTAAAATGTTGTCTCGCCAAATGCGAAAAACTAAATTCGACAACTTGAGAGAATAGGAGGGAGTATTATTTTTGGTTAAGAATATATTTCATAGAAAAATGTTAAACAGATTTTTTATAATGAAACGTTGAGTGTGAAAATTTTAAATCAAATCGAAAATAATGGATATATTTGCATAAGTATTATAGTTCAATACTTTTTATAATACATTTAACTTAGTCCCACAACGTTAATATACAAAAATAGCAACAAACTTGTAAATGTAATAATTTATTAGTTGGATAGAATTGTGGTCAGGAAAGAGTTTAGCGGAGTGGTCATTAGTCGGCTATCAATTCCAGGCTAAGTGATGAGGAGAACGATCCTTCCTAGCATCATAACATTGTGATTATTTTTTTCTTTAATGGGGTTTCATATTGGGTCTGCCACTGCTTATTATACACTGATAGCCAACTTCTAACGCGTCGTTCAACGCTAGAAATCCAACTATGCAAACAATATTTATACACCCTAAATACAACTATAGCGAGTATAGAGGTAAGTTGGGGATCGAACCTCAAGGACAAGGACTAAGCGAGGTTAGGTGCAAGATGTAGAGAGTGTAAGTGATATGAGTGAAGGGTGTTTAGGCTAAACTACAAAAGCAATAAACAAGAATAAGATAAGCGATGGAAAGCAAACGGGGATGGTAAGGATCCACCCTAGGTCGGTTCTAAGTTCTCATGGAATGGTAGGTCAAGGGAGATCGAACGTGAATCGATCGAGACACTCTGGATAGCGAGGGGAAGTTGATGACATATAGCCATGCGAACGACCCATAATCGACGTATGTCTCACTTAGGAGTGGCAGGACAAGATTCACATCGAATATCAATCAAACAACCCACAACAAACCTCAACCCTAATCTAGCGCATGAACAACAATCACCAAGCCTAGGGTTTTACCAAACCAAAACCCCTAAGAAATCTACTCTAACATGTCAACTACAACTAAGAACAAGAAAGAAGACATGATTGAAAGCATTAGGGCAAGAAAGAAACAAGCAACAATGAAAGACAAAACAATAAACCTATCTATTCGCTATACTAGAAGGCAATAAGAAAGCAAGAACAAGATTGAGATGCAAATAAACAAGATTCAATGCAATAATCAAAGCAAGAAAGAACAAAACATTAAATTGCATGAATGAAAGATAAACTAAGCAATAAAGAGATTGAGAAAATGAAAGGAAATGAAATACAAGACTTGGAATGTAAAGGAAAGCATTAAATTCTATTCTAGGGCAAAAGAAAGTAAAGAGAAAGCATAAATTTGATGTTCTAATAGATGAGAGGGTTTCTCTCTATCAAAAGCATGAGTGTTCTATTCAGAAATGAGCCTTTATATAGGTTATACAAGAGGGAAACAAAATGCTCTAAAAAGCTCTACGGAAATAAGCTTGCGAAACGAAAACACGTCCTGATTTTAAACAGCATTTGCCCGAATGTAGGACAGCATTCGTCCGAATGGACCCTCATTCGCCCGAATGAAGTCCATTCGGGGTTTCCAGTAGCCTTGAGCATCAATAGGAGCAATTTTGGATCCATTCGCCCGAATGGCTAGGGGGATTCGCCCGAATCCAAGGATTCACCCGAATGGCTTCTTGATTCGGCAAAAACAGAAACTTTTGGCTTTGATCTTGGGCTGCAGCATCACCATTCGACCGAATGCCTTATGGGATTCGACCGAATCCTTGGTCTTTTTGCTCCTTTGTGCTCTAAACGACTTCAGTCATGCATCGAATGAATTCCGGCTTTCGCGATGACTTCGGAGATGACCCGAAACACTTGTGAGAGCCTCGAAACATGTGTCTCTTCTTTAACTTTAATGTCTAAGCCTCGAACTCGATCCGTTTTACCTCGAAATCTCCCGAAAACACCCGAAATAACCTCTAAACACAACGGAGACAAGAACAAGGTAAAATCGAGTGTAAGACGCATAAAACCAATATAAAACGACGAGACTCGACACCAAAGTAGGGACATAAATGTGCTCTAAATCGAGCACATCATACACTCACGAAGAGGATCAAGCTTGCGCACGATCAACAACGAAAGATCTAGTACCATCAGTTTTCTTCTTGGTAACACCACCATTGAATGGTTCTTCAACAGTAAAGACAATGAAATGAGGGTCTTCCCAGTGTTCGGGAGCATTATACTCTTTTTGTGGAGGAGGGAGAGGGCTCTGCCGGGGTCTAATCCTGTAAGTTGTACCTTCAGAGCAGCTGTCAGTCCTCGTCCAACCAGATCTGTCAATCCGTACCCAAGGATAAGAATAATATGCAACAACCCTCCTTTGCTCATAGTTTTGAATTGGGACAGGCGGTAATCTAACACTGAGCCTATATAGATGCAGATTCACTGTATTGTCCGGCCATGTAGAGACGGGTTCTGGTCTACAATATTTCTCATGAGGCGTAATACCAAGAGTCTTCCAGGGAACCTTCTTTGCTGCATGCTCTAAGGAAGAAAAAATAGCATTTATCTCAGATTAATAAATGAAAATAATGGAGTAACGAAAAATCATATTCCCTCCAATTCTCAACTATTGTCCCATTTTCTTTTTTCACACTTGCCATGAGAACATTTAACCCTTAATATGTCTAATAATTCTTAAATATAAATCAAAATTATTAAAAGTTGATATTAATAAGTCTTATATTGAGACGAATCAAACAAGATCCTACATGACTATATTTTAACTTATACATAGATAAATTGAATAGATAGATTAAGAATAAAATACAAATTAAGAGTAATGCACAAATAGTGTCCAAAAACAAATGGGGCATATATTTTGAAAGTGGAAGAAGTCAATATTTAAATTAAGAAAATCATGACTTACCAACCGATGTACATTCAGACTGTTGAACTAAAGATAGACAAAGGTTTTGTTGGATCACCGCAGCATGAGGAATCCACCCATTTGGCATATTCTTATCGTTAAGCCTGATGAAATAAAAAAACGCATGTTTTTCCCTTCTTGTAAATTCCATGACCTGGTCAATATTGTAGGTATCCCCCCGCCTTAGGCTGGCTCTAGAAGACTGGAGGCTTGTACCTATATGGGTGACCATGTGCCTTGGGTACCCTAATCCAGAAAATTTTATCCTTATATTCTTTAAGGTCGTTTAGTTCTGGGTAAGCGACCAATGAAGCATTAATGGAAGAGAGGGTGACGAACGGTTTCTTCCTTACTTCATCTAATTTAAAAATACTCTTAAATAATCTTAGAGTCATGGGTAGCTTCATATATTCACAAATCCAAATGAAAGATATAATTTTCCTTGTTGCCTGGGGCAGAAGTTGATTAAGTGAAATTTCAAAATGACATAGAAGTTTCGAAAAAAATGGATGCAGAGGAAAGTGAAGCCCAAAAGCAAGATGATAAATGCAAACTGAGATGAATATGTCTTCTTCAACATCTCTAGAAACAATATATTCATGGTCCATCATGCCCTCTTCCCCAATCCTACACCAATATCCCTTATGCTTGGGAATATGACAATAGTCTTCCAAAACAAAGTGCGCCCTACCCTCCACCATTTCTGTGAAGGTCTTTCTTGTTAAAGTCGTCGTCGTCAGTTCTCTCATCGTTTCATCCTCGGCTTCAAAATCAAATGGTGTAAAAGCAGCATCCAAAGGACCTTCTTCGGTTATGGCAGGAATAGGATCAATCCAATGTAACTGAATCCAGCCCTTTCGCTGCATGACCCACTCTTGGGGAGGTTGGTGGGGGAGAACATCTAAATTTTAATCCATAGGAAATTCAGCCACTGCAATTTCCGTCAAATCATTTGAAAATCAAATCTTAGGTCAAAAGGAGACGCTTTACCAGCAACCATTTTTAGATTGAAGAGGAGCAAAAAGAATTAGGGTTTGAGAAAAAAATTTCAACATAGAGGAAAACAGAGAAAATTGTAAGAACTTGGAAATTGAACAAAGTGAAAATAACTGAATGAATGGAAATTTCGGGAAAATTTCGTGAATATAAGTGAGTACGCATCAATAACCAAAAGATGATGGCCTTGGATATTAAAAAACCACCCGTGCAAATGAAACCGCCAAAATATATACTCAAAACGTGTACAGAACAAGAATTAACCGTGCATTTAATGCTAATACGGTTGTAGTGGCGCAAATGATGAAAAAGTACATCAATCAAGGTATTTAAAATAAGTTTCAATTATTAACACCCAAACAAAAATTAATAATTATGATTCATAAATCACCACAAAACACAAAAGAAATAATATAGAATTTAAAAAAAAAAAATTAAAAAAAAATTAACAAAACCCAAAAAAATTATTTTAAAATAATAGCATCTGAACCTATCATATCCTAACACATAAGAGTGATTTATTAATCTAACAAGTAACTGTCATGTACAAAGGCAATCTCAACTTCAAAAAAATTGCAAAATTGATTGTAACGTATTTGTGGGAAAAACTAAAACAGTTGTCAAGATGGTTTCCAAATCTACAAAAGATATGAATCATCATTATTTAAAAATCCAATAAGAGCTCATTTAAACATTTTTCCAAAAAAGTTAGTGCTAAAACTCATTTTCCCCCCCAATACTGATTGTATGTTTATAATGCTATAAATATACCTACTCTTCAGTATTTTAGTTCATCTCTTCATTTGTGTTTTCTTCATTTTCCTTCAACATGAACTCAATATTTTCTTATCTCTCTCCTTTTCCAAATTATTTTTCCCTTTTCTCTTTCACGGTATTTAGTGCTGGTTTACTTCTACTATTAATCTATTATTCAATCATGCTCTCTCCGGCTTCTAATGGCAACTACTTATTGACAGATCAAAGAACCAGCTAAAACTTCATGTTTTTAAATAAAGGTACCACCATTGTATCGTCCTTATTTAGATACCATATATACATATATATTAAAAACATGTATCATATTTCAACAATTTACTCTTAGCTTAAATATGCTCACTAATATATTTCCACAAAGTTAAAGTTGATTACATGAGCTATAACTTCTCCTTCTTAAGAGCACAAATACATTCCATCTTTTCAGGAAGTTCTAGCTCATGTCGTCAACTTTATCTTGTTTGAAATGGCTATAGAGTGTAAAGAAAAACAGATTGGTTGATAAAACAACACCATTTTGGCATTTGTTGCATCTTTAGGGAAGGTATAACGACTGCAATGTATGACCCCTAGGAGCATACATTTCTGGCAACATACTTCCCAATGTTTCGTAAAAAACTAATAATGTTTTCATACAACAACTGTTCTGGGACTAAATGTCTATTCGGATTGGCTTAATAGTTTCCCACAGTCAGGATGACTTGACAAAAAAACAAATAATATATAAAATTATACAAATAATTATGGAAATGTACAATACTAGTGACCTTTTTAACGCTCATAATAGCAAGTAAGCTCTTGATAGCTAAACCTTGGCCCATATAATGAAATCAGATTTTATATGCGAAATAAGTACCTGACCAAATAATCTCCTTAAATGGATATTGATTTATCTGATTGTAGACGAATCACAAAATTAAGGATACATTTAAGGACCAGGTTTGGTCATATACTTTTTCGGATTTATAAAATCAGATTCAAAAATCGTATATGGCTTATAGATTTTGCTAATAAGTATCAAGGTCGCATTTCAAGTGCATTCTTCGAGATACGGGTATAATGAGGTATACTGTCATATATATTCCATCTTCCAAATATGTACTTACTTTTCTCTTTTTTAAGGTTTCTATGGAGTCTAAAACTAAAAGGTATTGTTGATTAACTAATTGCATTTTTTGTCCATCGCATTTTTAATTTGTTAGAAGATTAGAAGATCCCAAAATGTAGTCATCCCTCAAATTAGCTATAATGAATGATACACAAGACCTTCAAAAATGTAATTGATTGGAAAACATAGTGAATTGATTTATTTCTAAAGTTGATTACATGAGCTATAACTTCTCCTTCTTAAGAGCACAAATATATTCCATCTTTTCAGGAAGTTCTAGCTCATGTCGTCAACTTTCTCTTGTTTGAAATGGCTATAGAGTGTAAAGAAAAACAGATTGATTGATAAAACAACACCATTTTGGCATTTGTTGCATCTTCAGGGAAGGTATAACGATTGCAATGTTTGACCCCTAGAAGCATACATTTCTGGCAACATACTTCCCAATGTTTCCTGAAAACACTAATAATGTTTTCATACAGCAACTGTTCTGGGACTAAATGTCTATTCGGATTGGCTTAATAGTTTCCCACAGTTAGGATGACTTGACAAAAAAACAAATAATATATAAAATTATACAAAATCTATAATTATGGAAATGTACAATACTAGTGACCTTTTTAACGCTCATAATAGCAAGTAAGCTCTTGATAGCTAAACCTTGGCCCATATAATGAAATCTGATTTATATGCGAAATAAGTACCTGACCAAATGATCTCCTTAAATGGATATTGATTTATCTGATTGTAGACGAATCGCAAAATCAAGGATACATTTAAGGACAAGGTTTGGTCAGATACTTTTTTGGATCTATAAAATCAGATTCAAAGATTGTATATGGCTTATAGCTTTTGTTAATAAGTATCAAGGTCGCATTTCAAGTGCTTTCTTCGAGATACAGGTATTATGAGGTTTAGTGTCATATATATTCCATCTTCCAAATATGTACTTACTTTTATCTTCTTTAAGGTTTCTATGGAGTTTAAAAACTAAACGGTATTGTTGATTAACTAATTGCATTTTTTTTCTACCGCATTTTTAATTTGTTAGAAGATTAGAAGATCCCAAAATGTAGTCATCCCTCAAATTAGCTATAATGAATGATAGGCACGACCTTCAAATATGTATTTATTTCTACATATTTAAAAACTCTTTTGCAACAAAATACGTATCACATCTGAATGGCCTTTTCCTAATTATATGTGCAACATAAAAAACAACGTCAATAAAGACAACAAATTCTTGGAATTGTGAAAGAAATCTAGAAAACAGGTTAAAATAAAGAAAGAGGAATGTGTTTTCCCAAATTAAATGATTTAAAAAGTTTTGGAGTACCAGATCAGCTAAAGCGCCACGGTCAAATATACCTTGTCCTTTAGTAATAAACATTGTCTTGAACACCTGGTAATCACAATCTGTAACGTCAACATGTTTTCTAACTATCCATACCTTGTTGTTATTGACTACATTTTTATAACAATTACATTAGTGATTAGAACGTTATTTAGCTTAGATAATTCTATTACTTATTTTGATAACAAGCTACACATTACGCATTTCAAGTTCATGAGTTATTGATCCATCTGCAACACTACATCCTTAAATAGGTAAGATTTCTTCTAAAGTTCCATTAACATGTTTATTTTCAGTCTTTATTTTCTTTTTTTAGTTTTACTTCATTTGGGTGCATATCATGGAAAACAATACTTTGTGCAGCAACCAAATCTAAGAGTAATGTGTTTCTGATAAAAAAGCGTTCTATGTAAAGAACCTAGGCCGCAAAATTTAGGAACACACAGACAAATAGATATTGTCCGGACAACAATGTTGCAGAGAAAAAATAAAATCTGTGAATAATGTAGTCTAAGAGAAAACAGTTGAATAGAAAAGTATGTAGCACAAGAGATCCGAGAACTTTTTTTTTATATCTGTTTCTTCTGGCAGCTATTCGTTTGACTAAACCTGTGACAACAGTGTGCTATCATCAAATCTTCTAAAGTGCTGCTGTGTCTCTGTCTAGAGAAGCGCTAACACATAACTTAGCATCCGAACAAAACAATTGGAAGAGTTTTCGGTGCAAGATAATGGTACACATGATTTTTGATACGAAGAAAAACCAACATCAGGAATCAAAGATGTAAGGATAACCCAAAGCTGTGGCATTTAAAATGGAACTAAACAAACTGGAAAACAACCGTTGGGATAAGATTGTGAAGTACATAAGCTCGTTTTAGATTCTTGTATTACCAGACTCTAGGATGCTATTTCCTGGCACAAAAAAAATGAGAAGTCAGAGCAAAAAAATTGGCATTAGTCTATGTTGTGAACAATAATCCCGAAACAAAGATTTCTGGGAGAAAAAATATCCTTATATAAAACTTATAAAAACTTATTTGGTAACAAATATTTCTGGGTAAAATATCCTTAAAGAAAATTTGTGTAATAGTGATTTTTGTGGGATGATGTACTAAGAAAGTAGAATTAATGTGTTAAACTGTTTATTTTGCTACATTAGAATACAAACAGAAAGCAGTTCAACAGTTTTCCTAAAAAATAAATGATGCAAACCGTTTTGTTTTCCAAATATTGTTAGCCCTTTTATTTACACAAGAGGATAAACACTATAAATATACGTATTCCTCTTTATTTTAAATCATCTCTTCATTTTTGTTTTCCTTATTCATTTTTCTTCAACATGATCTCCATGTTTAGAGTAATCAGGAAAAAAGCAATATCGAAAATAAAAAGCTTTGCAGAAAAAAGTAGTTGATATATTAAGGGATGATATTTTGGAGAGAGAGGTTAGAGAATTGAAGAAACTCAAGTATCAGTGTGAGGAAACACTCTCCCCAATTGTGTTGCTTCCCACGGAAACTGAAGTAACTGTACCAGGAAATAAAAGATTATGCAACCGATACATACTGCCTTGTCACAAAAGTCATTATTGCCATCAGAAGCGCAGACCATGTATGCATAACTTTCCATAATTTTGTTTTGTTTCCTACGTCGTAGAATGCTTATTATCCCTTCAAGTTGCGGGCTCAATCTTTTATCAACTTCAGAGGTTGATTTGTGTTGTTTTGTCCATATGTGAGGTGAAAGGAAAGCGAAAGAAGAGAAAGGCAATACTTGTTATAAAGCCTTCTATTTTTGTTTTTACATATTTTTCATAGATACTAAATATAATCCTATGGTTCTCTTTTCTTTTCCCCATCTTTTGCTTTGTTTTCCTTGAATAAATGAGTAGCTGCCAACATTACAAGCTATTTAGGCAAACCATGGAAGTCTAATTGGAAAAGAAATCATGCAAAGCAAGCCAATATTAGCTTGTATTTTAGAATCATTGACAATGTTCATCATTACTCTTAAAAACACTGCCCGAAAGAGTTTAACTGATTCCATAGTTGATGACATCAAACTTCAAACTATCGAGCTCAAATTTAAGCCAAATATCTTAATAGCTGTTCTTGAATGAAGGCCAGTTAAAAATTAGGTAATTTCTTAACAGATTAAGGTCCCCAGATCATTCTAACTGAACCGCAGATTTGCTAGGTTTTGGCACACAGCACTTCCTTTGCCAGTCTCTTTACTTCGAAACCTTTGATTAATATTGTTATCAATACCTATAATAGTAGTTCAAAATCTTGTAATAGTTTCATATGTTAATAAAACATTTCATTTATATTAATATATTTTTTTTTGTGCGTTAATCTGATAATAAAACTGCTTTGCTTAGAAGAAATTACTGAATCATAAAATCCAATCTTCTCTTACCAAATATTCCAAGTTACATAGGTTATTATAACTCATTTGTAGTTCTCAACTTATAATAAGAACATAAACTTTTCATTAAAATTTTTTAAGTTATAAGTCTCATTAACGCAATCTTGTATCATTACTAATCGACTTTAAAACAAAAATACAATAAGCTTATTAAAATACAATACCTAACAATTCAATTTTTACTTAATTTGGATAACAAAACTTTCCATAAACTTAAATGAATCCCGGCTAGGTTGTGTCCTAAATGCAAATACGATATTAAAATATTGGAGTAGAAAAGAGCATTCATCAATAACTTTTTAGAAAAACTGTTTAAATTACTCTTTGGAGTGATTTGCAAGTTACCAAACTATTTCTTAAAATACATTGTCAGCCTACACATATTCTACTGCAGTAGTTTCTGATTTTTTTAATCAATACAGAAGTTATGAAAGCTGCATAAAGTGAATTAATCTAACCTATAAATAATTTAATATCTTCATTTAAAATACAAAGTTACATAAATTTCATCTCAGGCGCAAAAATACACGTAGTTATATATGTCATCCCAGAAAGTAAATTTATCATTCCATATATATTCCCTCCCAGTCTTATACCCAGAACCTTTATCCCCAGGTTTAGCTTTTTTGAATTTATTCTACAACAGTTTTTTTGACCCAGGATTTTTACTCTCCCCTGACAAAAATTACACCAGATTTTATGTGTTTGCCCTAGATTATGGTTTCCCAATAGCGGCTCTACATCTTATCGAATATCATCATAACATTAGAATTGGTTTTCACAAATAACTGGTAATAAAATTACATTAAATAATTCCCAACTCTTCACTTCTATTTCTACATCTTCCTTCGACATAATCTCCATTTTTTATTACCTTTTTGTTTCTCCAAGTAATTTTTGGAAAAATAAAATACAATAATTAAAAAAAGGAATTTAAAAACAAAACAACTTGATAACTTAGACAGATGTATGATAGCACCGATCTTTAAGCAACATTATGGTAACTTGCAAATCTTACCAAAAAATACAAATCATTTTAAAAAAAACAGACGGAAGGAAGTTAAACAATTATCTAATAAATTAATGATGCAAGCCCTTTTATTTTCCCAATACTGTTTTTACTTTTGGTTACACAACAGGAAAAACGCTATAAATATACCTACTCCTCAATGTTTTGCCTCAACTCTTCATTTCTGTTTTCTTTATATTCATTTTCCTTCAACATGATCTCTATGTTTAGACGAATCAGAAAAAAAATCAATATGCATTTAAGAGGATGATTTGGTCAAAGAGTACTCCCATTCTAACTCTTAATCTAAGCTGGTTGATAATAAGGAGTAGACCAAGGAGGATTCAATAATTTTAACTAGTCATCACAACAAATTGTACCATCTCAATTGACCACTATTCCTTCTTCAGCTGATCCACAACCATCATCTACATCAAAGAAGTAGGGAAAATGAAGCGTAGTTTAGACAACTAGCATTCCAACCCTAAAAGCCCAACATATTGATAAATCTGGCCAGGCAATTAGTACTCCCATTCTAACTCTAAATCTAAGCTGGTTGCTGATACGCAGTGGACTTCCTTCTTCACCTGATCCACAACCATCATCTACAACAAAGAAAGTAGGGAAAGTGAAGCGCAGCTTAGGCACCTTGCATTCCAACCCTTAAAGCCCAACATACTGAAAATCTGGCCAGGCAATTGGGACTCCTGCTTCATCTTGTTTAAAGGCTACACCAGCTAGCAAATCACCCATCTCTACTATTAGGTAACCCACCCCTACTCTGATAAAACCCACATCCTCTATAATGGGATCTACCTCTTCGTCCACGGTGCTCAGAGTAAGACCTACCAAACGACGGAGAACGAGTAAACCGTTCCATTGAAATTGTAAAAGAAACCTAGAAAATAGGTTAAAAGGAAAGAGAATAGTGTTATCTCTAATGAATATGCCTTGGGCAGTACATATTATAGCAACCTATATAAATTGCTTAAAAAACTTCTAACTATTCTTAAATGAAAAGCAATTATCACAACAATTGTTCTTAAATGAAGGCCAATATAAAAATACTCATATCTTAGAATATTAATGCTCCCAGATTCTTTTGAATGCAACCTAGGTTTGCTAGATTTTTGTACATATCACTTTCTCTAGCTGTCTGTTAGCTTAAAAGCCTTTAATTTATATTTTTATCAATACAATTTCTACTTCCACCATATAGTGGTTGTTTAGAATCTTGTAGTAGTTTCTTATGTTAATAAAGCATTTCATTTATATTGACATGAATTTGTTCTTCTATACGTAAATCTAGGTAATAAAACCCTTTTATTCTCCCAATATTTTTTGCACAACACTTCTTAAAATTCATTGTCAGCCTACACCTGTTAAGTTTATCACATTCTACTGGTGTAGTTTCTCAGTTGTTAAATCATTACAGAACTTCTGAAATCTGCATAAAATAAAGTAATCTGACTTATACATAATTTAATATCTTGATTAACGAATACAAAGCAACATAAATTTAATTTCAGACGCAGAAATATACGTGGCTTTTATATATCATCCCAGAAGTAACGTTTTTTGTTTCTTGAAACATGTAATTCTGGCAATATATACCCTCTCGGAACATTACTTTCTTAGAAACATATAGCTAAGCACATCCGCTGCTTTTATCAAATGTTGTATATTTCTTATATGTACAATGAAATTTGATATACCTCGTTCTTACTGTCATGTTTTATATGCATGCCTTTATTTCCAAGTACTTTTATAGAAAAATAAAACAAAAAAAACAAGAAATTTTTTAAAAAACTCTAAAATGGATAGATTTGACAGATGTAACATAACAGTGATCATTCAGCAGTATTGTGGTAACTTGCAATACTCACTCAAAGATACGAATCGTTTTTTAAAAAATACAAACAGAAGTCAGTCAAACAGTTTTCCTAATAAGTTAATGATGAAAACCCTTTTATTCTCCCATACAAGCGGCAAAAACGCTATTAATGAGGAAAGAAATGATGTTTTGGAAGGAGAGCTTAGAGAATTGAAGAAATGGAAAAGCTCCATAAGGCATATCTCGGGAAACACATTCCAGCATATGATACCCCCTTGGCGTCTTATCCATTCGGCGATTGGACATCTTTAATGATCAGTTTTATCCCAGCAGATCTCATTTTGGCATGTTCATACTATACTTTCTTTAATCTATAATACATACTTATTGTTATGATGATGATTTAAATAGAAAACTATGGAATATATAGTAAGCTGCAACTGTAATCAATGAAATTCCACAACCTTCTCCCACAGCCTCTAGAAGTTTTGAAGATAATGAAGTTTTATTAGCATTTATTTAATACATTATTTTCAACTGAACTGATATAGGAAGAATGTAGTTGCACCAGCATATGAGGTTGAACAACAAAGAATAGCACATTTTTTTTGATTCGCGAGTAGTAAACCAAAGCACAACAGCAAGATCTGTTACAACTCAAATTGAATAAAATGTGGGGAATATCTGGGAGCAACGCAAAGGAGTTATGCTGACATCTGAGAAAGAAGAATAACTGTGAAAAAAATAATTGCCTTCAAAAATATAACCCTTACTCTGAAGTAAAAGTGAAGGCTAAATTACAATAATAAGATGCAAGTGAGAATAATATGTAGGCATCGATTTCAACCCAGAATTACATGTTTTCGGAGAACAGTGTTATCTTTAATAAATGTACTTTAGGAAATATATATTACAACAACCTATGTAAATTACTTATCAAACTTCTAACTATTATTCTTAAATGTAAGCCAATTATCATAATAGCTGTTCTTAAATGGATGCTAGTTAATCTTAGCAGATAAAAGTTTCCAAATACTTTTTAACGAAGCGTAGATTTGCCAGATTTTGGTGCACATCACTTCCTTTGACTGTCTTTTTACTAATAACCTTTGATTAATATTGTTAACAATACAATTTGTCGCTCCAGTCCACAGTAGTAGTTCAAAATCTTGTAATAGTTTCATATGTTAATAAAACATTTCATTTATATAGACATGCTTTTTTTTTCCTTTTTGTACGTAGATGTCGATACTAAAACTACCTTGCTCAGAAGAAATTACTGAATTATACAATGAAATCTTCTCTTTCCAAATATTACAATTTACATAGCTTATAACTCATTTGTAGTCCTCAACTTCTAATAAGAACATAATCTCTTCATTTCAAATTTTCAAATTATAAGTCTCCTTACCGCGATCTTATAACAATATTAATCGACAATAAAAATACGTTTATTTAAATACAATACCTAATAATTCAATTTTACCTTAATTACAACAACAATACATTTCCTAAACTTAAATTTATCCAAACTACTACCGCCAGGCTTAATAGTATAATTTGGGGAACCGCGTGCTACGCACACGGTTTCACAACTAGTAACCATGAAAACATGTGAAAGATGAATGAGGTACCTGTAATTTATTATTAGTGCATCAATATTATTACTATTACAAATAAAGTAGTTTTTGGTTATACTAATGAAATGTTATGTGAAGTGGAAAAAAAAAACACGTACTAAATTTGAGCTGAGGATTATGTTGTGTGTGCTTGTGGAAATGCACTATATGAACTATACGTTAAGATATGTTGTAAATGGTTAGTATATAAAGAAGTGCATGATGAAAGAAATAAGGATTTGTAGTATCTTTAATGGTGTTGCATGATGGACACCACTACAAAAATTTTGCAAAGTTCCGACCAAAACTTCCGACTACCCCGATGTAGTCGGAAATTACCGACTAAACTACCGACTACAAGCGTGTAGTCGGAATTTCCGACCAAATTCCGACCAAATGGAAATGGTAGCAAAATTCCGACGGAATTGCGACCCAATTCTTAGTCGCAAGGTTTCCGACTACTTTTTTGGTCGGTAATTAGTCGGAGAAAAAAAAAAAAAACCTCAAACACGTGTAATTAAACTGATTGTTCCCCGACTGAATTCCGACTATCTTATGGTCATTAAGTAGTCGGAAAGTTCTTGAGTTTGACTATAAATACCCCCCTCAACGTCATTTTCACTTCGCACCTTTCCTTTCTTTCTCTCTAAATTTCCATTTTCTAACTGTTTTTCTTGTGTCCTTCTCCGCCTCCATTTCCCTGCATGAGTGAGTTTTGATTAAGTAGGGGGTTGAACGGGACAAATTGCGAAACATAAATTTGATATTATACATTCGAACTTTTGTCGCGAGAAGGGTGGTATGAAATGATTAACATAAATTGGGTTGTTGTATTTATTGTTAAAAAAAATATTTAATGAGGGTTTTTTTGTTGCCATTTTGTTGTAATAATTATGAGTACTTAACTTAACTAAAATATTTGTTTTTCTTACTTATTGTCTTGTACGTTTTCTCTAAAAATGTGATAGAAACATCAAAATATGTTCCTCAAAATTGTAGAAAATGAGCAACGTATTATTTTAATTATAATTGGTAGTGAAAAAGTAAAATTTACGTTGCTCTTTTTTTACAATTTTGAGAAACATATATTTAACGTTTTCAATTTTTTATAGTACATACAAGGATATATTTAAGTAAAAACACAATTTCAACTTAGTACTTGTAATTGTAACCTTAAAATGGCAGGAAAAAAAACCTCATTAAATTTTTTTTTTTAATAAATTCACTGACTCGATTCCGACTAGTGAATAATCATAATAAAAAATGTGTTAAAAACGATTAAAAAATGTTTTTTACTTTGCCCCGTTCTTCCTCTAGCTCGTACTTGGCTAGTTTCAATCGAGTACGAGTTGGAGAAGGATGGGGTGAAGTGATAAACATAATTTTAATGGTTTAATTGTATTAAAAAAAAAATTTAATGGAGGTGGAGAACGACAAGTTGAAAAGCATAAAATAAACGGTTCCATTTATTGTGAAAAGCGGTGTAAAATTCTTTGACATGTTTCTCACTTAATCGAAATAAACAAATGGTTGTATTTATTGTATAAAAAAATTTTAATGAGCTTTTTTTTCGTACCATTTTGTTGTAATAATTATCAGTACTTAAACGAAATATATGTTCCTCAAAATCTAAGAAAATTTAGCTAATAAATTACTATAAAAATGTGTTAAAAACATATAGGAACTACTTAATGATGATGGAAGATATAAACTTTAAAAGTGCACTATTGACCATACGCATGCATGAAAAAATTTTCTTAGTAGAATCATAATAAGTAAAATTTACGATGCTAAATTTCTAGCTTTTGAGAAACATATATTTAACGTTATCAACTTTTTATAGTACATACGAGTAAATATGTAAGGAAAAACACAATTTCAACCTGGTACTAATAATTGTAACTCCATAATGGCCGAAAAAAAAGCTCATTTAAAAATTCATTTTTTAAACCTACCGACTATTTTGCGACTGTTCATATAGTCGCAGCTTGGTCGGTATTTTAAATTTAGCCAAGAATATCGACATGGCTAAACATCAGATATTTGGGATGAAGAGTCATGATTGTCATGTTTTAAATTTAGCCAAGAATATCGACATGGCTAAACATCAGATATCTGCACTTGAGATATGTGGAGGTTGAGCGAGAATGCGTGGTGCTATGTAAGCTAGAAGTATATTTCCTCCAACATTCTTGATGTTATGGAACATCTGCCGTTCACCTAACTTACGAGGCAAAATTCTGGTCGTTACAATATAGGTGGATGTATCCCTTTGAGAGGTAACTACTATTACATGTCTAAACTAGCGCTATTACATGTCTTAATAATTAATACTAGGATTAAATTACAGTATCTTCGACATTTAAAGCTTAATGTCAAAAACAAAGCATGTTGGGCGGACATTCGATCGAGTTAGAGATCTTCCTAGAAGCGATGGCGGATGTTTTGATAGCGATGAGATCGGGTGTTTTGTCCATATTCACACTCCCAATCAAATTTTATAGGGGGTAAGGCTCTTATCTTTGGATGAAGCGGATCTTAACATTGCTTCGGACTTATGTTACGAAATTGTCACGAGGTGAATCAATTTTATGATCAATTTGTACACTTAATCACAAAGTCGAACCCAATCTAAGCGAGCAAGTTGACCATGTGGTCAAGACCGGTTGCGTTGGTTTAAGCAGTTGTGAGTACACCTTTACCATCCTAATTTGTTGTGTAAGCGATATTACGAATTAACATTGACTTATTGATTTTATATGCGAGTCTAGGGGCCGGGTTTCTTGCGGTGTGGATAATCTTGATATTCTAAAGGACCTCGTGAGGACCTGCGAGAACGCGTCGCTATGATGTTTGTTACGTAAATGGTTATAGATTTCACACTATCTCCATTCATAAAGAAATCTCGAGAACGTGAGGTGTGCGTGAAATCGATGATACGATCCGGATGAAGCCAGATTTTTATGGTAAGTTAGAAGACATCATAGACCTCGGTATCGAGCACTTCCAATTAAAAGGTCACTTTGTTCAAATGTCAATGGTTTGATCGGACTACCACGGATGCCCATGAGTGCGAGAATCCATCCAGCGTTACAAGCTGGTTGACGTTCATATAGGTCGATCCTATCGAAAGTACGATCCTTTTGTGCTAGCTAGTCAAGCTTCCCAAGTTTATTATTTACCGTATCCCAGCTTAAGGCAAAACATGAAAGATTGGCGAGCTGTATCAAAAGTCAGATCAAAGCAATTCGAGGAGACCGCTTTCCAACTAGAAGAGAAATCACTGGATTTTGTGGCGAATGAAGATGTTTTTGACCTAGAAGTCGAGCGATTGCGTGATCAATTTGGAAGCTTTACACCTAGACGAAACCGTTCATGACGTCGATGAAAATGAAGACACCGACGAAGATCTAGTTTTATCTGACGACGATGATGTCGATGACAATTATGTAACCCAATAATAAGTTTTTTAATAATTATATGTTTATTTATTATTATCATTTGTCTATCTTTTTTTAGTTTTGTTAATCGTTTGTCTATCTTTTAATCTATTTTTTTCAATTTTAATAATAATAAAATGATAAGTATCATATAGTAATCATAATAATAATAATAATAATAATAATAATAATAATAATAATAATAATAATAATAATAATAATAATAATAATAATAATAATAATAATAATAATAATAATAATAATAATAATAATAATAATAATAATAATAATAATAATAATAATAATAATAATAATAATACAAAACAGAAACCCAAAACGCAATGAATTTTTTTTTTTTGAGATTTCCGACCAATCACCGACAACGCGTTGGTCGCAAAGTGGTCGCTATGTTGAAATTAGAAAGCTTCCCAGAGAAGCTTCTCTGTTTCTCAGACGCATTGGGAAACAAAACAACTTTTCAGTATACCGACTACGCAGCGACTATCATCTAGTCGCAAATTTGTCGGTGAACCAAAAAGTTTTTTTACTTTACAACGTCTTCTGAGAAGTTACTGTTGGCATTAAATGAAATAGGTTAAAAAGTCACCGACTATATACCGACTATTTGTGTGTCGCAGTTTAGTCGGAAATCTGTTGATATAAAAACCAGCACTTCACCTAAAATTCGAACATTTTCATTTTCTAAACCTATTCATCGTCGTTTTCTTCTTTCTTTCTCTCATTCCTACCATATTCCTACTACATTCTTACTAAGTCCTCATCTCCGACCGGTGTTTGTGTCATTCTCCGACTAGTACATCTCAACTACACTCCGACTACTATTAAAGGTTAGTATTCTTTTTAATTTTTTTTAGGGTTTGATGGTTTATTGCATGAAATTAGGGTTTTGAATTATTAAAATTTCGAATATTTTAACTATTTTGCATGAGATTAGGGTTTATTTACGTCAATTTCTTGTATTTTTTTACGTGTTATTTACGTCAATTTCATGTTTTTTAGGGTTTGATTTTCTAACATGTTTATTTCTTTTTTAAAGTTTATTGAATGTAATATGTTTATGTAATAATCTTGCATGAAATTGTTTACTTATATGTATTTTTGTTCGGTAATCTTGCATGAAATTAGGGTTTGTTTCAGATTTTTTAAGGGATATATTTCTGATTTTTTCTTGATTTTTCTTTTATTTTCGAAATAATCTATGTATAAGATTTTCGAAATAATCTTGCATGAAATTTTTTCGAAATAATTTTTATTATTATTATTTCGAAATAATTTTTTTATTTTATTATTATTTCTGATTTTTTGTATATATTTGTTTCGAAATTATTTATAATTTTTGATTTTCAAAATTATTTCTAATTTCTGATTTTCGAAATTATTTATAATTTCTGATTTTCGAGCCTCGTCATACAGCTCTCTCACCCTTCTTAGGGTTTAGAGGAGCATTTTTCTTGTCGATTTTAGGGCGGAGGACATCACTCCTCCGGTGTCGTCACATGCATGCATAGCGTGGCATGGGATCTGGAAGTTGACCTGCGAGGGCGCGCGGCATACTCTTCAACCCTACCATGGTTGCTGTGAGGACGTTTGCCGCAGCGGTGCGCCAAATATCCACGTCCATCCGTAGGACGTTTGAGGCCTACCAAGATCCTAATAGATGGGCTTGGAAGCACCTATCTAGGCAAACGATCAAGTTTTATTGGAACCAGTTTCAAGTAAGGCTATGTACTTAATTTCTTCATTATTTGATTAACGTTTTATTAACTTGCTTTGTTATACTAATACTGATTGTTTTAATCGTTTCAGAAACAATGGGCTTGGGATCCCTCTATCACTTCGGGTGCGAGGTGGGAGAAAAGAGAAGCTTCGATCTAAGGACATTATGCATCATCAAAGAAAGTTATATGAAGAAAATAACGAGTACAAGCCCACTTGGGCGTCGGCGGAGGCTTGGGAGCGATGGGTACTAGCCTGGAAAAGTAAAGAGTTGAGGCTAGTGGTCGAGGAGGAGGAAGTCAGCGTAGGGCAATGAAGCGGGTGTCGCTGAAGTCACCCACACCGGCGGATCGGTGTCTGCGCGCAGGACATTGCGCATCTTGGTATAACCTTAAACTTCTAGTAATTTGGTTTATTATTTTTATACGCATAAATATTTAAACTTAATTTCGTATAACCTTCAACTTTGTTATTGTAGGAACAAGAGCAGCAACGTACGCCGCTCTTTTATGAGTTGTTTCTACGCACTCATAAGGTGCGTACAAAGGACGGGTTGCAGTGGGTCAACGAGAAGTCCAGGGCCATAAACGTAAGTGCATTTTCTGATCTATATTACTTATTTTTAGAATATTCTTTAGATTTATTTGATATTGGATTTTAAGGAAATGCTGGTTTGGTAGCTGTTTTCGTTAGTTTTTTGGTATATTATCTTTTGGTAAATTAAATGCTTGGTAAAATAAGTGTCTTACAAATTAGAATATTGGATTTTAGAATGTTTTACAATATTTCTGGCTTTTTTTAAGTTTTGGTTTAGTTAGTTTATAGTCGTTATTCTGCCGAAATTTTTACAAATTATATTGTTTTGTTATTTAGGAGGAATACCTTCGTCTCTCTGTCAATCATCCCGTCGATGCGCCTCAAAAGGATGTTAACGACGCCTATTTCCAGGCCGTCCATAACATCGAATCACAGGAGTCGACGAAGAAGAACTCCAAGAGTGTGTTTGGTGTTGGTGATGCAGCGTCGGTTTATTACCCCGAAGTTGCAACGCCACAATCTCAATACCAGGCCGCTCCTTCGCCAACCCAATTGATGAACGAGAGGTTGGATAGTCTAAATCAGGCTTTGGCCCGAGTTGAGGAACGCCTCAACTCGCACATTTCAAGGGAGGAGCATGATTCACTGATGGAGCAGCATCGACAGTTGAGAGAAGAGGTCAACAATATCACTTTATGCGCACTGTCTTTATAGAAAGACAACTTCCTCCGCCTCCGCCTCCGCCAAATTAAGTCCTTGTATTTGTTGTTTTTTTATTTGTATTTGAGTGGTTTCAAACATTAACTAGTCGGAAACATTATTTTTATGTATATTATATATTATTTTCTTGCGTTTTTTCGTTATATTATTTTGATAATTTAGGTTTAACATTAAAATAAAAAAAACTGGTCAAATTGTGGTCAAAATCGCTGACCACATTTGACCAGATTTTTTATTTTAATTTTATTTCTTTTCCGACTATGTGCCGACTAAATTCTAGTAGGAAATTAGTCGGTATAATAGAGGCCCACCGACTACTCACCGACTAAATAGCTACTAAATCGTAGTCGGGATCCAAAACGCCAGATTTTGGTCAAGATTTTGGTCAAACTAAGGTTTGATTTTTCCGACTAATTACCTACTACTGGTTAGTCGGTAGGTTGTCGGAATATGTTATTATATATTTTTTTTTGGATAAAAGCTGCAGTTTTATTTTAAAATGTAGCGACTACTTTCCGACTAAACGTGCTGTCGGCATATTGCAACGATTAGTTAGTAGGTAAATAGTCGGTGTTTTGCTACTACTTTGCGACTAGAAGGAGTAGTCGGACTAGCGACTAATCTGCGACCAAATCAAATATAGTCGGAATTCCGACTATATTTGCGACTATTTTATTTTACCGACTAATCTGTACCGACTATCCTTGTTTAGTCGGAGGATAGTCGGTACAGGCCTATACCGACCAACAACCGACTATCTGCGGCAGTCGGTAACATGCGTTTTTTTTGTAGTGCACATATGTAATTTTGGATAAGTATGTATGAAAATGGAACATTTGGTGACTACATAAAGTGAGTGTTGTTATGGAACAGTAATTGGGTAAGGTTGATTAATAATTCAGCAATAGTGTTGGTGTCAAGTGATCAGCTATGACATGTGGCATGATAAAACATGTGTAGTGTTGTTGTGAGCTCAAGTTTAGGTATGTTACATGTCCAGTAATTGGGTGTTGTTTGTGTATAATTCAGCACATTAAAATATAAGACAACAAGTATAAGTGTTGTTGAATGGCTAGTAGAGAACAAAGAGCTCAAATTCTGTGAACACTTATTATATTAGATAAATACTTATTGTTCGATTTTTTCATGTTAATATTTGTTTAGAAGTAATTAAATGCTAATTGTTTTCAATCCTAAACTGAGATACTCTAAATCTAGTTTTGCTGCGCACATATTATTGATCAGATCAGATAGAATAATCCTTGTGGCTAAAACGTTAACAACACTTCAGTTGCAAGTAACTCCATATGTTATGTCCGTAACTCTTTGACTGTCCTTAATTGGATGCGGATTAGGTTTGCAAATTCGGTTACTCGGTCGGGTTTTGCATCGGGTTTTATCGGGTTCGGATATTCTCAGGTTCGGGTTTTCACATGTGATTTACCTGTTCAGATCGGTTATGGGTCCAATCGCGTTCGGGTCTATATCGGGTTAATACCACGCCGGATCGCTTCGGTTTCGGGTCATATCCATTCTTGTTTGGATTTGTATCGGGTTCAGTTAATACAATTCGGATCCAATTCGGTTATGCTGCAGGTCAAATCGAATTGACTTTGTATCGATTATATCATTTTTGAGTTGTACATTTACTTCTTCTCAGAATATGGGTCGATTAAAATTCAATTCAATCGAGTTTTATATCGAATGAAATTTATGGTTGTTTTATTCAATTAATTTATGTTGAAATCGTTTGCAATTGGAGAATGAAGAGTTGTATTCGGTTAGTTAAATTGTCGGTTACTAGACAAATTTAGTTTAGCCTAAGAAAAAATCGATAAGATTTAATTGTGGGCCTGCATTTATAATTTAATTTTAACTAAACTAAACTTGATTCAATTCAATCAATTTTATTATTAACTGAATTAAACTTGATACGGTTAAATCAAATTATATCACTTAATCACATTGTCAGGTTAATCTCGAGTCTTGATTATGGGTCATTTTGGGTGGGATTATATCGAGTATTTATCGGGTTAAAAACGGGTTCGAGTTCTAATAGGTCGGGTGCAAATCGAGTTCGGTTAACCACATTTTCGGCTCAATCTCGGGTGTCGGTTGTTCTCGAGTCGGGTATCGGTCGATTATTGGTCTAAAATAATCGGGTACATGTCGGGTTACGGGTCAACATCAGGTCGAGTTTCGACAGTTACAGGTCACTGCACCTCGTGTCAACCAATAGGTCGGATGTAAGTCGATTTCGGGCGGTATTACAGACCGGGTCAATTTTGTACAGCCCTAGCGGTGATGCTTTAATATGAGGAAAATACACGGACACTTCAATTGGAAGTACTGTAACCTAACATAACTCTGCCGTAAATTTTACATTAGATACATATCAAACCCATTACCTACTATCCACCTCGCAATATGTATTGATTGTACTAAATGCATAACATAAACACCGAACGGTTATAAGACAACGATGCTGAAGCAACCTAACACAAACTCTCATCCCTCCAACCCCGAAATTTTTCTCAAAAATAATCAGCATCACACCACAAAAGTAGAATAAAGAAATCAGCAGCATACAACAAATCTACAACCCAATTTTTAAGCTTGATAAGGATCAGTATTCGCTAATCACCTTGCGTATGGCGAATCGGAAAAAGTGAATTATAGTCGATTTTAAGCTATTTTAAGACATTTTGAGCAAATCGAGAATTCAAAGGCGAGCTAACGATCGAATTGTGTTTCACCGATAAGGATACAGCAGCAAAAATGTACGAAAACAGAAATCACTCAAACACAAGGCCATACTCTAATATAACCCTACATCAAATCAGATATTTCTGAATCACAACACAGGGAAAGGAGCTGAAACAAGGCGATGGAAAAATGAATGAATTCGGGTTTTATAAGAAGATAGACAAACCTCAAGAGCTTTCCTCAGGAGCATAGTTGATCTTCTGCGACGTAATAATAAGCTCAAGCACACCAACGCAGGACTGTCCTGATGGTTCAAGTACAGGCAAAGCCAATGGTCCTCTTACATTATAATGCGTAGCATGATTCACTCTTGGATATTCTTTGCTTGAGTAATATTGCACATCCGGTGTCCACTCCGGCACCTTTTGTCTAAACACACGGCCAGGCAACCCCAGATTTGTCGCACTCTCCCCATCAACTGAAAACATATACATCAAAGATACTGTTCTATACTGATTCAACCCATTACTGTGTGGCCCTAGAATAGACGGCTGCCCTGAAGTTGTTAGCACATAATTATCTCCACTCTTTACAGGTGCCCAAATTTGAGCTAAATTCTGGTTTTGTTCAGTTGATTCTTTGTAGTACCTAAGTGCCTGCGTCATCCTTTCTTTGATTATAAAGGATACATCAAAATTCTCAATCGGAGCGAACCCCAAAACCGGAGCAGGAACCTTCTTTTTATCATCATCATCATCATCACCAGCTTCACTCCCTCCATTTTCACCAGCAGGTTCTGGATTACCTATAGTCAACAAAATGACAAAGGACTAAATACCATGGAAGAGCCAAAATCCCAAAGTTCATCATTAAGCTAATTCATTATCTACTTTCAGGTGTCCAACTGTAGATTAACTGATTCATATCTAATGATCAAAATCCCACCTTGCAATTGACATTTTTACAATCAATCACCAATCAAGACTACCCGGCCCAATAGTCAAAAACCTAAACCCACATAGATTATCCACCATTGCTACTCCTTACCTAACCTATTGCAAATCAGTAGAATTTCAACATTCTAACTAAAGTCAAAAGAACAAATATTAGGATATATTGAGTAAATCTCAAGCTAAAGTTGTCTTTTTTATGTCATCATCAAAACAATACAATCACAAAAAATATCCATCGATTCAACCCTCATTTTTCCCTTCCATTTTTCTAAAATATCCCATCATTTTAAGCTAAATTCTTTCCATTTTTCTTCATCAAAACAATCATAAAATATATTAAAAGGATTGAGAATAATAACAGGTGGCATATCCTCAAACATCACAGCCACCTGTCTGCATATGATAGGCTTTAAAAAAAAGTAAATTTTAATAAGTATGATTGGCATGTACTTAATTAGGCATTTAATTTCAAAGAGTAAATTTTAATAAGTATGTAATTCAAAGGAGTCAGTAAAAAAATTTAAATTCTCAAGGTAAGTAATTTAATAAAGTATGATTGGCATGTACTTAATTAGGCATTTAATTTCAAAGAGTAATTTTTAATAAGTAAGTAATTCAAAGGAGTCAGTAAAAAAAATTGAATTTCTCAAGGTAAGTAATTTAATAAAGTATTAGGGATTGACCGTTGACCATATGCATAATGACTAATCTTTGACCATACGTTAGAATGAAAAAAGCTTCCCAACATATCATCGAATTTATGCAATTTAATTGGGTAAGAGAAATGGTTAAACTTTATTTGAGGCAACATTATTAATCATACAAATCAACCTTCTAAAACGGGAGAGTATGATATTTGATGAATACACAAAATGAATAATTGTGTGTCAATTGGAGAAATAGCTGCAAAATTAGATGTGACTAATTGGAGAAATAATTACACAAAATGCAATCTTTGACCATACGTTAGAATAAAAAAGGGTTCTCCAAATATCAACTTTTCTCAAATTGGCATGTACTCAATAATTGTATGTTAATTGGAGAAATAGCTGCAAAATTAGATGTGAATAATTGGAGAAATAATTACACAAAATGCAATCTTGTACTTAATAAAGTATGATTGGCATGTACTTAATTAGGCATTTAATTTCAAAGAATAATTTTTAATAAGTAAGTAATTCAAAGGAGTCAGTAAAAAAAATTGAATTTCTCAAGGTAAGTAATTTAATAAAGTATTAGGGATTGACCTTTGACCATATGCATAATGACTAATCTTTGACCATACGTTAGAATGAAAAAAGCTTCCCAACATATCATCGAATTTATGCAATTTAATTGGGTAAGAGACATGGTTAAACTTTATTTGAGGCATTCTTATTAATCATACAAATCAACCTTCTAAAACGGGAGAGTATGATATTTGATGAATACACAAAATGAATAATTGTGTGTTAATTGGAGAAATAGTTGCAAAATTAGATGTGACTAATTGGAGAAATAATTACACAAAATGCAATCTTTGACCATACGTTAGAATAAAAAAGGGTTCTCCAAATGTCAACTTTTCTCAAATTGGCATGTACTCAATAATTGTATGTTAATTGGAGAAATAGCTGCAAAATTAGATGTTAATAATTGGAGAAATAATTACACAAAATGCAATCTTTGACCATACGTTATAAAAAAAAAGGGTTCCCCAAATATTATCTTTTCTCAAAATAGCATGTACTCAATAATTGTAATTGGAGAAATAATTACACAACATGCAATCTTTGACCATACGTTAGATGAATAATTAATAAAAAATTAAGGCCAATACACACATATATATATAAGTCTTTTTAGAAGAATAATTGCATTCTTATTAACCTGTCATACTGTTAAAATTAAGGCCAAAGTGCAATAAAAATGAGTTTGAATTATTTGGATGAAATAACAAGGGATAGGGGTAACTGGAAAATTAAGGCCAAGGTGCACCACATCTGGGATTTTAAGGATAACGGGATAGCAAGTGCAATTCATCTTATTCTGATTGATGAAAAGGTTAAGCATTAATCTTGCATTTTAGTTGTTTTTTTATGGTTTTTATATTATGTTTGTCTAATTAACATAACAATTTATCATAGGGGACATCAATAATGGCTTCGATTAACAAAGCTGCTTTGGCTAAACATTCCAAATCGTTTGAGTTAGGCAGCTGCTACTTCATCACCAAGTTCGGTGTTGGTTACATGGGCGGAGAATATCGGCCAACTAAGCATTCGAGCAAGTTGTTTTTTTACAAGACCACTATTGTTGAGGAAATTCCAGAGTTATCTATTAGTGGAACTATTTTCAATTTTGTACCTTTTCAAGATATTTTGGAAAATGCTTTAGATGAGAAATTTCTTGTGGGTAAGTAAACATATGCAAAGATGTTATCTTTTGAAAAATGGGCTTCAATTAGTTATCTTTTAAATTATTTACATAATTAGTACAATTTTAGAAATTTCTTGTGGGTAAGTAAACATATGCAAAGATGTTATTTTAAAGATGTTATCGGAGAATTAAGAGATTATATAACAGCATTAAAAAAACCATCAATCTAGAGATGATGGATTCAACGTAAAGGAGTTGACTATGGGAGTCTTATGCGGAACAAGTTTATGAACATATTCAACAAAATATGACAAACAAGGAGAAGTTCATTTTGGTTCTGCAGTACGCTAAAATGAAGTCATGGGCAGGTTGTCCGTTTGTTCAAAATTGTATGGGCAACACAATTATGCTAATAAATCCCAATTTACCTGAAGTGGCAAATTTTATAACAAGGTATATCATATTGACTACTTTATCAAACAAAAACAAAGTTTGAATTAAGGCCAATACACACACACACACACACACACACACATATATATATATATATATATATATATATATATATATATATATATATATATTATATATATATAAGTCTTTGTAGAAGAATAATTGCATTCTTATTAACCTGTCATACTGTTAAAATTAAGGCCAAAGTGCAATAAAAATGAGTTTGAATTATTTGGATGAAATAACAAGGGATAGGGGTAACTGGAAAATTAAGGCCAAGGTGCACCACATCTGGGATTTTAAGGATAACGGGATAGCAAGTGCAATTCATCTTATTCTGATTGATGAAAAGGTTAAGCATTAATCTTGCATTTTAGTTGTTTTTCTTATGGTTTTTATATTATATCTGTCTAATTAACATAACAATTTATCATAGGGGACATCAATAATGGCTTCGATTAACAAAGCTGCTTTGGCTACACATTCCAAATCGTTTGAGTTAGGCAGCTGCTACTTCATCACCAAGTTCGGTGTTGGTTACATGGGCGGAGAATATCAACCAACTAAGCATTCGAGCAAGTTGTTTTTTTACAAGACCACTATTGTTGAGAAAATTCCAGAGTTATCTATTAGTGGAACTATTTTCAATTTTGTACCTTTTCAAGATATTTTGGAAAATGCTTTAGATGAGAAATTTCTTGTGGGTAAGTAAACATATGCAAAGATGTTATCTTTTGAAAAATGGGCTTCAATAAGTTATCTTTTAAATTATTTACATAATTAGTACAATTTTTTTGATATACAATTATTTGAAATTTTAAAGATGTTATCGGAGAAGTTATAGAATATCGAGATTATGATGAAGCAGCAGTTAAAAAAACCATCAATCTAGAGAATATGAATAGAGGTTAGATTATTTTTGAAATTTTATCTTTAAATTTATTTTTAAAATCCAATTATTATTAACATTAATCTTTTTATATTTTTAGCAAACTCTATCATAACTATAGAGCAATTTAGGGAAAATTCTAAACAAGCAAGATTTATTAGAAAGGAAATAATAAAAAATAAACGCTTGAAGAGATCAAGTACATCAAAATCAACGGGTAAGTCAATATTTGTTTTGATTTTTTCTCATCATATGCGTCAACTAAATTGTTTTATACTATTCACTTATTTAAAACTCAATCTAACATCTACATGGAAATTTGTTGAACAGATTATTCGTCATCAAAATATGAACCGACTACAAGTAATCCACTGCGGACACCATTTAGTTATATCACAAACGGTTCGTATTTCATGTTAGATTAATTCATGTGTTGATATGTTTGAATTATGATTAGGGTTATATGACATAATGACTCATGATTTGTTTTAGTTGTGTATTGTCGAATGATTACTTCAAGAGGTCAAACAATATTGGGAAGTCAATATGTTGACAATGGTAGCCCATCCATCCTTTCGAATGTTGTTTCCAATGATTCAATGACAACAAATGGACTAAGGAAGAACACTACACAAAAGCAATCTGTAATTGGGAATTTGTCTGAAAATATAGGAGAACTTGATCAGCATAATGATACATTTGTTGACATAGGTAAATTTATTTACTTTAATTCTATAGATTATTTTGTTAATATGTTTAAATATATTTTTTGTATTGAATAAGTATTGTGTGATTAAACAATACAGATTTGACCGAAGCAACAGAGACTGGTGGAATCATGGAACATGATATAGTAGGTATAACAACAAGCCATGTTATACATATTTATTGATTCAAATTTAAAAGTTTGTTATGTGTGTACATTAATTTGTAATTAAATTTTAATTCCAACGGATGTGGTTAGTCTTCAAATTATATAATTTCTTAACACTATAAATATCTAATAAACCCTATAAATTACTTACTTTATATGTGCTTTAAATATACAATTTTTACACGTTCTTCATTGCAGGGTATATGGATATTGGAGATCCAACTTTTTTTTGTGAAGAGTGTGGTGCAAATATGTGGAGCCTTGAAAGAGTGGATAAAAGACTAAACAACAACTCACCCACCTTTCAATTATGTTGTAGAAAGGGAAAAATCGCACTTCCTATTCTTCAAGAACCTCCACAATTACTCTCATCTCTTTTGCATGGTGGTGACTCACGAAGCAAGCATTTTATGGAACGCATAAGGGGATATAACATGATGTTTGCGTTTACTTCTATGGGTGGACAAATTGATAAAACTCTTAATATTGGTCGTGGGCCATATGTATTCCGAGTTCGAGGGCAAACATGTCATAGAATAGGTAGCTTACTTCCAGATGGAACTGTAGCAAAATTTCAACAATTATACATTGTTGACACTGAAAACGAAATCTCCAATAGAAAAAGTGTTGTTAGGTAAAATCATTTTAATTTAATTATTTTTATCACAAGGATCATAAAATGTTGTAATTAATTATTATAATTTTATAACAGTTAATTATGTTTGTTTATAATTTTAGCTCGGGCAATCCAGAAGACTTTGACGATACAATTGTTGAGGATTTGAAAAACCTATTGGATTCTACAAATCCGTATGTGCAGACATGGAGAATGGCACGTGATAACATCCGTCATGCAGATAGCGTTGACATTCAGCTGAAGCTCATTCATAAACGTACTCTTGATGGAAGAATTCATAATCTCCCTTCTGCATCTGAAGTTGCAGCTTTGATTGTTGGAGACATCGGAAGTATTGCTGAAGAGCGAGACATAATAGTCGAGGGTCGTGATGGTAGATTAAAGCGCATTAGTGAGCTTCACCCGTGTTATCTTGCGCTCCAATATCCTTTATTGTTTCCCCGTGGTGAGGATGGGTATAGGTTAGATATATCTCATAAGGGAGTTGAGTTGGACGTGAATAGTTTAGATGCTGAACTTATCCCGACATCTGTAAAGAAGCGTGTAAGGTTGACTATGCGAGAATGGTTTTCTTATCGAATAATGGATCGTAAGAATGAAGCTGACACCATTTTACGTTCTGGTAAACTATTCCACCAGTTTTTGGTTGATGGATGGACAATGATAGAGTCTGAAAGGCTTCTATTCATACGGAGGAACCAAAATGTGCTGAGGGCTGATAAATATGTGAACCTTCAAGGTGCCATTTCAATATCTGATGGTCAAACAAACATAGCTGGTAGACGTATAATCCTACCATCTACATATCCAGGGAGTCCACGATTCATGACAGAGATATATCATGATGCTATGGGTATATGCAAGACTTTTGGATTTCCGGATGTATTTATTACATTTACGTGTAATTCACAGTGGCCAGAAATTACCCGTTTCATTCAGTCAAGAGGTATCCGCTCAGAAGATAGACCGGATATATTATCGCGAGTGTTTAAAATAAAGTTACACAGTTTGGTGAAAGATCTCAAAAAGGAACGTTGGTTCGGAAGAGTAATTGCATGTTAGTATTTTTTGTTTTCAAGAGTTAAATTTTTAATGTTATCTAACATGTATTGAAACTTCTATTTGTCATTATGCAGTGGTATATAGTATTGAATTCCAAAAGAGAGGGCTTCCTCATGCCCATATAGTATTGTTCCTAGACCGAGATGACAAGATTTCAGATCCAACAGATATTGATAAATTCATATCTGCAGAATTGCCTGACAAGGACAAAGATCCTACACTGTATGGTTTGGTTACAAATTTAATGATACATGGGCCTTGTGGATCATCGAACCCAAAATCCCCCTGCATGAAAGGTAATAATTGTTCAAAATTTTTTCCTAAGAGGTTTAATGAAGAAACATATGTCGATGGGGATGGCTATCCATGTTATAAGAGAGTGAATGATGGTGCAACATGTGTCAAAAATGGCGTTGTATTGGATAATAGAAATGTTGTCCCGTACAATCGTTCTTTACTTTTGAAATATAATGCGCACATTAATGTGGAATGGTGTAATCAATCAAGAGCTATCAAATACCTCTTTAAGTACATCAATAAAGGACAAGATAGGATAACAGCAGGTCTATTAAGATCACAAAGAGAAAATGGAAATGAAGATGATGTTGATGAGATTCAAGAATATTATAATTGCAGATATGTGTCCGCAAGTGAAGCTTCTTGGCGCATCTTAGGATTTGAAATACATCATCGGACTCCATCTGTGGAGAGGCTTAGTTTCCATTTGCCAGGTGAACATACAGTGGTGTTCAATGATGATGACACAATCGATAATGTCATATCCAAGCCTTTGAATGAGAGATCAATGTTCATGGCATGGATGGAGTGTAACAAACAATACCATGATGCTGCAAGTCTTTTATACAGTGAATTCCCAAGGAATTATGTGTGGCAAAGAAAAGAAAAGATATGGACTCCACGTAAAAGAGGATTCACAATAGGTAGATTGTATCATGTTTCACCAGGCAGCGGAGAGAGGTATTATTTAAGAACATTACTTAACTTTGTCAAGGGGCCTACATCATTTGAAGAAATTCGAACTGTTAATGGAGTCGTACATCCTACTTTCAAGGATGCTTGCTATGCTATGGGCCTGCTCGATGATGACAAAGAATACATTGATGGAATTACTGAAGCAAGCTTCTGGGGTTCGGCATATTATCTGAGAAAGTTATTTGCAATGTTGTTGATATCCGGTAGCATTTCAAGACCAGAATATGTATGGGATAACACATGGAGACTGTTGTCCGAAGATGTGTTAAATAAACAAAGAAGCATTTTACAAATACCAGGTATTGAAAATATACGAATGTTGCTTTTGTAGTTAAATGTTATTAAGTTCGATAATAAATTAATTAAAAACACATTTCCTTTTATTGTAGATTTGATCCTTACAGAGGATCAGTTAAAGAACTATGCTCTATGTGAAGTTGAGGAGGTACTTCAAAACAATGGTAGTTCTCTGTTGAACATATGTTCTGAAATGTGCCCAAGTGATATTTTTAATAAAGATGGTCTTAATAAGCTAATCATGGAAGAACTTAATTATGATAGGGAATCATTGAAAGTAGAACTGCAAAGTTTAATTCCATTGATGACTGAAGAGCAGACCATGATATACAATGAAATTAATGGGGCGATTGAAAGAGGGGAGGGAGGTGTATATTTCCTTTATGGGCAGGGTGGAACCGGTAAGACATTTATGTGGAGGATTTTATGTGCGTGTCTTAGAGAAAAGGGTGAAATTGTGCTTCCTGTTGCCTCGAGTGGCATAGCATCTTTGTTACTTCCAAAGGGAAGAACTGCACATTCAAGATTTGGACTTCCAATCACTGTTAATGAAGATTCAATGTGTAGAGGCATAGAACCTAATAGTCCAATGGCAGATCTCATTAAAAGAACTAAGCTAATCATATGGGATGAGGCTCCAATGACTCACAAGCATTGTTTTGAAGCTCTAGATAGGAGCTTACGTGATGTCATCCGTTGCCCCAATGGTAAACTGTTGGCCTATTTGAGTTTTGATGATGACTTAACAATTATAAACGAGCAAAGTATTTTAGAGATTGTTTTGTAGGTAATATATCTGATTGTCATAATCGTCGATAGGACCTAAAGACTGGGTCAATGGTTGATCGTACAAGTCAAAGTCAAAGTCAACAAAGTCAAAGTCAGTAGAGAAGATCAATGTTGAAGTCAAGAGTAGATTTCATGTCTACTGTTCCAGATATTGATGAACTGATGAACGTTGCAGATAGAGACAGTACGGTGTTCCAAAAGAAACCGGTCAGAGAAGAAGTCAACGAAATTAATCAAGAAAATAATCTTAATTTTATTTTTCTTTTTTAGTCTGGTTGTACGGTTAAATAGCTATAGGATGCACAAGGAATAAGTCAAAGAATTAAAATAAATAACTCCTAATAAGTCTCCTAAAAATTAGGGATTTTAGCTATTTTTAGCTAAAGATAAAAATAGACTTGGAGTAACCACCAAGGTAGTTATTCTCCTCCTCACGTTTACTGCCTACATATCCCACATCTTTAGTTTATGGGATTATGGGTAAACTTGATCTAAAAAGGTATATAAACTCATTTTCTAACCGGCACAAATTGGAGTTCAACTTTGAGAGAAAAATATTTTCGAAAAAAATATTTGTGCCCAAATTTCGTGAGTTCAAAAATCAAGAAAAGGAGATCTTGAAAGTTCTTAAAGGCTTTTTAATTCTAAGATCAATTCCTTGTGCTATTCTATAGTTGTTCTTCCAAATTTAGATAAATCTTGTACGGGTTTATTTGAGAGAATTTGTAATTAGACTTGGGTAAGTCTAAAGGGGAAGTGAGAAAGAGAAGAGAGAAAAAGAAAGAGAATAGAGAAGAAGAATAAGAAAGAAACCGAGAGAAGAGAAGTAGAAGGAGAAAGATTTTTGTGTAATAAAGAATTCAATTACATAAAAATAGAGAAGAGAAATCCCTAGAGGGTCGTGGTTTTTGTTCCCACGTTAAAATCTTTGTGTTTCTTTAAATTTTCTTTATTTTGTTTTGAGTATTTTCATTATACAAAATTCCGCAAGAAAAGGGCGAAAATACTCCATAGACAACCAGTAACAATTCACCCCCCCCCCCCTCTTGTTACAGTTCATTGTCTCTACGAGTTTCTACATAAACCATCTGAATTAAGCTTTGGAGGCAAAGTTGTTGTCTTTGGTGGTGATTTTAGGCAAGTATTGCCAGTAATCCCAAAGGGTACAAGACAGGATATTGTCTTCGCTGCCCTAAACTCTTCAAAGATTTGGAATGATTGCAAGGTGTTGCGGCTTACCAAAAACATGAGATTACGTCCAGGATTAGCCAATGTTGATGAACTCCGAGAATTTGCGGATTAGATTCTAAAAGTTGGGGATGGAAAGCTAGGAGGACCTAACGATGGAGAGGCTGTAATCGATATACCTGAAGACCTCCTAATAAGCGATGCATCTGATCCAATGGCTGCAATTGTTGATTGTATATATCCAGGAATTCGTGAAGGTTCAATTGATACTTCATACTTTCATGAAAGGGCGATTCTAGCACCAACAAATGAGATTGTTGATAATGTCAATGAACATGTATTGTCTCTTTCTCCCGGAGAAGAGAGGACGTACTTAAGTTCGGATTCAATAAGCAGAGCTGACAGTAACTATGATACCAACAATGATGCATTTTCTATTGAATTTCTCAATTCAATACGTGCTTCAGGTGTTCCAAACCATAGATTAGTGTTGAAGGTTGGGGCTCCGATAATGATGCTTAGAAATTTAGATCAGTCATCAGGATTATGCAATGGTACACGCTTATTGGTTTATCATCTAGGCGATCGTGTTATACAAGCAACTGTTATATCCGGATCTAACATTGGCTATAGGGTTTTCATCCCAAGAATTACACTCACACCGTCAGATATCTCTAAAATCCCAGTTGCTCTTCAAAGAAGACAATTTCCCGTGTCTCTATGTTTTGCAATGACGATCAATAAGAGTCAAGGACAATCACTATCTCAAGTTGGTTTATTCCTACCTAAACCCGTGTTCAGTCACGGCCAATTGTACGTTGCAGTTTCTAGAGTGACTAGCAGAAAAGGTCTTAAAATCATCATATGTGATAAGGATGGTAAAGTGTGTAGTCGCACTGATAATGTTGTATACAAGGAGGTGTTTCAAAACCTCTAGGTTGTTTTTTAGACTACAACTTTAAAATACACATCTTTGAAGTTTATTTATCTTTGGTTAACAATCATCCTTATATTTTGAGTAAATTAGAAAATGTCTTAGATATACTGCGTAATATATATGTGACAATTTATAAAACTACAGAGTTCGTTTATACATATAACTGTCAAAATTAACTTTTTATGCTGCGTAATATCCTTGACTTTTTTAATATCACATGTATTTATATATCGATGCTAATAGAACCGTGCATTGCACGGGTTTCTACACTAGTAAAGTAATAAAAACCCACAAATTTTAACTTTTGAAACCTCATTTGTTTTCCCTTCATTTCACTAAACAAATAAATCCGGATTGAAAACCCCACAAACTAAAGTCAATTTAATTATACTGAAGCAACTCTTACAACATTAACTTTCCAATTATTACCAAAAAAAAGTTTCCAATTTTAGACAAAAGAAAAAAAAGCATACAAGGACTTGTGATCTTGGAACCTAAGTATGAGGGTTCTCTCTTAGGGCATTTTCGCTTCTTTATATAACCAAAACATGCAAATAAGGTCCACCCCATGACCAGAAGAATATGGTTGATTAAATAGATCAAATTAACAATAACAATACGTACAAAATCTAACGAGACTACATAAGCAGGCAAAAAAAAAAAAAAGGACTTCCATGAGGCAAAAAAGGGCTTCTTCACATTCAATTAAATAACTAAAGAAATATATATCATAATATCATAGATGTATTTATGTATAAGCAGAAGCAAAACGCCATGAAGCCTAGTATTTTGAAAAGGCTACTTTGATATTGAAGTTTCGAAAATCATGTCGAAATTTATTTGGATGAATTAATCTAAATTAGTTAAAATAGAAATTCGCTTGTAGAGAAGACAAAGGAAAACATTAATTAATGATCAATAATCTCTAAAATGTTGACAATCATTTATTCATAGTGAATTACAAAGTAGGCAGGAAATCAACAAAATGAGTTAATTGCACTTGGTGATCCAGCATTTCTAATTGTTTAAGATTTATTTGTTTTCCCAATCCAAAATAAGTGGCCAAAACATCGAATAACAGAAAAACCATTTAAACAGTAATGCCAATTCAATATTCTTTAACATTGATGAATTAGTAAAGTATAGTTTTTTGATGTTTTGATTAGCGATGGACTTACCCTATACTATGAAGCATCCAACTATTTGTTTTTCTTAGGAGGCTCCAATAGAAGACTTTGATAATTAATATATAAAAAATACCGACATTTTATGAATTAGTCCAATTCAAACGATGACCCGACACATATTAATTTGAAATATAAGTAATGTTCAGAATGCACAACACAGAAGCCCATCCACAAGTGCACTTAACAATATTGCTTGCATCAAATCGAGTTTGTGGTAAGCAAGGATGACAGTGGTGCATCACAAGATAGCAATATAACGATTAAACAACAGAAAACAAGCAATGATAACACTCTTCTGGTATTGAATATATGGTTTAAAATATACAATTGTTAAAGTAGCATTATAACAGTAAACGGAGAATACCACTTACTACAAAAGATTTACAAACGTAAAATATGCAATAGACATTGCATGTATAAGCTTTAGGAGTTTGTAGTTAATTTTTTAGTTTACACTTTTGTAGTTAATTTTGTTGAGAAATTCTTATTATAGAATCCTTCTTGGGTTTTGTTGTATATGTAAGTTTGTGTGACAGAACGAAGTTGTTTAGCAGCTAGCATCTCGCGACAATAGTGAACAACCATGGACATAAGCAACAACACCAATAGACAACAAATACATCTCTTCTCAGACAACAACAGAAGACAGTAGCAACATCGACAAGACAACAATGACAAAAATAAGAAAGCAGCAGCTTGTGAAACAGTACTTGGAAATAGATGATCAGCTGCACTGTTAGAGAAAGATCAGTGCTAAATCATTACAGCAACCTCTGATTTTGAGACCAAATCATGTGTATGCACAAATTGGAGTGAGGCAGAAACCATGACACATCTCACAACTTCTTTTTTAGAGAGGAACATGAAAGCACTGTTGCAAAAACAATATAGAAGGTGTATACCATATAGTCCATAAATCCCGTTCAAGAGCCAAAGTAGTAGGAGCATATATCTGGAAAGAAAAATACAAACAAAAAGATTAAACTAAGACAGCGTAAAAAACAACATTGTGTTAAGTGATCTTACTTGTATATAGATAAGTTAAATGGGTCATCCATTACCAGTAGGAAGCATAGTAAATACTTAAAGGCTGTGGTAGTCACCTTCAGAATCTCTACAATCAGAAAAAATGCATATATTTTAATACACTGATATTATATGATGTAAAAATACATAAAACATGTGTCAATCAAATTACCTTTGTAGGCTCATAACTAACAAGAGCGCATGCTTGGGCGACCACTGCGCTGCAACGATGTGAAATGGCAAATATTGCAACAGAATTCGGAGCAGGATAGAATATGTATAGCAAGCAAACAGATTACATTAGTATCTTAAAAAGGTTCAAGATAAGAGGCTTAGTCTTTGATCTTATTTAGGGTTTACGTTTATCATCCAAACCCGCTAAAGAAAATTTATTGTGACTACTAAATTAAGCTGAAAAATGAGTTCAAACTGTTACAGTTACACGATGATAATTGAGTCAAATTCATATACAATCATATTTAGCGTTCACCTGTATACGGCAAAGGTCGAATATACAACGATAATCCATAAGACGTGTACCTGTTTTCAGGTATGGTAGTAAACTGTAAGCAAGAATATGGGAAAACATGGAGTTTTCCTACAATTGTACCATACAATACATGAGTGACAGTGTAAAACAAATACACAAAAAAAAGGCAAAGTTAAAGTTGAATGCATTACCATTACAGCGTACGCATTAATAAACATTGTGATATAATTCATGTTTTCTGAAAAACATCATAAACAACGACAATTATAATGTTAGTGTTAGGTGAGATATAATATCTAGTAAGGTAAACATACGTAAACATTGAAACAGCGACAAGGTATTTGTAGGAATATAATATTTCTACAATATCTTCAGAATATTCTGAATATTTCATCAAATATTTTATTCCTTTTTTTGTGAATATTGTAACAGCTATATTTTAGTTTCCTTTTAGGAGAGTCAATCTCTAGTATATATTAGGTTGTAATCCTCATTATTCAAAATACAATTAATCAATTAACCCTAATTCAACATTTTACAAGCTTTCATGGTATCAGAGCCTACGGTTCAGATCTGGGAAACACTCATATAAATCGTCCTGTAAAACTCATCATATACCCTTACCTACAACAATGGCCGAAATGGCTACTGAAAGAACCCCAAACCAATTATTTACCCTCGAACTAACGGAGCAAATGTTTCAAATGTTCCAAAAATTAAACAAACCAACACAACCAACCATTCCAGAAAATAATACCGCAATTCAACTCACTGAAAAATTAAACCATTACAATTACACCAAATGGTGCCGGTTAATGCAACTCGCCATTAACAGTAGAGGTCGGCTCAAACACATCACTGCCGAACCTCTCGAACCTATAGACCCAGACTACCCACAGTGGGCTCAGAAAGACTCTTTAGTCATTTCATGGATTGTAGACAACATTGACACAGACATTGTGAACCAGTTCATTGATTATACTACTGCTCGAGATTGGTGGCAAGGGATTGAAAGTCTGCTTGGTAGTGGTCGTGATGAACTCCAGATCTACGATCTGAGTTCGGCTGCTGCAACATTAAAACAAGGAAGTGATACGATTGAGAATTTTTACAGTAAATTGACCATGTTATGGAAGGAAATCGATAGGCGCATGCCTAATCCCATGGTCTGTTCAACAGACATCACAGCATTTAACAACTTTATACAAAGGCAAAGGCTATACCAGTTTCTTATTGGAATCAATGAAGACTTTGACAAAGAGAGAAGAGATTTATTGAATATGGAACCCCTACCGACGGTGGAAGCGGCGTATGCCACTATTCGCCGGGAAATATCATGCCGGAGAATCATGACCGGTGTCTCATCATTGGGTTCAAAACCCTCAAAGGTTGGATCGGGCCTAGCAGTTCAACACAAACCCCTACCTCGCCACCGTGAAGAGGACGACCGGCGTAAACTCAAGTGTAGTTACTGTGGTGGTTCACGACATACCAAGGAGGGGTGCTTTAAACTGGTCGGCTATCCTGATTGGTGGGACGATCTACAACGGAGGAAGGCCGCCACCAAGGCACCGGCTCCCCGGACCGGCGGCAAGGCCAACCTCACAGCTGCAGACTACACCGGTGAGATCTCAACAGTTGATGAAGACTCAGGTATGGAAAGGCAACATTGGAATATCACCATTGATGAACCAGTAGCAAGAAACAAAGGTGAGGAGAGAGAAAATGGAACCGGCTCAAATGAGGGAGGAGAGATAAAATACTTTCCATCCTCTCTGTTTTATAATGGCACTCTAAACCCCACCACTCACCTAACTCTAAACTCACAAACACAAATATCCCAGACAAAATACCCAAAAACGTGTATAGGCCCAAATGTACACGCTGGCCCAAAAACTCAATCCATGCGTAGCTCCTTTGGTCAAAATAAAACATCACAGTGGATCTTTAACTGCGGGGCTACCGACACTATGACCTTTGACCCGTAGGACTTATCCTCCATCAACCCTACCTCTTATACCCATGTCCAAACAGCTAATGGTGAATATGTTTCGGTTGCGAAAGCGGGTCCTGTTGATATCTCTCCCTCCCTTCGTCTTAAAAATTGCTTGTTGATCCCGAGTCTCTCTCATAAGCTACTCTTTGTTAGTCAATCAACCAAGGAACTTGATTGTACTTTTCTTTTGACTTTTAGTGGTTGCCTTGTGCAGGATGCTCGGACCGGGACGATTCTTGGGCGTGGTACTGAGCGGTGGTACTGAGCGGGGTGGACTATACTATGTGGATAAGACGATTCAAAAAGGTCATACTATGCTTGCTCGAGGGTCTCCCACACAACAACTATGGAAGTGGCATCGACGTTTGGGTCATCCATCACTCGGTTACCTTAAAAGTCTATTTCCTTGTTTTAGTAGTTGTACTTTGTCTTTGGATTGTGAAACATGTGTATTGGCCAAGAGCCATAAACATTTATACTCTACTAGCTTGACTACGACTGATAGACCTTTTGATTTGATTCACTCCGATGTGTGGGGTCCTACTCCAAATAAAGATGGTCATGCTTTGTCATATTTTGTGCTATTTGTTGATGATTTTACTCGTATGAGCTGGATCTATCTTCTTAAACACAAATCTGAAGTTGTTGATGTCTTTGTTAAGTTTTATAATATGATCTTAACTCAGTTTCATACCCCCCTTAAAATTCTTCGCTCCGACAATGGTGGTGAATACGTGTCCAATACCATGCGTCATTTTTTCCATGAACATTGTATGATCCATCAAACAACTTGTCCTGATACCCCATAGCAAAACGGGGTTGCGGAGCGGAAAAACCGTACCCTCTTGGAAATGTCCCGTGCCCTTATGTTCGAGTCTCATGTTCCTGCCCAATACTGGCCCGAAGTGGTTGCTACAGGTAACTATCTCACCAACCGTCTTCCCACCAAATCCCTTGCTTTCAAAACACGCCTTGCGACTTTGGCTGCCCACTGCACCGTTCCCTCCTATCACTCTCTTCCACCACGCATATTCGGGTGTGTTGTATATGTCCATCTCGGTAAACGAGACAGGACTAAACTTGAACCTCGAGCTACTAAATGTCTGTTACTTGGGTATGGGGTTACACAGAAGGGTTATCGTTGTTTTGATCCCGTCCTTAACAAATTGTACACCACTATGGATTGTGAATTCTTTGAGGACTCCTATTACTTTACCCAGCCTAGATCTCAGGGGGAGAATGTGAATCATGAGGATCTAAGCTGGCTTGTCTATCCTTTGATAAATGGTCGAGACCCACAAGAGCAAGTAGGTGTCACCGCTGATATCGACACAGAAGCAGACGTTTCTTCACCCCCTCAAACCACTCTTGTCCCCGAGCATCTTGATGAACGAGAGGTAATTCCTGAATCCACTGCTGATAATACTAATGATAATATTCCTAGTGGTGATGTTGATGTTCCCAGGAGATATACTTTGCCCCCCAGGAGTACACATGGTGTACCACCGAGGAGATATGATCCAGAGTTCGAGGCTCAAAGATCCAGATATCCGATTGATCAGCCAAATGAGGAAGCCTTATCCTAATCTGCAGCAGCCTTTAATACATCCCTATACTCTAGTACTTTACCGAGAACAACTGAAGAAGCTCTTCGTGATCCAAGGTGGAAAGGGGCTATGGAAGAAGAGATTTTGGCTCTTAAGAAAAATGAAACTTGGGAAAGGTGTGTTCTACCGAAGGGAAAGAAAACTGTAGGGTGCAAATGGGTATTCTCTATAAAGTATCATGCAGATGGAACGATCGAGAGGTACAAGGCTCGGCTTGTGGCTAAAGGCTACACCCAGACATAGACCTTCTCTCCGGTTGCCAAAATCGACACACTCCGAGTTCTCTTTTCCGTAGCAGCCGACCAAGATTGGCCGTTGCACCAGTTTGATGTAAAAAATGCCTTCCTACATGGAAGAATTGAGGAAGAGGTCTATATGCAAGCTCCACCGGGGTTCTCACATGAATATAATCAAGGAGAAGGATGTCGGCTCCGAAAAGCTCTTTACGGTCTAAAACAATCTCCAAGAGCATGGTTTGGGAGATTTACTGCAGCTATGAGGAAATTTGGCTACAGGCAAAGTAATTCTGATCATACGTTGTTTTTAAAAAAAAGGGGTCATCGGATAACTTGCTTAGTCATTTATGTAGACGATATGGTGATTACGGGAAATGATACAAGGGAAATTGACAAGTTAAAGAAACAATTGTCCCGGGAGTTTGAAATGAAGGACTTGGTAAATTTGAAATACTTCCTAGGAATAGAGGTTCTAAGGTCTAAAACAGGATTCTTTATAAATCAAAGGAAGTATATTCTAGATCTTCTAGCCGAGACAGGGATGATAGACAGTAAACCAGTGGAGACACCTATAGTTACTAATCATGGGCTTCAGTTCATCGAAGGGGCAAAATTAGCAGATCAAGATCAACATCGCAGATTGGTAGGCAAATTAATCTATCTTTCACACACCAGACCAGATATTGCTTATGCGGTGAGTGTGGTTAGTAGATTCATGCATCGCCCTCAAGTGCATCACATGGAAGCCGTAATGAGACTCCTGAGATACTTAAAAGGAACTTGCAGCCGGGGGATCTTATTCAGAAGGAATCAACATCTCGACTTGATAGCCTTTACTGATGCAGACTGGGCAAGAGATCGAGACGATAGGAAATCGACATCAGGATACTTTACTCTTGTAGGGGGGAACTTGGTCACCTGGAAGAGCAAGAAGCAGAAGGTGGTTGCATTGTCTAGTGCGGAAGCCGAATTCAGGGGAATAGCTAAGGGAATCTGTAACACCCCGATATTTTCAAACGAAAAATTCCCGATATATTTAATAAATTATTACTAATGTTAATTAATATTATATATATATGAATTATTTTTTATCACTTCATTTGGGCTTGATCATGAATATACATCCTTTTTAGCAATTTAAACCTTCGGGCCCAAAAACCTAAAACCATTTTTTTCATCTCTAAATTAAATAAAAAAAAAAAAGAAAAATAGGAGGGAAAACCAAGGGGTTGGCCGGCCCTTAGGGTTGGTTTTGGTGGAGTATAACTCCCATAGAATTTGAGTAGATAATCTCATTATTTCCTAAATCAATTAGTATACTAATTATTCTCCTTAATTCTCTTATTTCCTAAACCTAAGAAATCCTTTCTAGCTTTCAATCTCCCTAAAACTTCAAGAACACACTCCCAAACCCTAGCAATCCACACGCCTCTAGCCTTGTACTCTTGGATTTTTGGTGTTTTTCCATCTAATTGTAAGTTAATTTTATAATTTTTATCTTTTATTAAGTTTAAATGCAATTGTAAGAGTTATGCTAATTTGTGTGATCTTTTGTTACCATGATTTTTCTTCCATCATTTTTTTTCATAGTAGTGTAGGTATTATTATATAGTTATCAATTGATAGTATAGAATGTGTTGTTTTAGAATTTATCTTTGGATGAGCATGTTAAATTAAAATGATGGAGAATGTATAAAATAATAATAATAATAATAATAATAATAATAATAATAATAATAATAATAATAATAATAATAATAATAATAATAGTGCATATATTTAAATTAGAATTTCATGGAGAAATTTCATTGTAGTATAAGGGTGTTTTGGTATGGTATCAAAAACATAAATGTTGATGAATGATTTGTTTAGGAGGATTTATATTTTTTTTATAAGAAATTAATTATTTGAGAATTTTGAAAATGATTTTTATGTGAGCATGAATTTATGAATTTTATGATATGGATTTAATAGGAAATGTGGAAATTGGAATTTTGTATGTATTTTTAATAAAAATGGACAAAATCCCGTAGATTTGGAAAATTGTGAAAAAAGGGTGTTTTTGGAAGTATTTTGACTTTGAAATTAGGTTAAAAATACTTATACTATGTTATAAATCATGAAAATTGGTACCCGGGGGTTTTGATGCCTTCCGGACGCAACGGTGAAGTCGGATTTCCAGTTTGACAGTGTTAAGGCAGGTTTCTGGACAGATTTCATATGCTGTTTTTTTTGAGTATTTAATGTGTCCTAGAGATGTGGTGTATGATTCATGATACGTGTATGTGTTCTATGTGTGATGGTAGTCGTATGTATGTGTTATGGTTTGCTTTGAGGAAGACGTGAATGTGTGATTATTTCCCGAATACGGTTGAACCTTGTAGGAAGCCGATTCGTGACCGGGAATTGATTAGGACGTTTCTGAATTGTTTGCTTGGTCAAGGTACGTACACGCAGCATAGATTTATAGTATATGTTATGTACCATATGTTAATGGTAACAAAGGTAAAGTATGGGCGTGTAGTATGAATAATGATACGCTTTCCGAATAAGTTATTTCATTATATTATATTATTTTTTTATAAGCAGAGGTACTATGACATCACTAACTTTAAAGTGGACGTAGTATGACGTCAATTGGTGGAATGAATTACTCGCGGCTTATGGAGCATTATGAGCCACCGCGGGGGTATGCATACTTAACCATAGGCACCGAAGTAGGACGTGTGTCTATGGTAGAGACTTGCTTAGGGGTTAGCTCCCCCTAATGTATTGTCTCACCTATGGAGATTGAAGTTGAACCGGCAGTATGGCTGGAAAAGGATACAGCAGTATGGCTGACTAACAGATATATGAAATTGATTTAAATTTATTATTTTAAAATTTAATGTACTTGATTTAAATGATATGCGACTTCTTGCTGACGTGTACTTTTGGTCTTAACGATCCTGCGATGATGTCGTTTTCTCTTTGGGCAATGACTAGCAATGAGTTAAAGTGCAGGTAATGGGGAGTGAGGATAGAACTTGGAGAAATAAAATGATAGATTTCAAGAGTCACGTCATGAACTTTAATTTACGTATTATGATATTTGGTTTATGAGGCGTTTACGCTCTCAAGTTGTAATAAGTAGACTTAACTTTATAACTTATCCGCTGCTAAGTTCCTTTATGTCTAGTAGATATTCATAACCCTAACAGAACTCAATCCGCAAGTTGATTTGGTTCCGTTTTAAACTATCATTCTAACATTCTGGTTTGACTCGGACTATTTTGAGTTACTTCAAAATGATATTTTCTCTTTTAAAACGTTCCGAGTTTTTCCGGGATGTTACAGAATCACGGACGTTCTCCAGATACGAAAATTGTTGAGTAAGTTGGGCTATCAAACAAAAGAAGCATGTAAACTCTATTGTGATAACAAAGCAGCAATAAGCATCTCCGAGAATCTGGTTCAGCATGATCGAACAAAGCATGTAGAGATTGACAGACATTTCATCAAAGAGAAGCTGGAAAAGGAAATTATTGCTCTGCCCTTCATCAAATCGAAAGATCAGTTGGCAGACATTCTTACAAAAGTTGTTTCATCCGAAGTATTCAACAACATGCTGTGCAAGTTAGGCGTTTGTGATCCCACGACCTAACTTGAGGGGGAGTGTAGGAATATAATATTTCTATAATATATTCAGAATATTCAGAATATTTCATCAAATATTTTATTCCTTTTTTTGTGAATATTGTAACAGCTATATTTTAGTTTCCTTTTAGGAGAGTCAATCTCTAGTATATATTAGGTTGTAATCATCATTATTCAAAATACAATTAATCAATTAACCTTAATTCAGCATTTTACAAGCTTTTAGTATTAACCTCTGAGGAAGATCTTGGGGACTTGACACGATCATAGAACATAGTATACAAAAGTGAGGTATCCTACAATTGCAGTATAAAATAAGTACGCAAACAAATGTGAAGTCAATACAAACATGAGCTTATACTATCAATTTGTGGTAAAGCAGAAATATGGCCAGGTAAACAAAGTGAAGTAGTTATTGTACCATAAACATTTATACGTCGCTGCTACTTTTATATCCGTAAGTTGCAGTTAAAAACATAAGGAAACAATATTAACATTAAAAAAGGAGATGAAATAATAACTTTTGGTGAAAGATAACTTGACAATAAAATGCATTACCATTATAGTGTGCGCATCATCATGGTCCGTAATTTAGTACCACAAATGGTGTTCAATAATTCCAGCTTTGTGCAAAATATCGTATGAAACGACATTTGCCACACACGAGGAGTTATTGTTCTCTTGCGAAGAATGTTAATCAAAAACTTTAAAGCTACTTGATTTTCTTGCTCGAGATAGTGCAACATATAGTTGTCCATGAGAAAAGCACGGTTCTCGAATGTAAGCTCCATCTTCATTCAAAGTTTGTCCTTGTGACTTATTGATAGTCATTGCAAAGCACAACTTTAATGGGAATTGTTTTCTTTGAAATGGAAAGGATATGCAGAAGACACTAGGGGTCTAAGGGTAATGCGCGGTATGAGTACAAGTTTACCTTTGCAAAATCCAGTGAAAATTTTGCATTGTATAAGATTTGGCATAAATTTTCTACATATAAGTCTTGTCCCATTACATAGGCCACCAGCAGGGTCAAGATTGCGTAATAAAATAACTGGACAATTTAACATGAGAACTAACTCATGTGGACTAACACTAGGAGGACAAAGGGTGTTCAAGAACTCAACTGTGTAAATGTTACAGTAGTCATCGGTAATTGTGTCAAAGCTCTTGTAAACGTAAGAGTCCCCCACAAACATATGTATTAGCTTTATGTTAATCAATTCTACATCTTCATTTCTAGGTGTGAGAATAGCTCTTCCTTCAAAAAAAGAATCTTGAAGGAGTGGATGTGAAATTTGAGGATATATTATGTGTAGAAGTTGTTCAAGAGTAGAACCTGAATCACTTGCAGGTAAGTGAATTTGATCTGGAATGGTTAATTCTACATCTTCATTTCTAGGTGTGAGAATAGCTCTTCCTTCAA
>CM033463.1:18796230-18833730 GCA_019425755.1 Amaranthus cruentus
TATATATATATATTATTATATATATATTATATATATATATATATATATATATATATATTTCCATGGTTGGGCGGCGACTTGTCTTTGGTGTTTTTTTTGTTTGTTTTCTCCTGTTTTGCATATTTCCATCTAATTTTCGTTGTTTTTGTTCTATGTTTTTGTTTTTGAAGGTCTGGTTTTGGGTACATCTGGTTTTGTTTTCCCCTTTTTATGTATTCTCTGGTGTTTCTGCTTGCGGTTTTTGCTCGATGGAGTGAGGGTTTTCTCCTTTTATGAATTCTCTGGGGTTTTTCTGTTTGTGGTTTTTTTGCTCGGTGGTTTTTGAGATTTCTTGGGTTGTTCGTTGATTTAGTGGTTTCCCATGCGTTTTTTGGCTAGGTCATCTCTTGAATGTTTCTGGCTGTTGGATTTTCTGAGTTTCTTTGGGTGGTGGGCTCGAGGCGTTTTGATGGCGGTCTTTCTTCCTCCTCTGTTTTTTGGTGTAGCTATTTTGTATCGTTTGTCTTGGGAGGGTCTCTCTAGCATGGCTTGTTGCGAAATCTCCGTACTTTGGACAGGACTGTCGTTTTAGTGGTAGTGGTGTAAGGTGGTGAGGGGGGTTGCTTAAAATGGAGTGTCTTCTTTTCTCTTTTAATGCCGGCCGTGTTCTGGGCTAGGAGTTTTTCGACCCTTTCGTGGTTTCAAAGGGTATCTAGGGTTGGTTATGAAGGTGGGGTGGTCTTTTCGACTGTCTGGATCTAGCGTTTCTAAGTCTCGTGACTGGTTTTGTGGTGTTTTGAAGATGGGGTTCAATTTCTGGTTTAGGGCCCAGTGGGTCTGGTGTTTTCTTTTGCGGATTGCTGTGATTTTTAGGTTGTTTTTTTTCGAAAGGGGTTTGAGTAGTATGTTGAAGGTTGTCTGGAGGTGTTCAGGTGTGGGTTGGTTTGCATTCAGGCTAGAAGTTGGCGTTTTTCGAAGGACATGTTGATGCTTACAAGTTGCTGGGTTTTTTAGTCGGGTCTTTTGTGGTGTGCTTTGGTGATTAACCTTGTTTACAGTCCTGGAAGACGGCGGAGTCGAAGGGCCGTGTGGTGTCTTCAGGTCGGGTTGCGGGTATATTCGAACCTGAAAGGGATGCTGGGATGTCGATTTGGACTGTGTGGGTTTTTCTTCGTGGGGAGTGTTGAGGCTGAGAATAATCGGTCGTCTGGTTTTAAGGCAAATCGATAATTCTTTGAAGGTTGCTGCTTGGAGACTTGGTGTTTCTAGGTAAGTCTAATTTTGGTGTTGCTGGCTAAAATGGGCGGTTGTTTAACGGTGTTTATTGGTATTTTGGGTGATGGGGCTCTATGGCTGGAATGCCGAGTTAGGCAGATGGTGATCGGAGGTGATGGGAATCGAGTTTCTTGTGAGGATGGGGTGTTTCGATTTTCCAGTATGGTGACTCTCTTAGTGTGTTACTCGTTGTATGGGTACAAATGTTGTTTTCGTGGTGAGAAGCAACTTTGGTGGGTCCGTTTTTGGTGTGAAAGGGGTGATATAGTGGTGGTGAATATGGTGGCGCTTTTATTTTCTTTAATTTCGGTGTGTAACGTGTAGAATTTTGAAAACTTTTGGTGTTGCATAGTTCACTCCTATGCTGTTTAGAGTGGCCTATTTCTTGGATATATATATATATATATATATATATATATATATATATATATTTTCTTTATTAAATGAGTATAGGATATTTTGAGATGGTTAAAACATAACGCCATCAATTTTTTATTTTTTTATTTAAATAAATGTATCAAAAAATTTATTAAAACCATGCATTGTACGAGCATTATCTATTATGTTACTAAATTCCAAATAAAATGTCACTAAATCATTTTATAGTTAAATTTAAAATAAAAACCAATAATAATTATTCTGATAATATAATTCAGCAACATTTATTCTAATGTTTTCTAAACTTCTGTCGCAACAAGTTAATTTTGTTATAGTGAGTAACATTTTCAGATTTTGCTTTGAGAATGATAGTGGACTTTGACTTATTCAATGAATGAAGCATAGGAGTTAAGTTATATATTTAAACATCTTACCTTATGAGAAACAATAATAGAAATTGATGGAGAAGTAAAACTCTTTTACTCCAAAGTTTTAACTAGTACGGTTTTTGCATAAAGTTCACCTAACAATGTGAAAATGACCTTTTCTACATTCTCCAAATCTTTGAGTGTGAAAATTACCCTAAGAAAGTTTGCTGTAGTAGCTTAAATTTCAATGATTTTGGAGCATTTACTTACTAATTTGATTGCGTTTTCCTAATATAGGTGATAGTACTAACCATAATAAATGCAAGTTCACATTACAAATATGCATTGGCAAAATTTAACATATAAGAGTCTTGTATCTTGTCAAATTCTATTTGAATATTAGATTAACTTTTTTCTTATCAAAGTAGATTATGAGTAAGAAATTTTTAAAATTATTGCTAGTTTCACGATAAATAATAAAATAGAGAAACCATTGTATAAATCACTCAATTTTTAAGTTATAAATAGAGATATTAATTACTTAGATTTTATCCGAGCTTCACTCAATTTAAAATTTTACCTTATGCTTATACAACAATTAGTATAATTATACAAAATTTAGTAGGAAAAATCACCTAGAATAATCAAAATTATTCACGATTTTCCTACAATAATCCCACCTATTGATTAACCATAAATAATCCCAACTTTGAGGGACATTTTCCTAGAGTAAACCTGGTGACCGGATGACTTGCTATAGCAAGTTTTATATTTTTAAAAAAAAGGTAAATGAAAATAAAATTTCCAAAACAATGTTTAAAAAATGTTTATAAAAAATTTATGATTTTTTTTATTATTTTGAATTTTTTATGTAAATTTTCAACAATATTTTCGAATTTTAAATTCATATTTAATTTATTTTTTTGGTGAATTACCTACTATAGCAGGTTATCGGGTTACCCAAGTTTACTCTAGGAAAATACCCATCAAAGTTGGGATTATTCATGGTTAATGAATAGGTGGGATTATTGTAAGAAAATCATGAATAGTTTGGATTATTCTAGGTAATTTTTCCAATTTAGTATAGAAATTTGTGCAATGCACGAACTTATTAGTATTAAATGTATAAAAATATAACTTCAGAAAATATTACAAGTATTTATTATCATGAATAAATTTATCGAATACATGATCTTTTAAATTAAAATTTAGGGAAACTATCAATAGTACCCCCAAGTTTTGACACTTTATCAATGATACCACTATTTTTTTTTTATTAACAATGGTACCCTTGAATTATTGAGTATTTTACAACCATGTCCTTTTTTAACTTTTTTGTGTCCAAAATTGTTCAATGCCGTTAACTTTCTTTTATGTTTTGAATTAAAAAATAAAAGAAAAAGAAAAAAAAAGTTATACGGTTTTGGATGATTTTTGACGGAGAAAGTTTAAAAATCTTACGGTTGTAAAACGCTCAATAGTACGAGGATACCATTGATAATACAAAATTTAGGGGTACCATTGATAAAGTGCCAAAGTTCAAGGGTACCATTGATAATTTGTATAAATTTAAATACTAATTTTTTTAATAAATTATATATCGAATACAACACTTTCTAATTCAATTATACATATCAAATTCTAAGTTGGGCATATAGAATTACTACAATAAGTTATATAAATACGTAACCTAATTTAGCTCCAACTATTCAATACTTTAAAAATTGGGTCTGAAGAGAGTTTGGTCTAAACCTCAAACAAACTCGAACCAAACCGTAATTTTAGTATCTGGTCTGATCTACTGTCTAAATTGTGCAGTATGATTTTTTCAAAAAAAAATTACAGTTTACGATCTGGTTTTGATTTTTTTAATTTTTTAACTAGACAAGACCGCAAACCGTACTATGACAAAAAAATTCACATGTTTTTACAACAATGTGTTGCTACATAAATATTTTAAGATATGATTATTTATATATAGTAATATACACTTGAATAATGTTAATGTTATCAAATAATTACAAATTATTATATTTGGTGATTGTAGGTGCGAAATATTTGTATAAAAACATATACTACCTCCAATTATTTTAAATTGTCCCATTTAGTTTTGACACATTATCAAATACACTAATCCAATTCTAAATATACAATTAAAAATCTTAAAAATCTTAAAAATTGATATTAATAAAATTTACATTGAGACGAATCAAACAAGATCACAATTGATTATATTTTGACGTCTAGATTAAGAATAAAATACAAATTAATATTGATCGATGAATAGTTTAAAATACTAAATCGGACAACTAAAACGAATGGGAGGGAGTATTAGTCTGGAAAAAATATAAAAATAAACATTGTAGACCACAGCCGACTAGACTATTGTAGAACGGTTTGGTCAGATCGATCTAGTGATTTAAAAGGTCTGTTCCGATCTGAAAATTTCCAGACTGAAATTTTTAGTTTGGTCTGTTTTTAGTGTCGAACCAGAACCAAATCTGGCTGCATGCGCCCCTAATAAAAATGTTGAAAAATTTCAAGTGTCATTCTTTTAAGAGGCATGACAAATGTAATTATTTTAGTGGATAATAATTATTACATAACAATATTTACCTAATTTAGAATTTGATAATTTTTAAAATTATAGTTAAATTAGGTATAATATGAAATATTATTTATTATCGCAATTGTATATAACTAACCTAAAATTTGATATATTTAATTGAATGAAAAAAACGATGTATTCAATTAATTTTTTTTTTAAAATAAACATTTAATTTTTCCTTTTATTATGTCACGTCATCATCATCATCATCATCATACCCAGTGTATCCCGCTCAAAGAAAACTATGATCAGGGTCTGCGGAGGGAGGAACGATGGCATGCTCATACCCATAATGAGAGTGCGATCAAAGAGTCCCCCGGCTCGAGAACGGTCTTTTAGCAAGAGGAACCTGCAGTTGGCAAATAGAATAGAAACACACACACAAAAACAAAGATAAGATCAAAGAAACAGGTAAAAAGCGACAAAAAAGCAAAGGATAAAGACAAAAGAGGGGGTAAAGGGACAGGTTTACTAATCTAGGACTTGGATAAGGCGCCGCCAACTCGCCCTATCCCTGGTCAGGTTCTTGGAGAGGTGAAGTTCATGCATATCACTTTTGGTTTGTTCCTCCCACGTTCTCTTAGGTCGTGCTTGACTTCTCTTACCCTCCACTATGATGCATTCGATCCTTCTTACTGGGGCGTCATGTGTCTTTCTCTGCACATGCCCAAACCATCTCAACCTGTTCTCCCGCATCTTTGTGGAGATAGGTGCAACCCTTAACGTCTGCCTGAACTCCTGGTTTCTTATCCTATCCAACATAGTGTTACCACACATCCACCTCAACATACGCATCTCCGTTACTTCCATCCTCTGTTCGAAAACCTTCTTTACGGGCCAACATTCTGTCCCATATAACATCGTCGGCCTAATCGCAACACGGTAAAATTTACCTTTTAATCACCTCGGAAAACTTTTATCACAAAGCACCCCGGTTGCTGCTCACCACTTAAACCAGCCCGCTTGTATACGATTAGTAACGTCTCCATCAATCTCCCCGTCGCTCTGAATCACAGAACCCAAATATTTGAACTTGGACGTACATGCAACAACTTCACCTCCTATGGTTACCTTTGGCTCCCCTAGCGATTCTATCCCACTGAAACTGCATCGCAGGTATTCTGTCTTTGTACGGCTTATGCGCAGCCCCTTTCCCTCCAAGGCTTTTCTCCACTCTCCCAATTTACTATTAGCCTCCTCCTTGGTTTCTGCGGCCAAGACTATATCATCGGCGAAAAGCATGCACCATGGTACGGTCTCCCAGATGGATTTAGAGAGCTCCTCCATAATGACCGTAAAAATGAAAAGACTTAATGCTGATCCCTGATGTAGTCCCACATTAATTGGGAAAGACTCAGTCATACCCGCTGGTGTATGTATGTTAGTCGCCACTCTTTCATACATGTCCTGTATTACCTCGATGTATCTTCGTGAAATACCTCTATTCTTGAGGCTATCCCAAACCAGGCTTCGTGGTATGCTGTCGTACGCTTTCTCCAGATCAATGAATACCAGATGCAAATCCTTCTTTTGCTCCCTATACTTTTCCATCAATCTCCGCAAAATATGGATTGCCTCGGTGGTTGATCTTCCCAGCATGAATCCAAATTGGTTCTCCCTATACTTTTATTATGTCACGTATTCGATATTAAATCACGATAAGGTATACTTGCATTGTTCTTTGAAGTTATTTATTATACTCATAAATTCGTGTATTGCACAAGCTTTATACTAGTTTAGAATAAAGTCAAACTCTAAATTAGATAGCTATGATCATGTAATCAATTATCAATATATCCGTTTGTTAAGGCTTTCAAAAAATGACAATTATCATTTTGTAACATTTTTATTAGTATGTACATATGATTTAAAATAGGAAAAGTTGATTCTAAAGGTGTGAACTTTGCCTGATTTGCTTCTAAAGGTTCGAACTTTCGTTTATCTTATAAAGGTTCGAACTTTGGGAGTCATCCGCTTTTAAAGGTTCGGATGACCTGTAACCGGATAAAAAGGTCATCTTCATCTTCTTTTTTTGGCAAATAAAATATTTTTTTTCATTCACCAGAAAAAACATAATACACCAAGGCAATAAAACTCAGTTTTTTTCTACTTGCATCAGTGTGGAAACGGAGCCCACCTTCTATGAAGGGTTTCCCCGCCCCCACTCTTCATGTGCATACGGGAAAAATGAGGCCTAAACAAGCCGACATGAAAAAAGGTCAGCCATAACCAAAGCTATACAAAGTAAGCTATAATCAAATAACTGAAGAAATAAAAAAACCAGTAAAACAAACTGGTAGGTAAACAATCGCCACAACAGACGTTGAACATCAAGCACCAACACACTAAAACCTACAGCAGCCAACTCATAGAATACGAGGCAGCAGTGGACATTCAGTGGACAGCAGCGTTGCTTCATAGCAGCTCTCAGCAAATCATCAGCAGCAAGGAGCAGCTATTTCACGTCAAAGATCAGAATCCCAGTGGGCCCTCATAGCACCAACACACTAAAACCCACAGCAGCCAACACACCAAGAGAGAAGCTCAGAACAAGAACACAATCCTCACAGTATCCCATCCCCAAGTGACAAATAGCTTGAAAACTTGGTAAGCATACCAGCTCCACAACCACCAACACCAGTAACCATACATCCAGAGAGTAGCTAAAAGATAGCACTACATCAAGCAGACAACAGCAAAAATAACAGAATATAGTAACTATACAAGGACCAACAACACCCACAACAGAGGAGAAACCGAGCTCAGATCCTCACAATTCAAAAGCAGCATCAAGAATGTAACAGATAAAGGAATTCCTATAAGCATCAAGCATACATATCAAGAAGCTACCAGCCAACAGCCCAAACCCAGAGAAATCAAATATTTGGACTCAATTAAAGGAGACACTAGCTGAATCCAGGATATTCAATGCAAAGCTGCGTTGTCTAATATCATGCTTAATCAAAACGCTAACTTGCCTGGGTGTACGCAAAAAAGCAGACCAAACCGCCTCATTCCGACACTTCTAGATGTGGTAAAGAGTGAATGGCAGAAAATACCTTCTGTGAAGTTTTGGAAAGATGTCGCTTCCGAAAGTCCATCCTACGAATAGGCTTAAAAGTGATCCCAGTCCATGATTGAACCGCATCAATACACGATTAACTGAAAGGACCTTGAAAGAAGAGATGCTCATGTGTCTCCGGACATAAACCACATAATGAGCATAACTCCTCATCCACCAACCCTAAACGATGTAACTTTTCTTTGGTTTTTAGACCGCGTCGAATTACTAACCAACATAGAAATCGAGTTTTAGGCATTCAGATTCTGTTCCAGACAAGGTGACGCTTAGGCATTCAGATTCTGTTCCAGACAAGGTGACGCCAATGAACCTTGTGTTGATGATCCAATGATTGCTCATACACCTCCTTAATAGAATAACTGGGTTGACAAATCCATAGACGCAAGGTTGCAGTCACTGGGCAGAGCTTCCTGATAGTCCAGCTAGCTGTGGCAGGAGCATTAAAGATTTAACAGCGTCCTCCTTTCTTATAAATACCATGGACCCATCGAACACCAAGGAGCATTGTAACACCCCTGAATTTCCGACCCCTTGTACGAAACCAAAACCGTAAAGGACGGGAGGAAATTCGGGTGTTACATAAAAGAAAAGGGAGAAGAACTTTATAAATGTTAAAGATTAACTTTAATGTTATGAGTGGAAATTTCGGCAGCATCTACCTTAAAATTGTGCGTCTTTTATAGAAAAGCAAAAGTTATTTAAAGTCTAATAAAGTAAAGGCATCACGGAATCTGAATTTTTTTTTTCTCTTTCCAAAACTAAAAATGACCTGAAGAGGCTCGAAATCAGCCAAGAACAGGAAGAACGGAATCTGAATTTTTTTTTTCTCTTTCCAAAACTTTGCTTTCAAACTTTAAGGTGAATCAAAACCCCAAATTGTAATAACTAATCAAATACTACCACATGAATTAGAAATTAAAGATAACCCAAATAAATCTAACTTCAATACTTGAACTAATTACCCAATTATGTATAATAAAGTTAATATTCAACTACACTTGATTTCTATTATCCACACAAAGATTCAATGAAAGTAACACAAAAATCAATACTAAACTCATAAACTTGATAACAATTTCAATTAAAGACAAGAGAAAATCAATTAGAGAAGAGGGCATGGCTTACAATGGGAGAACTAGAATAAAAAGTAAGATGGTAGGTGGTTGTTGTGGTGATAGTGGTGGACCAAAGGAAGGAGTGGCAGCTGTGGGACAGCCGGCTGCTGTGAGGGCCCACGCACGCGGCCTGCTCTGCTGCTGGGAAGAGACCACGCAGCCCGCTGCTCGTGGTTGTTCATGGGGGGCGAATGGTCCAGTGCTGCCGGCAGCATCTCAGGGAAGGGAGGAAACGGCGGTGCTGTGGCGGCTTTAGTGGAGGCGCACGTTTGAGGGAGAAGGGAGAGAGAGGCGTGATTTTTGTGTAGTAAGGGAAAAAGAATGAGATCTAGCTTCAAAACCCTAACTCATCTTTTCTTCTATCTATTTCATTATTCATTCTTTTTTTTATATTAACCTCCTTATAAAGCCTTACTAATAAACTCACCTACGTGTGCTCAAACATTTTAATAAAATAATAATTTTGATTCGAACCCTTTTATTTTAGAAATCGTAACTATATTTTTAATATAAATATATGTTAACATTAAATTCGTATATGAGAGAAATTTATTAAAACTAAATCAAAAATAATTTAATTTGATTATAACATCTCCAAAAGTTATTAAAATATTAAATAATTACGTCATTAAAATCTCGGGGTGTTACAAGCATTAAAGATTTCCCAGCGTCCTCCTTTCCTGCAAAGTGTGAATATGCCAGGCTATTTTACCCAAAGTTGCCTGGTTCAAAAGGAGGACATTGCGAACACCAAGGCCACCCATCTTCTTAGGAGTACATACCTCCTTCCATCGAATTTACTTGGTTTATGAGAAGTGCATACGCCAAACCACAAGAATGACCTACAGATGGAATTGACAATGTTGATTACTCTTTTAGGTAGAATGAAAATCTGACACCAATACGAAGAAATGCCCACGATTATAGAGTTAATTAACTGCAAACGAGCTGCATACGATAAATGTGTGGCTTGCCAAGAGCAAACCCGTTTAGTCATCATATCTGCCAATTTTTCACAATTCGTAATACCAAGGCGCTTGGAAGAAAGAGGCACGCCTAGGTACTTAAATGGAAGGGACCCCAAAGTAAACTGAGAATTGCGTCTAATATCCTCCTTGAGGGAACTATCAATCCCAACCAAGTAAATTGCCGATTTGCCTAAGTTCGCATGGAGCGCAGAGGAAGAAGAGAACCTATTGATACAATCACAAATGATACGCACCGAAGAAAGATCCCCTCGATGGAAAATCATTAGATCATCCGCGAAACATAAATGTGTGAGCTTAATGGTTTTACATCGAGGATGAAAACCAAAGGTCCCTACAATGAGTTGGAGAGAGGGTCACCTTGCCGGAGGCCTCTTTTAGCCGCAAAGGAGTTGGAGGGAGAGCCATTGATCATCAAGACATAACTTGTAGAGGTGATACAAGTCATAATGATTTTGATGAACTTGTGGGGAAAATTCAGAGCCGCCATCATTTCCTTGAGGAAGTTCCAATTCATCGTATCATACGCTTTACATAAATCAATCTTCATCAGATAACTAGGTGCACAATGAGCTCGAGTATAATGTTTAACGAGGTCTTGACAGAGCAAGATGTTATGCATTATGTTCCTCCCCGCCACGAAGGCGCCTTGAGCTGAATCAATCAAGATATCCAACACCAGCTTCAACTTCATACAAATAATCTTGGATATACACTTATACAAAACATGGCAGCAAGAGATAGGTCAAAAATCACCTGGATGCTCAGGATTAGACAACTTAGGAATCAAGGTAATGGTGGTACTGTTCCAGCTCTTAAGCATCTTGCCATTCTCAAAGAATTGCGTAACCGCTGCAATGATATCATTACCCACCACCTCCCAAGCATCCTTATAAAAACCACTATTATAGCCATCTAACCCCGGAGCGTTGTTGTCAGGGATACTCCACAATTCTTGCTTAATCTCGGCTGGAGTGAACTTGAGGTCAAGAAGCGCATGATGATGAGCAGATAATACAGGACCATGAAACACAATGTCAATATTAATAAGAACCCGTTCTCGATCCTCAAAGCAAAAAAGCTCCGAATGAAAGTCAAAGAAAGCTTGATGGATTTGAGATCATATTCTGACGTTTCCTATGCTTAATGCTTTGATAGAAGAAAGCATTATTATCATCCCCATAATGAACCTAATTCATCTTAGCTTTTTGTTGGAGTGCCGAAGTCAACTCTTTTTGTAGGTTACAAAGCAAGGCATGGGCATTCCTTTCCTGTAAGGCCTGCTGCGGATCACCCGGATCAGTATAAAGCAGATTTTGGTAGTGGAGAAGCTCAGATTTAGCTTGTTCCACATCCATATGGATACGCTCCTTGCCATATGATGTGCTCGATTTGGAGCACATTTATGTCCCTACTTTGGTGTCGAGTCGCGATGTTTTACATTGATTTCATGCGTTTTACACTTGATTTTACCTTGCTCTTGTCCCCATGGTGTTTAGAGGTTATTTTAGGTGTTTTCGGGAGGTTTCGAGGTAAAATTGATCGAGTTCGAAGCTTAGACATCGAAATCGAAGAGGAGACACGTGTTTCGAGGAACTCAAAAGTGTTCCGGGTCATCCCCGAAGTTATCGCGAAGGCCGGGAGTCATTTGGTGCTCGTTTGAAGTCACCAAGAAGCCAAAAAGAGCCCATTCAATCGAATCCAGACCATGCTTCGGTCGAATGTACCTGCTACAGCCCAACCTCAAGTCACACACTCCCTGGAAATACCAAATTGGCTCACCATTCGGGCGAATGGGCCAATTCGGTCGAATGAGACAATGGGTTTCAGGCGAATGTGAGTAGGAATGCTGCTGAATGGATTGATTAACTACTGGAAACCCCAAATGAACTCATTCGGGCGAATGAGCTTGCATTCGGGCGAATGCCCAATGGATTCGGGCGAATGTGTCCTTTTATCGCGTTGTTTCATTTCTTCGCAACTTAAAACACATATGCTTTTTGGGGCTTTTATCCCACACCTTATGTAGCTTATAAAAAGGCACTTCTCTGTACATAAACCCTAATGCCTACTTTGAGAGAAACTCTCTCAACTTAGAACATCATTTATTGCTTTCCATTTACATTCTTTTGCCCTAGATTAGTATTTATTGCTTTCATTTACTTTCCAAGCATTGTAATCTTTCATTTCCTTTCAAGTTTATGTAAGTCTTCTTTCTTTATTGCTTTCATTTACTTTGTTTATCTTTCATTTTTGTTATTTAATGCTTTCTTCTTTCATGCTTTGATTATTGTTTTGAATCTTGTTCATTTACATTTCAATCTTGTTCTTGCTTTTCTTATTGCTTTGTAGTGTAGTTAATAGATAGATTTATTGCTTTGTCTTTCGTTATTGTCGCTTTCCATCTTCCCCTAATGCTTTCAATCATGTCTTCTCTCTCGTTCGTAGTTGTAGTTGCTTTCAATATGCTAGAGTAGTTTTCTTAGGGGTTTTGGTTTGGTGAAACCCTAAGTTTGGTGAATGTTGTTCATGTGCTAGATTAGGGTTGAGGTTTATTGTGGATTGTTTGATTGATATTCGATGCGAATCTTGTCCTGCCACTCTTGATGAGACATAGGGCGATTATAGGTCGTTCGCATGGCTATATGTCACCAACTTCCCCTCGCTATCTAGAGTGTCTCGATTGATCTACGTTCGATCTCCCTTGACCTAGCTTTGTGTGAGAACATAGAGCCGACCTAGGGTGGACCCTCACCATCCCCGTTTGTTTCCTACTGCTTATCTCAATCTTATTTATCGCTTTCCTAGTTTAGTTAAAACACCCTTCAGACACACACCATATTTCTCTACACCTAGCACCTAACCTCGCTTAGTCCTTGTCCTTGAGGTTCGATCCCCGACTTGCCACTACACTCGTTGTAGTAGTGATAGGGTGTTACAAATATTGTTTGCATAGCCTAGGTTTATAGCGTATAACGACGCGTTACAAATCGGTTATCAAAATGGCGCCGTTGCCAGGGAATAGGGCGTTATAGTTAGGTTTTGTGCTTGTCGTAGTTCATTTTTTCTTTCTTTTAGTTTTTGTTAAATAATTTTTGCGTGTTAGTGCTTACGCTTGGTTTCTAGTGTTGTTTGCATGAGCTATAGCACACGGAGATCACAGCTACAGCTTGTTCCTTACAATCCTGAGATACAAAGGGTCACTAGACGATCTCCTCCTCCCATCCAACGTCAATCGTCTATACCCAATCCTTCTACACCAATGGCCGACAATCAACCGCTCTTTGGGAAATTTGGGGCCCCAGGGTCAAGAGAATTTCAAGGGGGCGTGGTGCTACCGGATGCCCCACCGAACTTTCGCATTGAACCACAGTACACTATTATGGTGAAGGGTAATTCTTTTAGTGGTTTGAGAAACGAGTGCCCTCTCCAACACTTGGAGGCATTCATAGAGACATGCCGATTCATGCCCCAATACCCCAATAGCCCTGATTATGTCAAAATGTGCCTCTTCCCTGTTGGTTTGGCGGTGACGCCAAAGAGTGGTACAAATGCTTAGAGCCCAGCTCCATCACTTCATGGGCTCAACTTAGAATGACGTTCCTCGAAAGGTTCTATCCCACGAATCGCACGCAAGATTGGCGCAAGAAGATCGCGTCATTCACACAAGATGAGGATGAGAGCCTAAGTGCCGCCTGGACTAGATTCAAGGGTATGCTCCGAGCTTGCCCCCATCATGAATATAGGGAGAACCATTTTAATACCTTCTTCTACGACGGGCTTGATGAGTCGACAAAGGCACTACTTGATTCCGCAGTTGGTGGGCAACTTTCAAAGGTCCCATGCAACCAAGTGAGGGAAATAATTGAAGAGGTAGCTAAGAATAGTGCTTGGGGTGGGACAAGGAGAACCAATCAAACAAGGGGTGCGATTGACGAGGCCAATCTTGATTCGATCGGTGCGAAAATTAAAGCAATCATGGACAAGAAATTGTCCAAGCTTAAGTTAGCCCAAGAAAGCTCAAATGACTTCGCCGCTAATGAAGCCAAACCTTTCTCATGTCGTATTTGTAGGGGCACTAATCATCATACATCCTATTGTGGAGGTCGGAATCCGGAGCATGTGGCATCGGTAGATTATGGGGCAAGTACTTTTGAAGGGGCCCAAGCGACGAACTTTGATGGTTATGGGTGCAATCCCGAATATGTAGTTGCAATGGGTTATGGGAACCAAGGTCAAGGGTACTCTTAATATAGCTTATTCAACAACCCGACCTTCCTTCAATCCCAACAATGGCCAAGGCAACTTCCACCGAGGTTGCCACAATCATGTTCCATTCAACAACCAAGCCGGTGGTAGCTTCCCTAGGCCAAATGGAAATAGGCCTTACCCACAAGTGCCACGCCCCAACCCCAGTCTACCTTATTCGACCACCCAACCACTTCCAAACCCCACTCCAAACCAAGACTTCATGACAACCCAAATGAGTACCCTTGCTCAAATCAATCAAAATTTAATTGCTCAAATGACACAACTTCAAGCTCAACAAAGGAATTTCGAGAGCCAACTTGCACTTCTAGCACAACAACCACCTCCACCAACACTAAACCCACCCAACCAACCCCTATCACCTAACCCACCACCAAATCCCAACCACCACACGTGCAAGGTGATCTTCTTTAGATCGGTACTTCTTATCCGGCTCCAGTTGAGGCTCCTAGTGATGATTTGGGTGAAGGTTCTTCTATGGGTGATGATCTTCAAGAGCATGTTGAACATGAAGATGAGCTTGGGGGAGAGGAAGAAGGAGAGATTTTTGAGAAAGAAATTGAGAAGAGGAAAGAAGAAGTTGAGAAGAGAGATGAAGTGGTAGATGAAAAAGAGAAGAAGAAGTTGGAGCAAGAAGAAAGATGGAAAGAAATCCAAGAGAGGAGAGCTTATGCGCGTTTACATGCCCCACCGCTACCCTTTCCATATAAAGCGGTGGAGAAGCAATTGAAAGCCAAGTTTTTGAAGTTCCTTGAGCATATGAAGCGATTGGAAATGAAGATCCTGTTCTTAGAGGCCATGGAGCAAATGCCTCAATATGCCAAGTACTTGAAAACTCTCTTAGGGAACAAAAAGAGGCTACAAAGCGAGGTTGTGAATTTGTCGGAGCAAGTGAGTGCCATCATCCAAGGCACTTGGGCCAAAAAGGAAAAGGCTCGAGGACCCTTTGTGCTCCCCGTCACTCTTGGGAACCATAAGCCCAAGGGAGCACTTGCTGATTTAGGGGCCTCAATTAGCCTCATGCCGATGCGTATCGCCAAGCAACTCGCTTTTGAGCTTAAGCCATCAAAGAAGTCCATCCAACTAGCCGACCGAAGCGTCAAAGTGCCATGTGGGGAGTTCGAGGATCTTCCAATCCAAGTGGGAAATGTGGTAGTCCCATGTGATTTCGTGGTGCTTGATATAGTGGAAGACCCTTACACTCCGCTCATACTTGGGAAATGTGGTAGTCCCGAGCAAGCGGTTTTTGGCTTTGCTAAGTCTTCCAAGGAGCCCATGGTCGAGCAACTTTTCTCTCTTGATATTGTGGATGATTCTCATGGTGATAAGATTCGGGGGGCTTGATGTTCTTGAAGCCCATATGCATGATGATGCGGTGATTCTATGTGAGCATGTGGTGAAGTTTGATGATGAAGAGAAGAAGAATAAGATTGTTGATGTTGAGAAGGAGAAATTTGTTCTTGTGCATGCCGAAGATGATAATGAAGCTGATCCTGATGACAAGCAACCCCGCAAGAGGAAGCGGGTAAGAAAAAGAAAGAAAAAGTTGTACAAAAAAAAGAAGATGGCTCCACCCTGGCTTGGGGGAGCCCCATGTTCGAGTATCCCTCCGGATGGCCCCGGTTCTACATTGCTTACCTCCGCCACTGCTGCGAGGTGGAGAGTTTTGGGTCACCATGTTCGAGGTGATGGTGATGCTAGGAGTGAGTCCGCTCCCAGCTCAGGTATGGTTTCTTTCCCTAGTTTTTCATTTTCTGTCCGAGCTGGTCGTTAGCTGGGTCGAACTTAACGACGTTAAACAAAAGTACTCGCGGGAGATAACCCGGTGTTTGATGTTGTCTACATGATGTTTGCTTTGTTTGCTTTAGTTCCAATAATGCCTATCTTTCGTTCTTTTGGTATTTTTTTCGCCTTCCCCATCGCCGAGACGGCTCTTGAGCTAGCTTGGGGGAGGATGCGCTTACGCTTTCAAAACCCCGAAAGATTTGCATTATTGTAACTATTTTTTGGTTTTTCTTTTAGTTTTTCTCATGTTTAGTTCTTGTTTAGTTTTTATTTCACCTAGTTTGTATAGTTCATGCCTAGGTTGTATAGTGTGTTTCATCCTTACTTTCAATAAATGATTGAGTTGTGAGACTAGCATGCAAGCTTTTGTTGTGCACATTTGTGGTCCTATGCAAACTCGTATTTCCTCAGCTTTGTGCCTGTTTTGGGACCTAGAATCTGACTGTTTTCCACATAGCTTGGGGGAGCCAGGTTTGCTTGGTTGGTGGCTTGGATGTGTACCTTTAGAAGCGCATTTCGACTAGCCTGTGAGGATTGAGCCTTCTTAGACTCCTTGCGAGTTCCATTCATTGTGAGTGCTAGTTAGGGGATCTAAGTATTGTGTCGGTTCTTATCCAGTACAGTCGGCTTTTCATGAGACCAGGGATGATAACACGTTCGCTAGAATTGAGCTACATAGCCAAATAGCCTACGTTGTACGTAATTTGACTTTAGGTTAAGCCAAGTTTTTGCCTTTTCCTATTCTTTTGTAGCCACATTGTTTAGCCTCCACATGAGCCAAATGTTCCCTCTTCTTACCTAGAGGATAGCTTAGTGATGGTGGGTTTGTTGCGTGCTACAGTGATTGTGGGCTTTTGGTTATGATATTATGGTTGTTGGTTTGTATGACTCTATTTATTTCATGTCCAGCTCTTATTGTTTTTCCCTTCATCCTCTAGTGCTTACATAGTGATTATTCATACACATTCTTTGTTTGAGGAGACCTCTCTCTTATTCTTCATTGAGTTCTATACACATATATCTATTTGAGTGAGTAGGTCAATACTTCATTTTGGGAGATGAGCTTGGAAACACATGTTATTATGAGATTTCACATTTTTTGATAGTGTTCTATGATAGAGATCATTGTGCTTATATGAGATTATTGGGTTATTATGGTTGATGGATACAGTTTTTGTCGATTTACCATGAGATGCTTGTGGTAGTTTTGTTTAAGGTCACTTGCTATCTTCTACTTAGCTCAACATTCACAAATGTATCCCACCTTAACCCTAAGCCAACATTACAACCCTTTTGCTAACCTGTTCGACTTGGTCTGATTAGCTTGTTCTGTGCTGGAGTTAGATATGACACAATCCCCATGATTCGCCCCTATTAGGTGTTTGATTCCCGACTCATCTTTAGTCGGAAGATTATGAGTGAAACACGAACCATAATCAAACACATGATCGTCATTGCATATTTCTCACACCTTTTGAGAATTAACTCGGGGAGCGTAAACTTGTGCCTTTTCTAAGTAGTGGGTGGCATAGCTTGTGATGTAACTTACCCTAGTGATCTTGAGTTTGTGGAATTGGTCATTCTCTTTGGTATTGCGCTCTATTGAGTGCATTGTACTTGCACACCTATGGCTAGGGAAGAGTTTTGTTCTTGCACAGCTTCTATTGCTTTCATTTCCTCTCACCATGTTTGTTTGCTTTGGATTAGTTGGTCTCTTTCTGAAAACCCTCACGAGACCTTACTCGTCCTCTTTGGGAGACCTTGAGGTTTAAAGGGCTTGTCGTACGTGCTAAGTACGATCGTGATTCCTACGATAGTCACTTTTAGGTTTTATTCCCTTGGTAGTTTAGTATTGTTTTGTTTTTGTAGTTAGTTCTTTTTGGGATGCCCTGTGTTTTCATGTTGTTCCTACCTAGTCTCTTTGCTAGGGACTAGCAAAGCTTTAGCTTGGGAGAGTTGATGTGCTCGATTTAGAGCACATTTATATCCCTACTTTGGTGTCGAGTCTCGATATTTTACATTGATTTTATGCGTTTTACACTCGATTTTACCTTGCTCTTGTCCCCATGGTGTTTAGAGGTTATTTCAAGTGTTTTCGGGAGGTCTCGAGGTAAAATGGATCGAGTTTGAGGCTTAGAATTCAAAGTCGAAGAGAAGACACGTGTTTCGAGGCACTCACAAGTGTTTCGTGTCATCCCCGAAGTTATCCCGAAGGCCGGGAGTCATTTGGTGCTCGTTTGAAGTCGCCAAGAAGCCATAAAGAGCCCATTCAGTTGAATCCAGACCATGCTTCGGTCGAATGTACCTGCTGCAGCCCAACCTTAAGTCACACACTCCCTGGAAATACCGAATTGGCTCACCATTCGGGCGAATGGGCCAATTCGGTCGAATGAGACAATGGGCTTCAGGCGAATGTGAGTAGGAATGCTGTTGAATGGATTGATTAGCTACTGGAAACCCCGAATTAACTCATTCATATTACATGCTTGATCCTGATGTTCTTTCGAAACCACGGTTTGACTATAAGAAATATTTGGAAACCACGGTTTGACTATAAAGGGATTTTTATCAAAAAGTATCCCATTCATATTACATGCTTGATCCTGATGTTCTTTCGAAGTGAATAGCACAAGGAAAACACCTCTATTCACCATACCAGTGTTGTCAATATGAAGATCTTTCCAAATAAGACGGACAAAGCCTTCAACTACTTGAAGAGGGGGGTTGGCACTAGTGATGTAACACACAACCGAGAGGTCCCAGTACTTAATTTCTGATTCAATATCATTATTGGTGATTTTTGCAATTTCACGAGCGGGTGGTAGGCATGGGGAAACATACGGTATATCATCTTGATGACGCACATTAGGGATCACAGGAGGGAGACAACAACCTTAGAAGAAGAAACCATACCTGCCGGAGCCTTGCCCTTCAAAACATTGACCCAGCTGAGGCCTATTGTATCCGGACAGATCTGCAACGAACTAGACCCAGCTCGATCGCTATTCGGCTTAGAGGACTGAAACAAGTATCGTTCGGGGGAGGAAGAAGACTCTTTATCTTCCTCTTCTTTACTTCTTCATCTTCATCATCTTCGTCTTCTTCCACCATTTCATTATCTTCATCATCTTCATCTTCTTCCACCATTTCATCATCTTCGTCATCTTCTTCCACCATTTCATCTTCTTCCACCATTTCATCATTTTACTTTCTCTCTCTTTCTTGATGATGAACAACAAATATGCCTAGTAATATTTTAGCTACTATAAATATTAGCTACTGTAAATATTAGTTACTTTGCTCTTGGTTATTTCTTGATTGGCAATTGCAATAAAACAAATCTTAATATTTTAGAGAATATTTTCTCTCTCTAACCTCCTTCTTCTCTCTTCTGTAAATAATATGTGCATCAATGGAGGTTTACTAAACCTAAACTTCAAGCATTAACACACATAAATCAGAAAATTTATGAGTAAAATCAGAAATTTTACACATAAAATCAGAAATTTAAGGCATAAAAACAAAGAAATTTTACACAAAGGTTATATTTAAAAATTTTACACATAAATCAGAAATTTTAGTCATAAATCAGAAATTTGAAGGTCTTAGGGGAGGAGATGACGGGAGTTTATGAGAGAGAAGTGGAGTTGAGGGCATAATGGAATTAAAGAAGGAAGAAGCCATTAGTGCGGAGGTTGAAGAAGAAGTTGATCAAGAAGCCTTTGATGGAGCATGAAGAAGAAGGTGATGAAGAAGATGGTAACCTGTTGTTCCAAGTTACTAAAATCGGTTGAACCTTTAAAAGTGGATGACCCCAAAGTTCGAACATTTATAAAATAAACGAAAGTTCGAACCTTTAGAAGCAAATCAGGTAAAGTTCAAACCTTTGGAATCAAACTTTAAAATAAAATCAAATATAAATTTGGTAAATATTTTTTATGTAATCATCTATCATTCACGAAATTAATTATATTTGTCAAAGCTCCTAAAGGCTTAAATTTGATATTCAAACATCTTTTAATACCTGAAATTACTTCTATATAGGTATTACGTTTTTTTTGAGATGAATATAAGTATTACTTGAGCCTTAATAAAATATAGGAAAAATTGATATTAATAATCTATACATTCACTCTTCTATTGTGAATAATACCAACTTTAGATTATTTTTTTATAAAATAACATTTGCCCTTAATTTGCTGTCAGCATATATACTAATAGGGTATGCTCCTAGCAAACTGAGGGCAAATGTTGAATTATTAAAAAATAAAAAGTTATGTTGATAGAAAATTAAGGGCAAAAGTTCAATTATTAAAAATAATATAAAATAATATAAAAGTGAGATTATTTATATATAAAATTATTGAAAAGTTAAATTATTAATATCTTAAAATAAATTATTTTAGTAAATGATAATTACCTCATCTCTTATATATAGGTACCTTTTCAACAACATGACTTCCCTGTCTCTACTTCCTCCATTTACTCTCCCTTCAACTAATAACACACAAACACAAATTAATTAATTTTGTTCATATGAGAGTACACATAAACTGAATTAGTATTTACGAGTTTTATTCGTAATAATTTTTTTTTATTTTTTTAATTTTTTTTTATATGTGTTTAACTAAAGTTGATAGCTGGCAAGGCAGCCTACAACAAAACGTGTGATTAAACAAGATGAACAGGCGTGATAATGAAGACAGACAAAAAGAGGATTTGAGGAAGGGTTTAGCTGTTGCAGTTCGAGGCATACAATGGAGTTATGCTGTCTTCTGGTCATTGTCAACTGTACAACAAGGGTACGTTCTAATGAATTCCTAACTCAACAACACATACAAATCAAATATATTCGCTTTATTGAATAGATAAAAAAGTAAGGACTAGAAAATTAAAAATATTAAAATAATTTTTTTGTTTTGAAAAACATAGATACCACAGCAATGAACAAGTATATATATAAAGTTTATGGGAACATGTAGAGATTATAAACGATATAAAAAAGTTAAAATGAAGTTAATTGAACACATGTAGGAATTATAAGCATTATTAAAATAATAAAATGTTAATAAACAATATTAATTTTATTCAAAATTTGTGATATAAACGAAGGAAGTAGTCTCTATTATTTAAAAAAAAAGTAGTGTTAAACCGGATACCAAATTCGAAAATCTGGATATATGGTTTTTCGAAGAGTTAAAATTATGATCTGGTTCCGGTTCGAAAAAATCGGATATCCGAAATTCAAATATCTAGTTTATTTCAGAATTTCGAATCTAATACCGAATAGCCAATTTTTAAATTAAAATTTTTGTCTTTTTTAAACTAATTTAACTTTTTTTACACATAAATATTAAAATTTACTTCACTTTCTTTCTTTCATCAAGCTAATTATTGAAATCTGATTGAATTTCAAAAGTCTAAATTAATTAACAATAAATTAATTATGCAATTTAGTTATAGTTGAGAATTGTACATCTTAGTAAATTTACAACCTAAAAAAATTATTTAAAACATATATATATTTAAAAAAAAATAATACTCCCTCCAATTTAATTGAGTTGTCCCATTTGAGTTGGGCACGAAAATTAAGAGTGGGAGAGATATCCACCAAAAAGGTGGTAGTTGGAATATTTTAATTGATTAATTAATTCTAAATGTAGAAGTTGAGGTATTATAAGTAGTAAAAATGGGGGTATATTGGTCATTACTTGCGTGAACATGGAGTATTTAGAAAAAAAAGCATTGACAAAAAAAGCAAATAGGATATCTAAAGTGAATTGCCAAAAAAGAAAATAGGACAACTAAAATGAATTAAAGAGAGTAAAAAACTAGAAAGCGGAATATCCGGTTTTCACAATATTCTTACTAGGACTAGGATTGGAGTCGGCACATTGTGTGAACGTACTAACAATTGTAGGCTTAGGGTACTGGAATGGAGAGAAGGCTACTATAATGGACACATTAAGCTAAGAAGAACATTTGGGACTAAAGATGAAGACACTCAAAAACTATGTTTACAGAGAAGTGAGCAGTTGAGAATGCTTTACAACGCCCTTTTAGAAGGTGGAACCACCAACACCAAACATTCCATTTCTTTGTCTTTGGAGGATCTCTCTCATCTTGAGTGGTATTACTTGGTTTCCATGTCCTTCACTTTTAAACTTGGCCAAAGGTATAATACCCATCCTTTTTTTTATTATGAGAAAATTATCATGAAATTTCTATTTTGTGTAGCTCTATATAATAAGCATATAATTGTAATTCATCCTTTTAAGGTTTAAACGATCACTTTAGCATTACCAAAATATGAAAAAGTAGCGACGACACATGACATTGCCCTTTGGGTGCTAAATCGCACAGATTAAGGTCGGACGATTGCCTTTTGACCCGCTGCTAAATAAATAAAGACGCTAAACAAAACTCAATGACAGTACATCGCTATAAGGGGTGACAACCCTGACGATAGTCTTTCTAATTGCCACCTTCCAGCATAAATTTCAAATAATATAAAAAATATAAAAATATTTTTAAAATTTTAACGATGCAGTCCCTAATTTCAAAAATAAAAATAAATATTTGTATCCCTTGATTGTAATGCATATGTTGTAATTGTTAAATTATTCATTATTTTTATAAAAAATACTTATAATTAATTATAAATAATACTATTATTTGTTTTTAAAAAAATATTATTTTAATTTTTAATAATTATATATAAATATAGTAAGTGTACATTAAGCCAACTCAATTTAAGTAAGAAACGTTTTATTGACGTCAAGACATCGCCATTTGCTTATAATTTGGACGCTTTTCGTTGTCTATACTAGGTTTCTTTTTGATGTTTTCATTTGTGACAAACAAAATTGTCCAAAAATTAGAATTTAGACCCTTTAAGCGTTTAAAATAGTTAAAAATAAGAAGTTTAAGAAGCATTCTACACCTTTTATTTGAAAAATATAAAAAAATAAAAAAAGACAAGGTTACGATCGAGCCGTAAACACTTAATTCTAAAAGTCATTATCTTATACATATTAGATACTATGTCATAAACCTGAAAAATATTGTTAATTTATAACAGTCCGTTTTTGTATGTATGTTGACTAACAAAAAATCCTTCTTATTATATATATATATATATATATATATACACACACATATATATACACATACATATATATACACATATATATACACATACACATATATACAACATATATACACACATATACATATATACACATATATATACACAACATATATATACATACATACATACATACATATATGTGTATATATATATATATATATATATATATATATATATATATATGATATATATATATATATATATATATATATATATATATATATATATATATATATATATATATATATATATATATATATATATATATATATATATATATATATATATATATATATATATATATATATATATATATATATATAAACTATTAAATAAATCTTTTATCTTCTAAATCCACAATTAATTTTCTAGGCCACATGTTATTTGATGTTTCCAACTTGGAGAGATTTCTTTCTCTTCTCATTTTGTAAAATCTCTCATTATTTCGTTTGTACTAAAGTTACATTCCATATATTTCATCTTGCGCACTTCAACTTAATTTGAAAGCTCATAGTTTCAATTCTTCTCTCCATCATTTTAGGTTAGCATTTCGCCACATCATAAGAGAACTTGAGAGTTTATCATCATTAGATAAATTTTACAAAAATTTGTTTCGATGCATTTTACTATTAGCATTCATAATTTTTTATGTTGAATTTCAATAATTACATTCTTTAGGCTGATTATAAAACACAAGTTTCATCTAGTGGCTCTTTCTACTTGTGACTCGAACAATACCTTATTTTTTTATATTTATTTATCTAATTATTAATTATTTTTAAGTTATAATTTAGATTTTGCAATATGTTTTTTAATTTTAATTTGATTTTTCGAATATTAATCTGTTATATTTTCTTCATTAACCTTATTATCATTAATTTAATTTATAAACAATATCATATTTTTTTTTAGAAATGAAATCGAGAAGATATTGAACTATCATTGTTAACAGTGTTGGCAATTTTCATTCGAAAAACGAATGCCAAAATTACTTTACACTATGTTTGGATAGCAAATTAGGAGAGAAAAGAAAGGAAAGGAAGGGGAAGGATAGGAAGGAAAATACTCCATTGTTTGTATAGGAAGGAAGGGAAGGGGAAAGAAACAAATTTCATTTTCCTTCCAAATCTTTCCTCATATAGAGAGATTTGGATGTTAACAAAATGAAGAGACATAATACACTATGTTTGGATAGCAAATTAGGAGAGAAAAGAAAGGAAGGGAAGGGGAAGGAAAGGAAGGGAAAGGAAAGGGAGGGATAAGGAGGGAAAATGTATATTGTTTGTTTAGAAGGGAAGAGAAGTGAAAAGGAAGGAAAGTGTTTTCCTTTCAAATCTTTCCTTTTTAGGAGAGATTATATTCTTAACAAAATTTGTTCAAATTTTCCTTCCAAATCTCTCCCCTCCAAATCCCTTCCCTCCAAATTTGTTATCCAAACAAGGGATACCTCCTCCCTCCAAATCCCTCCCCTTCCTTTCTCTCCATTTCCTTCAATCCAAACACACCCTTAATCCCTTCAAATCCCTTCCCTCCAAATCCTCTTCCTCCCTTTTTTCTATCTAAACAAGAGATTTTCCATCCCTCCAAATCCTTTCTTTTCTTTTCCCTCCATTTCTCTCAATCCATACAAGGCCTTACTGTGTCCTGTAATTTGAACATTCAATCGAAATAAATATTCATGTGAGAATTTTTTATAAAACGGATGCCACAATCGCTATAAATCATCATAATCATAGTAGAATGTGACAAGTAGTGTCAAAATTTTAAGAGTTATTTTCCCGCCTAATTCTACTTAAGTTATTTTAGGTAGTTTTTAAATTTAATTTTATTCCATTGATTTGCTTAATTAATTTAACCTATATTTGATTTGCCTCATATGTTTTTCCTTTAATGCTTCTTTTCTCTTCTACAACAATTTTTTATGTCCAATTTTTTCTCATATGTTTTCCAAAAATTCTTATGATTTCATGCTTAGCACGGGTATGTACCTAGTAGGTAGCTAAGTTATAATTTTGTTCAAAAAAGAGAATATATTTATAGCATCATTTATGATGATCTAATAAAATCTAAAAAGGTCACCTCATTATTTTTCTATCCTAAAAGTTAATTTTTCAACCTAATTTTATTAACAATGACCTCATTTAAATGGTCATCATCTTCTCTTTCTTACTTTTTATCTATCCCACTATACTTTTTCTCCCTTAATTTATCTAACCTTTATCTTTATTTTTTGATAGTAACAAAATTAATTTCTTATTAATTAAAAATTTTTAATCTTTTAATAAAGCTAATATTTTTTGATAAATATAAATTTGTAGACATCAATAATAATAAATGAAATTTATTAAATTCAAATAAAAATTACAATGCGCACATAAAAAAAATACACAAATTAAAAACTAATAATAAAATACATTATACTAATTAAAACGACAATCTAAGTTAAAACCACCATTTGCTACCATTTGTTAAAATTCTTCAAAATTTTTCATTGCTCAATGAAATTAAAGTTACCATGATTTCTTTGATGGATTAAATGCGCTTCTTTAAGCACATCATCGTATTTCCAGTCACTCTCCTTCCTCCGAAGAGCCTCGTCATAACTTTCAGCCCACATCAAACATGCCTGATCAGCTCTACGCCAACGACTTTTAAGCATGTCGATGTTTCTTGGCGAAATTGGATGGGGTTGTTCAATTCTCACTTTTTCATAAGCAGTGTTAACATTTTACCACTGCACTCTTATTAGTTATGGCATAATTTCAAAAAAATGATCGTCGTTATAACTCTTATTTGGCCACATAATTTGAAAATTCAATCGAAATGAGTATTTATACATCGATTTTACAAACTCACAAAGTGAGAAAATATATGAAATAATTTTTAATAATGTTGATAATTTTACCGAAAAAAGTTTAAATCAGTATTATAAGGTACGCTATTTAAAGATCTGGAATGAGTATTCATAAGCCAATTTTTAAAAGGTAAAGATAATTAACAGCATTTCCAATAGCTTTGCCAGTTTTTTCTTCAAAAATCGACATGCAATATCGTTAAGGGGCACATTTGCTTGAAAATTGTTGAAAAACAAAATCAAAATTCAAAGCATTGGTTATGTAGGCACGCAAATCAAGAAAATATTGAATCTTCGTTTAAAATATAATATCAGAAACAATTATTCAATTTTAAAAACAATAAATAAATTTTTAAAAGTGAAAAATTAATTTTAAAATAAGTTAATAAAATATATTAATCAAGAAACGACTTGAGACACGTGTCACATTGTCATAAATAATTTTCTTGCCTTTTTCCTATCATTGAGAGGGAAACTATTGATATTTGACTTGATATTTAAGAAAACAATAAATCAATAAAATATACTAATGAAAAAACGACTTGAGACACGTGCGTGTAACATTGTTATTAAAACTTGCCGCCTTTTTTCTATCCTTACAGGGAAACTTTTGATATTTGACTTGATGGTTAAGAAAAGAATCAACTCATTGAAACATGTATTATTTGTTGATTGACTATAACTATTTGTGATGACCTAGTGAAATATTACATTTCTTTATATAAAAAAAATACACGAGAACATTATTTCAACTAATAATTTGGATGTTTTTCTAACTAAATCCTCCCTCCTATGTATCATGGTTGAAGACTTTTAACAATTTTATTTGTCTTATTTATCAATAATTGCTGTGAGTATATGTTCTAATATTGTTTTACAATATATTATTTATTCACTTTAAAAATGATAATATCATAATAAATACAAATATTGATAATTAAATTTATGTTGTAAATTAACTGTTTTTATAAAATAAGATCATTCATCATATAAGTAATTTTTATAGCATTCGTGTTTTACACGGGAATCTATCTAGTCTAGTACTAAAATAAAACATACTCCCTTCAATTCATAAAAAAGGAGACATTTAGTTTTTTCACCAAAATAAAGAGGGGGAGGGACCACTTAGCGATCAACTTTATGAAAACGTTAATGAAATTGATTAACTTCAATTTTTCTTTATTACCCTAAATTTTTTTAAAAAAAATAGAGAAAATATTATAGAAGAAGAAACATCACATATTAAGTAGCCCTGAACCGTCGACATAAAAACTCGGGAAGGAAAAACGCCATTGGAAACAAAACCAATAATAACCAGGCCATCCAAACGAAAACATAGGGATAGACTATGCTCTACAAGGATTCAAAGTATAATACCAACCCTTACCTGCCAAAACCATAAAAAAACTACATGATACTCTAATGACCTAATAAAAACACCATAACGAAAACCAAAAACACAAAACCAAACCACAACTAAAATAAAGTTACAGACATGGCCAAAGTATAGACACTCTGATGTTGCAACAAGAACCCGAATAAGGATCTGAAAGGGGTTATGGTATACCACAACGCCCCAAAAAATCAAACACTACCAAGATAGCACCATTACCGACCCAATCATAAATCTGCAACATGCAACAACCAACAAAATAAAAGAGACTACAAATACAGTAGCACAACAACACATCATATCAACACAACAACAGCTACTATGACAATCCTCCATAGCCAGCAGATACATCAAAATAGCCCATATCCTACACTAACCCAAGCAGCACATTAACACAACCCCCAAAACCATCTACTGATCCACTAGCTGCAATTGCATACTACAAACCTACATCAGATAGCCACAAACAACAAACCGTAGACGCCCCCAAGGTTGTCAAGATTGAGATTCTACGTAAGATCGAAATCAACTTGTGGGATCGGATCGTAGGATCTAAGATCCTACAAATTTGCAGAATTAATAAGTTATATTACATCTATATTTATTGTTTTGCCTTAATTTTCTCAAAAACCCATACATTTTGTTAATATTTTTCTTTAATTTTAAAATACATACATATCTTACTTTTTTAGTGATGTTTTTTCTCTAATCTTAATGAAATGACAATATATATGTATATGATATACACTACACATAATATATTTTAGAGCACATACACATAAGGGTATAATAATAAACCTTACTAAGCAAAAAAGAACAAAGATACTAGAATTTTTTTTTTAATTAGTAGTTTTGACCGATCCTTCAAACAATCCGAGCTGATCCTAACGATCCTATCACCGATCTCATGATCCTGACTGATTTCGATCCTATGCACAATTCTAGTCGCTGGCACTGATTTGGGTCGTAGGATCTTACGATCCTACGATCCAGATCGCGATTTTAATAACCATGGACGCATTCACAGCCACTAATACCGAAAGCGACCCTAACAAACGCACAATACTTGAACAATAGCACACACCATACACCCCAACAATGTAACACCCAAATTTCCTTCCATCTTATATGATTTTGGTTTCGTTTAAGTCCCCTGAATTTCTAACCACTTAAAAGAAACCAAAATCATAAAAGATGGAAGGAAATTCGGGTGTTACAAACAACCAGCTTGCTGCCAACCAAAAAAACACCACAACACCTCATACCCCACAACAAAGAACAACATAAAAAATACTAGGATCAAAATAGAAAAGTAGTAGTTACCAACATAAGCAACCAAACCGCACATAACTGCGCTACAAGACAATAGACAAAATAAACAAAGAAAGCATCCAAAACCTAACCCCTAGCCCAAACAACACCCCAACAAAAGAAAACCATTACGACTCATAAAGTCAAGAGTAAAACCATAACAAAAAAAAACACAAACACAGAACAATCACACACTTGAGAATAAAAAGCCATAGCCCGCATATTAAACGTAACATCTTGACTGCATAACGGACCCCTGCCATAGCTCTATTGTCTAGACACTTAAACGCAAGCGCAACATAAAAATCACGTGATCCCAAGGCGGAACAATCTGGTCAAACTTTACTCTATTATGCTCAAATAGAGGTATTATACAACATAAAAAATAATAATGCTCCACCATCCAACCAAACATTTTCTATTCACAAAACTCCTCTAACCACTAATCACACTTTGCAAATTCCCTAGTAAAACACCTTTAATACCACACCATTATAGAAAACTCATCTAAATAGACCACGAGAAAGAACATGTGAGCAAAAATTGGTCCCTCATCTCGCTCAACACACCAATCGGCTCATCCAAATAGCCCATATTTTCTTTTTCATTTCACTATACACCTAACTTATTTCATTATAAAAAAATTGAACAGCACCACTATAAATACAATAAGGAAAAAATTATTCCATTATAAAAACAACAAGCCAAAAAAACTCCATCACACATGGCTTTAAAAATCATGTTTTATAATGCAACAAAATCCCAAATTATCCAACACCTATTAGCATCCATCAAAACCAAATAAGAAGGCAAGGCAACTTATGGGATAATTAATGAGTTGGCTACATAACACAGTTGTTCTAGGTAGATAATAAGTAGATCATGGAAACAGAATAAAAAGCAAAGACAAGAAGAAGGTGTCATTGAAATCTAACATAAGAGCCATGGTGTGCCAAACTTCCGCAAAATTGCATTTGTCGAAAACAAGTTTAAGGGGTTGGAGAATACAAAATAATCACCTAACTAGAATTTGCATGAGAATGTAATGGAGCATTAACATTAAACATGGCATAAATCAAAATGCCAGTATAGCATCAAAAAAGGTAGAATGAAAACTAGGCAAAAAAGAATCATGGCAGAAATCAACAACATAACTTTTTAAAATAAATCAACATGGCAAGAATCAACAAAACATAAATTCATCAGTTTGGCAGAATCAAATAGAAAACCAAGTATAAACATTTTTTAGGGAAATGTTTAACATGTAAACATTAAGTACCAACTTTTGTTTGTAATGTTTACCCCCAAAGATTGTTAAAGTGAATGTAATAGAATATCAATATGTTTGTAACATCAATGTAGTGAAACATTAAAGCTTTTGCAACACGAATGTAATGGAACACATAATGCCCATACAAAATATGTATTATCACAATTGCAACACAAAGAAAGATACAAAGGGTTCCCCACAAAAAATCCCCATCATCGAAAATAAACTAGTTTATTCATGATTGCATATATTCGAGCATACACAACATATTTTTAAAGTAAACAAATATATGATATGAGTTCCTTCATCATTTCGCATAACTACAAACAAAAACTACAATGGGGAAACTCATTTATCAGTCACCACGGCACATAAACAACAAGGGAACAAATTTATAAATCACAATAACACATAAACAATAGGGGAATTCCCAAAGCAAACATAGTGAAAATCACCTCAATTAATAAAATTAACAGCGAGGGTTGAGAATAATACTCAAATTGAGAACTCTTTTGTTTCATCTAAGTCATGTACATTGGTACACTTCTATGAATTCATTGGTATAGATGATATGTCAGGCTTATAAGCTGGGATTAAGATTTCAAGTATTGATTTTCGGTGTCATCACACTGATTCAAAATCTTGTAGTGTTTAGAATGGCATATACCTTTTGCACCACATTTCAAACATTGTTTTGGGCTCATCATCATCATCATCTTTAAAGAATACCTCTGTTTTTACTAGGAATAATAGGAGAACATGAGGCAGCTCTTTTACCACTGATTTTTGTGGTTCGTAATGCAAGAAATTTTCATATATATCTTCATGGTTTAATACTGGAGACGAAAATCTTTCCATACAAGCCTCTCTATCAGGTGAATTAGGGACAAATAAATCCAACTAAGAGTTAGTAATTTCATAACTCATTTCTGGGGAACATAAGAACATTGACTAAGTAATAATCTTGAAACATGAATACAAAAATAGGAAAGAAATTTTGCCAGAAACGATTAAAACTAAAATGAATAACTTGCAAAAATAGCAAAAAAAAAAAAAGCTATTAAACATACTAGAATTACCCAAAAAAAACCTTTTAATCAAGCAAAATTGAAAAGTATCATGAACATTTAAACTTGTTAAAATTAAAAAGCATCAAGAAAAAAATAAAACCTATAGAACATACTAGAAATAAAATTTTTCTTAAACCATGGTATAAATAAAACTTGTTAAACATACTAGAATTGAAAAAAAAAAGAAGAAAGGCATCAAGACCATTTATCATGCGAAAATCAACCAAATAAATGCAAGATTTAACCTTAAAAAATGCATGATCTAACCACATCACAAGATATGGAAAATAGAGATCTTTAAACTAGTTAAACTTTTCAACCCATGAAAAAATAAATCGAAAATCGCAAAGAAATAAGAAATTATGTAAGGATCTAAACTAGAGTTAGATAAAAAGAAAAAACTAAAAATGAAAAACATCAAGAACACTTATCTTTATTCACAAGCACCGATCTTGAATATGCATACGAAGTTTCCCAAAATGACTCAAAGTTGGAAGACGAAAGAAGATGGAACTCCTAAATGTTTTTCAAATCAGATGAAACTCATAAATTTTTTTTCACAAAAGATGGAACACATAAACGTTTTTCAAAGAACATCAACTCATAAACGATTTTCAAAGAAGATGGAACTCATAAACACAACAAGCCAAGGAAGATCTGGGAACATAGAACAAAATGAAGGGGGAAGAGATTCAAATATAGGAAAAGTTAGGGTTCTTCAATTAGGGTTCTATAGAACAATCTAGAACTCAATGTTGAAGTATGTGATCTTAGACTTGAAGATTGTGTTCCTACTCCAAAATGAAGGGTATCCTGCCTGAAGCTTCTACACCAAGCCTCCAGCTCATCCTAATTCAGCAACCATATTAGTGTTCACCAAGCTACAGAAGTTGTTCATCATCAACAAAAAGAAGCACAAAGTACATCAGTTTATAGTCTAGTGTTTTAGTGTTATCCATGTGCTTTCTGGGTAATCCATGTGCTTCCCTTTTGAGTGCTTAAGATTGATTTTTAATCAAGGGTCTAGATTGGTTGTATAGCTGATTAAGATTGTTTAGTTTGTTATAACAAACTAACAAAGTTTGTTATAACGGTATTCTTTAGTCTTGGCATAAGGTGTATGTTTGTATATATATAGGCATAAAATCCTTCTCTGTTACTCTTCTATTGTTATAACGATATTCACTCAATCATCTATCAATAACAAAGAATTACTCTTCTATTGTTCATATACTCTGATTTCTAACATGGTATCAGAGCCATTTTTGGCCTGACACAAACGTTTGCATACTGTTCCTGATCTTTATCCATACAAGATCAATAAGTGCCCAAGATCAGAACCTGCTTCTTTATTCTGTTATTTTTTTCCCCTTTCTTTTCTTGATTCATCTTTGATTTCAGCCAAGAAATATGGTGAACAAAAGTGACAAGCACCAGAGCCCAGACCCAACCATAAATCCCTCCAGCCCTTACTACCTTCACCCCACAGATACAAGCTTGAAAATCGTGTCAAATGTTTTTTCTGAGACAGGTTTCAAAGGCTGGAGGAGAGCAGTAACAATTGCTCTTTCCGGAAAAAATAAATTGGGGTTTGTAAATGGGACTATCAAGAGGGCAATACACAATCAAGATCTTGCTAAGGCATGGGATAGAGTCAATGACGTTGTGATAGGATGGTTTTTGAATGCGGTGGATGAAAAGATCTCCAAAACCATTTTGTGACTTAACATAGCAAAAGAAGTGTGGGAGGAGCTTGAGCAACGGTTTGGACAATCCTCAAGCGCTTAGTTCTTTACCATACAAGAAGCATTAAGCAAGACAATTCAAACTCATGATATGAGTATTGAAGATTACTTTACAAAAATAAAAGGACTATGGGATGAGTTGCATGCACTTGATCCCATAGCAACATGCATATGTACAAAATGCGATTGCCAACAATCTCAAAAGGCCCTTAAGAGCCAACAAAGGAGTAGAATCATACAATTTCTCATGAAACTAGACTCAAAATACAAACAAACAAGGTCTAGTCTAATCATGATGAAAGAATTGCCCACACTTTCTGAGGTGTATGGCATATTGGTTCAAGAACAAGTCCACCAAAACATTGGAGGGCATGATGAACAAGAAGCTCCAATCATGGCACATATAGATGAAAAAACGAGGTATTCTGAGTCCAAATTTAAGAATTCTGCAAAAAAGAAGTAATCCTTATTTTGTGAACATTGCAAGATGCAAGGTCATATCATAAAGAAATGTTGGATGATACATGGCTACCCTCCCAAGTTTTGAAACACTTGGAAAAAGGATGAAGAAAATACAAGCAAAGCCAATGTTAGTGTGAATGATCAAGACAACCAAGGTAGCAAGAACTTTGATACTAAACTTATACAAGATCAGTACTCAAGATTGATGAGTATTCTGAACAGCAAGTAAACTGTCATTGCTGATGTACAAGAGGTTTCTCACACCTCAAACGCTGCACAATTAACAGGTAACCCTCACCAATATACTCTTAGTTGGATTATTGATTCAGGCGCTACCAATCACATGTGTTGTAACATAGATCTTTTTTGATAAATTCAAACCCTTAACTGACAAGCACAGTGTCATAGTCCCTGATGGGAGAAAAATTTTGGTCAAAATCAGTGGTAATATAACATTGCAGAATGCTCTGTACTTAAAGAATGTTTTATATGTCCCTGATTTTAAATATAACCTCATATCAGTTCATAAATTGGCTACTGATCTCAACTGTAGTCTATTTTTTAAGTCTAATTAATGCTTTGGTTAGGGGCAATTGAAGAAGCCTTTGCTTCTTGGTGATAGCAAGAAAGGGCTATACTACTTACGCTCTAACAAGAACAAATTGATTTCTGCTGAAGGTCATGGTCTGAGTACTACTCTTACTACAGAACAAAACATGAGAGATGTGAAATTGTGGCATCTAAGGCTTGGTCACCTTCCTTTCAATAAAATGAAGAAGCTGCTGCCTAACCTTGACACAAACGGGGCTGAAAATAAATTTTTCTGTACAATATGTCCTGTAGCTAAGCAATCTAGGCTATGTTTTAGTAAGAGTCTAATAAAAACTAGCAATGCTTTTGAACTAGTTCATATTGACATATGGGGGCCATTAAGAGCATCATCTTCAAGGACAAATTGTACAATGTTTGTTACCATAGTGGATGATTTTACTAGATACACTTTGTTATTTCTCATTAAACAAAAATCAGAATTTTTGAATTATTTCAAGAATTTTTGTGCATATGTTGAGACACAATTCGCAACACAAATCAAAATGGTAAGGACTGACAATGCTAAAGAACTATCATAAGGAGAAACCTTGGTTTTCTACAATAACAATGGCATATGTCACCAATCCAGTTGCACAAACACACCCCAACAAAATGGGGTGGTTGAAAGAAAACATTGACACTTAATTGAAGTGTCAAGATCTTTCTTTTATCAATCCAAGATCCCAATAAGCTTTTGGGGAGATTGTGTAGAGTGTGTTGTGCATACTATTAATAAAATGCCTTTGAGCATCTTACATAATGTAACACCTTATGAAAGGTTACATAAAAAGAAGTCATCTTATGACATGCTAAAATCATTTGGATGTTTATGATACGCTTCCACTATAAAAATGATAGATCAAAATTTGATCCAAGGGCCCAACACAATATATTCATTGGATATTCTCAAATCCAGAAGGCATACAAACTATATTGCTTAAAAACAAAGAAGGTTTACACTTCTAGGGATGTTAGATTCCATGAAAATTTCTTTTCATATCATTTTTCAAAGGATGCTAATGCAACTTTAAAATCCTTTTTTTTTGCCTCAAGATAGTAATAATAGTAGTGATAATGATGAGCTTCCTAGTAATGATAATATAAATTTTGAAACCTTATGTCAAAAAATAGGAACATCATCTCAAATAAGAAAAACAACAAGGACAGTTAAAACACCAAGATATTTACAAGACTATGCTCACATAAGTTCAAAACAATCTTGGTGTAATATCGTTCAAAATGAGGATTTATCCAAACAACATCAAAAGGTTATCCTATCTCATAATAGGTCTGTAGAACCCTACACATACCAAGAAGCCAATCAAGACCTTAATTGGGTTAGGGCTATAAATAACGAAATAGACGCTTTGAATAAAAATAAAACTTGGGAAATAGTCAATTTGCCCAAATGAAAAAAGGTAATTGGATGCAAATGGGTCTAAAAGGTAAAGTTGAAGTCTGATGGAAGTCTTGAAAGGTATAAAGCCAGGTTGGTTGCAAAAGGCTTTAATAAAAAACATGGAATAGATTACGAAGAAACTTTTTTGCCAGTGGTAAAAATGTCCACTATAAGGTGTATTTTGGCTATAGCAGCAAGTTGTAAGTGGAGAGTTCACCAACTCAACATCAATAATGCATTTCTTCATGGAGATTTGCATGAAGAAGTATATATGAAGATACCCGAGGGATTATCTTGTAAACAAAACAAAGTTTGCCTTTTGAAAAAGTCCTTGTATGGACTAAAACAAGCATCTCGACAATGGCACATTAAGCTTTTAGATGAAATTAAAACCTTAGGTTATAATCAATCAAAAAATGACTACTCTTTATTCCTTAAAAAATGCAAAGGAAAAATCATTATTCTTGTTGTATATGTGGATGATATAATCATCACAGGAAATGATTTTGATGAAATTTCATCTCTAAAGAAACATTGAGATCAAGTCTTTACTATAAAAGATTTAGGTGATCTTCATTATTTTTTGGGAATTGAGGTAAGTCATCAAGAAGATGGTATGATTCTTACCCAACAAAATTTTACTAGAGAATTGCTCTTGGCAAGTGGCGTCAAAGATTTTAAAAAAGTAGTTACACCTTTACCTCTTAATATCAAGTTATCTTCTAGTGATGGAGTGTTAGAAGTTTAGCTGGGAAGCTAAATTTCTTAACTCATACAAGACCTGAATTGACTTACACACAAAGTTTAAGTCAATTCATGCGAACCCCTAAAGTTTCTCATTGGCAAGCCTTGTTACACACATTGAACTATGTTTGTTCAACATGAGGACAAGGGATCAAATTAAAGGGACAAGATAAGCTTATATTACAAGCCTATTCTGATTCAGATTGGGGATCATGCATTGATACAAGGAGATCTATAACAGGATATGTTATGATGTTAGGAAACTCTCCTATCAGCTGGAAAAGTAAAAAACAACACATTGTTTCTCGTTCAAGTTCTGAGGTAGATTGTAGAGCCATGGCTAGTGCGGCTTCTGATTTAGACTTCTCCAAGAACTTGGTGTTCCAATTCAAAAACCAATTACTCTTTACTGTGATAATTAATCAGCCATATTCATTGGCAAAAATCCTGTGTTTCATGAGCGAACTAAACACATAGAGATCGATTGTCATTTTACTAGAGACAAGGTTTTGGAGGGGTTATTACATTTGTCTTATCTTCCTACACAGGATCAAATTGCAGACTTATTTACAAAGATACGTCCTTCTGAACATTTCAAAGAATTATTGAGCAAACTAGGTGCTCATAAGCCCCTGGTTTGAGAGGGGGGGTGGTTGTTGAATTATGTGATCTTAGTGTTGAAGAAGGTGTTCCTGCTCCAAAATGAAGGGTATCCTGCCTGAAGCTTCTACACCAAGCCTCCAGCTCATCCTAATTCAGCAACATTATTAGTGCTCACCAAGCTCTAGAAGTTGTTCATCATCAACAGAAAGAAGCACAAAGTACAACATTTTATAGTCTAGTGTTTAAGTGTTAGCCATGTGCTTTCTGGGTAATTCATGTGCTTTCCTTTTGAGTGGTTAAGATTGATTTTTAATCAAGGGTCTAGATTGGTTGTATAGCTGATTAGGATTGTTTAGTTTGTTATAACAAACTAACAAAGTTTTTTATAACGATATTCTTTACTCTTGGCATAAGGTGTATGTTTGTATATATATAGGCTAAAGATCCTTCTCTGTATTCACTCAATCATCTATCAATAACAAAGAATTACTCTTCTATTGTTCATATACTCGGATTTCTAACACTCAAAGTTGGGAGGTAGTTTATGTAATATATATTACTTTAGGGTTTGAGATTTAAAGCCAATATTTCAACCCATCACTTTTTATAATGCTATATAGGATGTAACATTTTAGAATTCATATGCATTATCTCCATTTAGGATATGTTATTAATAGTATATATATTTAAGTAAGTCTGTCATTTTTGGACAAAACGAAAAATAACTAGTATCTTAATGATCTCAAAATGCATTTATTAGTTATTATGTTTTAAGATAAATCATATGTGATATCACCCAAGTTCGTTTTAGTTACATTTTTGAATCATAGCTTAGGTGAATAAAAGAGGAGGTCAAGACAACTCAAGACATTACCTTATAAATATGAAACTTATTTTAACTTATATTTTGAGCACCTGATTTTTGTTGTTAGCATAGAGATCTTTAAAGATATAAGACGACCTTGCTTACATTATACTACATCTTTTATTTAATAGCTACACTTGTTTATTTTATGTGAGAAGTTATCAAGGAAAGTGTTGTAAAAAACAAATGATAACTATA
>CM033463.1:18841230-18880849 GCA_019425755.1 Amaranthus cruentus
AACCCATTCTTTTACAAGCTCTCAAAAGTTAATCTGATATTTGTTTGCTTTAAGGCTTTGATAGAATGGGATTTAAGGGTCATGATGATGTGGTGTTTAAATAGGGATATTATGGGTGGTGAAAGGTTTATTCATAAGGAGCAGTAAGCTAAAGTGATTAATTGCTCCAAAATTTATGAACACTCCTTGGTATTGATGATTTAGAAATGAAAATTTTAGTCTATTGATGACCATAACTCTACTCAAACACCTTTATAAGTGCACGACTCTTCATCCTTCTCTTCTTATTCATCAGTGACTAAATAATCATCACCAAAAATTTTTTTCAACCTATTTATTTAATTCATCCAATTGATAAGTATAAAGCATGATACTAAAATAATACGTGATAGACAAGTCATACAACCAACACGTTCACACAAGACGTTGGCACGTCACATTAAGAGTGAAGATTAACAGGGTGTTGTAGTAGACATTAGCTAATAACATGACACTTTATTCTTGAGTATTTTACTTATATTACTCGCTTTCACTCACTCGTATTTGATAGTGCTATAGTGTAATGTGTTCAAGTGTCACACTCGGCTAATTAATAGAATTGATAGTGCTATAGTGTAATGTGTTCAAGTGCAATATTTAAAGAAATGTAAGCTAAAGAATACTCGAGTAACTCCCAAAACTTTTCAACAATTGGAAAACATTTCTTGATTCGGTTTGAATCGATGTATTGATTTGGGTGTGTAATATATTAGTCGGCATATTTGTTGTTCGTTCACTTAGGTTCTTTTGTTTGGCGTATAAGTATTGTTTAAATTAATTGTAAAAAATATTCACTACAAATAAATGGTTAAATGGCGACGAGCGGTTTCAAAGCCATTTGGAAGCTAAATGGTCAAAAAGTGAAAATTGCGACGGGATGGCGACGACTTTGAGTTCGACGCTATTTCAATGGACGCTAAATAAAAAATCGACGCCAAATTGTCGCCTCTTATAGTCAATCCAACGGCGTCCACCTAGCTTCGAAAATTTTCGTCGCTGATTCGTCGCCACAGTTAAAGCTGCCAGGCGTCCAACTAGCGTCCAATTAGCGTTCAATTTACAGAATTTTTTTCAACAGCATAATTTTTTTCCTTTTTTCGTAGAATATATAGTACTAAAATAAGTTTATAATACTAAAATAAGTTTATAATAAACAAAGTTTATAATAAAGTAAGATATATATTAAATATATATAAGTTATACATCATTTAAAAAAAAAATTATACATATTAAATTACATATAAAATAGAGAAACTAAGATAAAAAATCAAACATAAAATAAAGAAAAATCAAATGTATTTTGGGCATTTCCCTTTGGCATTTCTTCCCATAATTGATTAACATCTTTGGATTCTGCACTAAGCCTTCCATGAGTGTTAAGTGTATTTTCAGCATTTCCCCTTGGCATTTCTTCCCATAATTAATTGACATCTAACATAAAAAAATCAAAAAAATTCAGATAAAATTATAAGCATTAAATTTTCTAGGTATACATTTTTATATACTAACATAAATATAAAAAAAAGACATGAAATAAATATTAAAAAAAAAAATCAAACATGACATCAAAAAAATTATAAAAACACCAAAAGAAAAAAGTAAAAATGGAAACCTTAGTTTCGGAAAAACTCATAAAACATCATGTACAATTTCAAAAAATATGAAAAAAAATCAAATAAAAACATAAATCATGCTCATATATTAAAAAAAAGTGAAATAACTCAAAAAAATACAAATTATGATGAATTATGATGAATATAGAAAGATAAAAAACAAATACATCTAAAATAACAAACTACATCAAGTAAATCTAAATCTAATATAAAAGAGGGAAAAATAAACGAAAGATAAGAGATAAATGTAAATCTAAACAAGTAAACGAAAATAACTAATGAATCTAGATCTAAAACTTAATAAACGAATGCAAATAAATAAAGGATATTACCTTTGGTCTTCCGTTGAGAAGAGAAGAGATGAGAAGGTATCAAGAATGGTCGAATGAAAGAGATGAGAAGATGAAGGTATCAAGATTCAAGAATGGTCGAATACTCGAATGGAGAAGAAGCGATGAAGGTATCAACTATTAATGAAGGTATAGATTCATTCAATTGCAGATTAGGAATGGAAATATGGAAGACAGTACAGGAAGAAGAGGGAGTATAAGTGAATGGGGAGCGGGAGCGCCGTTTATTAGTATATGTCTAGGGTTTCATTTTTCAAATGATTTTTAATTTTGCAAGTCTTATTTATATACAGCTGCTAGGGTTTAAATAGGGGCGTCCACTTAGCTTCCATATTTCTCGTCGCTATTTATCAAAAATAAAAAAGATTGACCGTTTAAATAGGGGCGTCCACTTAGCTACCACATGGCGTCCAGCTTTTTTCTCGCCAAATGCAAGGATCAAATCAGCTTAGCTACAAGATTTCTCGTCTCAATCTATGAAAATTGAAAAGTTTGACCGTTTAAATGCTGGCGTCCAGATGGCGTCCAAAATTTGTCGTCGCAATTTCCCTTTTAGCATTTGGCGTCCATTTTGCGTCAAGGGCCCCGTCGCCTTTATTTTAGCGTCCAAAATGGTGGACGCCGATTTGTCGCCACGCGCGTTGAAATAATTTGGACGCTATTTCCCGACGCTAATCCAATAGTTATTTGTAGTGATTAGTCATGATATTAATATAATTTATTTGTATTGCTCTATAAATAAAGGAATGTGAATATAAAAAAAATAATTTGACAATAGATAATAGAAAAAGAAAAGTTAAATTGGGTTAAGCTCACTAATCAAATAACATTGAAGGAAAGGAAAGGAAAAACAAAGAAAAGGTATAAGAAAGAGTAGTCAGATAATTAAAGTACTTTTAAATTGGCCAATTCCAATGATCAAAAGATGTAGGGTTTTTTTAAAAAATACTGCATAAATAGAACAAGAGCAAACATTCAAAAAGAAAAATCCTAAAGATGGGCAGCTAAACATCAAAGCCTTCATCATCTTCGTGTAAGTTTATTCTCAATGTATCTTTATTTTCTAGTCGATCTCTCTTACGCTCTTCAACTTCTTAAATTTTCTCTTTTCTTGGTGTCGAAATATCAAAGTTTCAAAACGTTTTTATCTTTTTAGGACCTCAATCCGGGCTGATTAAACCGAATTGTGATTCGTGGGAAAAACCACCAAATCATGTGCATGTATTCATACGATTTAGCGAGTTTTAGTTCAATGTACTTTTTACTTCAAAGAACTTCTTCCCTCATGTCATTCTTCCCTCATGTAGTCATTATTTTATTTTCATATGTTGTAGTAAGTAAAACCTAATAATGACTTTGACCTTAATTTTTAACCAAATCATGTTGACTTTGAATTTGACTTTTGACCAAGTAACATTTATGTTAGTAACATTGCATTATACTAGATGCAAAATAAGTGAAACTACATTAGTTTAAAGGAAAAGTTACCTACAATAATCCAACATTTTCTTGCAGATTGTAATTTGTTTTCCATGAAAGACCATCAAAGCTGACAATTCCTTTACAAAGCACAAAATTATTTAACTCATTTTTTGTTATTTGCTTGCAGACTGTAATTTGTTTTCCACACATGGGAGGTGTGATTGAGCTAGGTGTAACAAACTCGGTAAGCATTGCAATGATTACGCACAAAAAAAACAATAGTGCAAGAGCCTTGATCCTTAAAGACTATGAACGACATTGAAATATAAATTGAGCACAGACCTATTGATTGTCATTCTAGGTAATGGAGGATATAACTCTCATTGAACACATCAAAGCTACCATACTAAAACTCATGGATGATAAAGAGATGTTATATGTAAGACCTTTCTCAAACCATCATCCTTCAACAGATCAAATCAAGTTTCATGAAAGCAATTTACATCAAAGCTTCCTCCAAGGTTTAAACATAGGTTCCCCTAATGAGTCGATGACCCATTTTATAGTGGAATCTGCTATTAGTAGCAAATCTAGTTTTGTGCCGTGGAAAGAAAAAACAATTGGACAACATGTAATTTGTAATGCATCACAGAGATTTTTGAAGATGGTTTTATTTAGACTACCTTTGAATTCTTCTAACAGTTCCTCAATGAGTCTATTGAAGATGGACAATTTACAACAATTAGACATATCGATTGATGTAATCAAGTTAGAGCATGAGGTTTTAATCACAATAAGTTGCCCTTGGAGGGATTACTTATTAATAGATATCTTGGAGGAGATGAATAATCTTAATTTGGATACTCACACGGTTCAATCATCAATGCTTGATGGCACTTTCACCTTGTCCCTTAAATCAAAGGTTTGTGTCAATCATTTTATATAAATATAACTACATTTGATAAATCTCATGAATGATGAATATGTTATGTTTCACTAATGTTAGTTTCAAGGACCAACACTTGCATCAGAATGGATAATCAAACAAGCCCTTCGAACAACAATTGGCCTGCAATGAGATACAAATTTCATTCTCTTCCATTTATAATGTAATTCAGTACTGTATATAGCTTGCTTCACATATGTAATTCATCATGTAATTTCTTACATTATGCTTCATTTTATGTAAATTCAAGTCAAAACTAGGATTGCGTTTTTTAGTCTACCTCCACTCGGAGTCATTATGCATACTCCAACTTTGCTCCGATTCGGAGTCTCAACTATTCGACGGACTTTGGATTATTATAAAGTTGTATTCTTATCAATACTATACTAATGATTTAAAACCATAAAAACTAATAGACCTGCTTTCAAATATAACTTAGGAAAGAAAATATGTGATTTAACTTAGAATCGTAGAATCACGACTAAAAACATACATTCTATAGATTCTACACCATTCTTAAATACACCAGAAAAATGCTTAATTGGGTCTTAGCCCACCCAATCAAGTTTATCTGTGGACACTAATTTCTACTTTTTTTTTGCTTTCTAATGATTAAATTGAGACTATTGACTTTAATATGACTATTTTATGAAGGAAAAATTACCTAAAATAATCTAATATTTTTATGATTTTCTTCAATAATCCTAATTTTTGATTAACCATAAATAACCCTAGTTTTATGGTCACTTATCCAAGAACATTGTAGCCCAAATGGTGACAAGTTTTTATAGGTTAATTGCTACAAAAAAGGAAAAATGAAGTTTAAAATATAAAATATAAAAATAAAAGTTTTTTTGAAAAGAAAAATTTTCATTTCAAAATAAGCCAAAGTATACATCAAAACCAAGGACTCAAACCTACTGTAATTTTGCGTCAGCATGGAGGGATATACCCACCTTCTATGAAGCGTTGCATTAACCCACTCTTCATGTGCATATAGTAAGGGAGAGACCTCAAGAAAAAATAAATAGACAAAATAATCTATCAATCTCTAAACCACAGGTCGGTTGGAGATTGTGTGGAAGACAAAGTAGAGAACCCAACCTTAAGTTCATATTTACTAATTCTCATGATGATATCTGCTAGATTCATGCAACGGTGCCAGACTGCATGTAATATCATAGACTATAGATGCTTGCGATAGTCACCTTCTTCTGGAAGTGGTTCATTTTCCAATTAAAGTTAATCATATGCACAAGTTTCTGAGGGATGGTAGTAAGTTGGAGCAAATTGCCTATCTCTCTGAGACATTGAAAACTAAAGTGATCATGACCACCTGCAATAGTTACAGTTCTAGAGAAGTTTTCCATGCTTATAACAAAAAGGAGTGAGGAAAGGGGGTTGCCTTGCCTCAAACCTCTTTTGGGCTTGAAAATCTCTGACAGACAATCATTAACTAGGAGAGAGTATTAGGTGGAATTATCATGTCATGTCATGAATGAAAGCCCAGTCTATTGCATCATATGCTATCCTGAAGTCTACTTTGAACATAAAACTAGGATAAAAGTGTTTGCGTGAGTATTGCTTGACCAAGTCATGACATAAAAGGATATTATAAGATATGAGCCTGCCTACGACAAAAGGCCCTTTGATTTTGGCTGATGATCTTGCCAAGGACATTCCTGAGTCGTAAGCAAATTAGCTTAGAGATGCATTTGTATAGTGTGTGACAACATGCAATTGGTCTAAAATCTCCAAGTTGGGAGGGACAGTCAACCTTAGGAATTAAGGTGATCGCTAGTGTTCCAACTCCTCAATAATTTACTAGACCGAAAAAACTCTTGGATTGCTTTGACTACATCAGGATCAACAATAGACTAGGACTCTTTATAGAATTTTTTGTTGAAGCCATCATGCCTAGGAGACTTATTGTCGCTGATACTCCATAAAGTAGTTATAATCTCATTTGGGTATGTGGGAAGAAACTATTCAGGACCAACAACATGACGAGTGGATCTTATATCAAATTCCACACTATGAGAGTAGTTGGGTATGTGGGGAAGAAACTATTCATAACCGATTAACCTCATTGAGGAAACCTTAGCCACTAAAGTGCATCTTTCTCAAGAAGCTGTTACACCTCAATCTATAACCAAATCAATTGGTAATCATCTTAAGTGTCAGTCTACATATAGAGGCTTTGAGTGGCGGTTGCAAGATACTACCTTCAAATCTGATGTCTGGGTCATTCCTTTGGGGGGTTATGAGATGGTGTTGGGAGTCAAATGGTTAAAAGGGTTGGGGTTGTAAAATATAATTTTTCTAAACTCATCATGAAATTTGATATAAGATCCACTCATCATGTCTTGACAGGATTGCACACACGGAAAAATAGCAACATTCACTAAAAAACTAAGCAAAATACTCTTAGATTCCTCTTCACACTTTTTCATATTACATTTGTTGAATCCTAAAGCACATGTCCCTAATAATTCATTGAAATTTATAAAGATGAATTCTAGCCATGTGACTATGCTAGTATGCATCACAGAGCTTTTAAATCCGTAATGCCCATATATTGAAGGAACTTCAGATTTTACCCCCTTCTAGAAGACACTTAGATCACAGAGTAGCTTTACAATTTGACACCAACCCAATTAGTCTCAAGCCTTATAGGTATTCCCTCTGTTGACACAAATTAATCTCAATGAGTGAATTACCGCAAGTGTAATGTGTTGTAGCACATACAGTACGAACACAAGGAGCGAGGGTATGCAATTTTCATTGCGAATTAGTCAGATGAAAAGGGGGTTTGTTGAATGCAATAATAAAAAGATATGCAAAAGAAATAATGGCTACTAATCAATGATAAAGTGGGGGTAGGGTTAACACATTCATGATGACTACTTCTTTAGGTTCATTAAAGGGTAGAGAATCACACTAAGAAGAGCAATCCGATCCTTGATCGGGCTTGGGATTGCCTCTAAGCTCTTCACCATCCGCACTCTCGTGAGTGATGACGAAGATATCGGGCTATAAATTATCCGCTACTTGCTCATCCTTCCCCACTCTCGTTGGTGAATGATAAAGCCCTTAGATGAGAGGCTGGATGCAAGGTTCTATCCACATTGATCCCTCACACCCGATTCCTTCCATTGATCAAAGATTAGATCACCCAAAATCTAACTCTCGTTGGTATAGTAGAAGCAACTATGACAATCCTTGACCAATAGGTAGAATAACCCCTCATCTAAGCATTAATCGACCCGAAATCAATTAGGCTTTCAACATCATCAATCCTTCACAAGGGTTGAGTTAAACCCAAACCTAGAAAACTATGCACTACTCATTCCAATGCATATAAACACCAGAATGATTAAGATAATAAATTATTAAATAATCAACAAACACATGAAACCCACAAATAAACATAAAAACATGAACTAACTATCAATAATAACAAAGAAGAAGTAGAAGAAGATACCTACAAAAGATGAAGATGATTGGAGAACAAAAATACAAAACCCCCAAAAACTAAACTCTCAGTCTCCATGACTATGGCTTGAAAACTTGATATAATTACCAACAAAATAAGTTTGATTAAAAAAAATGAAAATAAGGACAAGAAAAATAAAGAAATTAAATTAGGGTTTATAAGAGTAAAAGAGGGATAACAGGGAATGCAGAAGTAATGAAAAGCTAATGCCTACTTTCTTCTGTTCTTTGTCTTGCTCACGAAATTCTGTTTCGTAGGTATTATTTTCGAAATAGGGCCTAAAAGAACAATTGTTAAAAGCGTTAGGAGCTGAAGTATAGCACACAGAAGCAGTTGTCTTAGTTGGTTGGTGATTCTACTTCCGTGCAATAGGTCGTAGGTCCGAAACCCTTTAGCATCATCTTTATTTTGTTGTTGCTGTTTTGCTGTGTACAACCTTCAACGCTCATGTAGCGAATTTTGTAAATGCCATAACTCCCTCATTAGAACTCCAAATTTAACGATTGCCCACTCGATCCGAAGCTTAGAAACCCAATTTTTTTGCCTCACATCAAAATATTCACCAAAACGCAAGTGAGTTGACCTCCATTTCCACTTAAGTGAGCCCTTCCATGAGCGATGTTTCTTCTTTGTTTGGGTTGGATGCATTTTCGCTCTTTTCTCCAAGTATTGACTTAGATCGTACTATTTATCCTCGATTTTGATCCGTTCTTCCTAAAACCCTCCGGGGGACTAGGGAGAATCATCCCTAACGTACACTCCATTGCTCGGAAAAAGGTGGAAAACCTACAAAAATACGAACAAACGAATGCTTCCCTCTAAAGGGGTGTAAACCCAAGAAAAAAGGAATGAAATGTAAGAAAAATCACAAATAAGCATAACAAATGTCATGCATATAAGGACTCAAAATAGGGTTTATCACCATCAAACAAAGAGACATTATTGAGCATATCATTTTTGAAATGTTAGATAAAGGGATCATTCAAGAGAATTCAAGTCCTTTAGCCTCCCCTGTGGTTCTTGTAGGTAATATAGATGGGTCTAAGAGGCTATGTTGTGGATTACAGAGCCTTGTATAATTCTACCATTTAGGATATTTTCTTATTCCTATGGTTGATGATTTAATTGATGAAATGTGAAGTAGTTGGGTCTTTAGCAAGATTGACTTAAGGGCCGGGTAACACATTGATAGTTTCTCATAAGGATGTTTCAAGAGTGCTGTTAAAACTCATAGTGGTCACCTTGAGTAAGGACTCTATCGAAACTGTGTGCCTATCTTCTTTGATGATATACTCATATACAACCCTCACCTTATATCTAATGCTCAACACAACAAGTCTTCCAAATTATGAGTGATAATTCCTTATTTTCAAGAAAAGTGTTAGTTTTCCTCTAACAAGGTGGAGTATTTCGATCATTTCATATCAAGAATGGGGGTTGAAACTAACCTTAAGAAGATACAAGCCATTATAGATTTGCCTAATCCATTAAACATTATATATCTCATAAGTCTCCTAGGGTTGGCTGGTTACTATAGGAAATTCATTAGGAATTATGCTTGGCTAAGTAAACCTTTAACCGAAATGCTTAAAACGGGTACATTTGGTTAGTCTCCTACAGCACAGGATTTTTTTGATCACTTGAAACAGGCCGTAAATGCAGCACCTATTCTTTCTTTTCCTGATTTTTCTAAGGCTTTTGTTATAGAAACTGATGCATCTCAACAGGGCATAGGAGTTGTTCTAATGTAACAAGATCACCCCTTAGCTTATTTAAGAAAAGTTTTAGGAACAAGATGGTAAAAGCTCTTAGTTTATGAGAAGGAACTATTGGTTATGGTAGCATCTATTCAAAAATGGGAGCAGTACCTCTCTTGACAACAATTCATTATCAAGACAAACCAAAGAAGCCTTGAATGGCTTCTACAATAGAAAACATCTACCCCTTTCCAACATTTTTAGCTATCTAAGCTAATGGGTTTTTCTTATGAAAGTCATTATAAATCAGGTTTAGAAAACAAGGTTGTTGATGCTCTCTCTAAAGTTAAAAGTTCTGAATTGCTTTTGATGGCCATCTTTTTACTACACTCTAATATGGAATAAAAGCTAACTGCCAGCTATGACCTAGATGTCAATCTGACTCAAATGATCCTATGGGATTATTACAATGGACTTGAAATTATTCTCATTATCGTTCCCTTGGCAGTTTTGGATCATTATGCTCACCATGGAGGTATGCATACTTTACTTTTAACGATCCGAATAGGACGGGCATCATCTTAGGTCGGAGGTTACCTTGGGATTAGCTCTCCCATGTGTATTCCTCAAAACTTTGATATTACTCTAGCGACTCGAACAGGACGTGCAACGACATGAGTTGGGATTTGAAAAGACAAATATGACATCTAAATTATTAGAGCCTTTGCATCCTAGGATGAACTCATTGCTTGTATATAACCTATATAATGCATTGTATGAAGTCTCTGACGTGTACTTGTTTATGTTCTCTGGAACGTGCTATGTTGCTTTCATTTGACGAATAGAAGGTTGACTTACAGGTGGTGTTAGCGTGTGAGGAATCAAGGATTAAACCAGTAGAATTATGTTATTTCTATTTAATGAACTTTATTATATTCTTTTTTATCGCAAGTATGCTTTTATTCTAAACATTAATTAGTTTTGGATGAGGGTAGTACGTTCTCAAGTTGTAAACCTTATGACTTCCGTTGATTTATTATTTTCATTATTATTATTTATTCCTTTATCACTAGAACGTTGTCGGTCCTAAAAACGATTTAACTTAAATGTCTGACGTGCGACTCAGAATTCATATTTACATGTGAATATCCAACTCGCTTGGACTCGGGCTATTACAATTGGTTTTAGAGCCAACGTTTTTAAACTGAAAAAGAAATAATATTAACCTGAGTAGAGAGATGGAGGATAGATTACTTGGAAATGAATTGTTTAACGTGATTTTATGTAGTATGCTTAGTGTGGTGTGCCAATAATGTTGTTCATTGTTAGTAAGTTTAAGTTATTTGGTTAATGTTTTATATGTGATTGTCAAATATTGTTTAATTATAAATTAGGGAGTATGAACAAAGGAAACGAACTTGTTGACCCCGTACCCTAGAGGAGAAGAGAGAGAAATTAAATTTTGACCCGATACCTTTTTGAATGGAGGCTTCTAGCCTAGACCTATGAAGGGTAAAGATGATGAGAGTTTCTTTGAATTGAGGGACTGAATGAAGATGATCATACTTATATATATATATATATATATATATATATATATATATATATATATATATATATATATATATATATATATATATATATATATATATATATATATATATATATATATATATATATATATATATATATTTATTTATTTATTTATTTATTTATTTATTTATTTTTTGGAAATTAGGAATTATATATAGATGAAACCGCCGGCATAAAAAACCCCGCGAGGGGAAAAAGCCATTGGAACTGGGGGCCATGAACCAGGCCACCAACAACAAAGCATCGGGGTGGACTATGCATGATGAGAACAAACTCCAGAGCTCGGTCTATCACCTTACACACCAGTCCTATACCGTACAAGCCCCATACAACAAAAACCAAAACACCAAAACAGACAAGACAGGAACTCCAGAAGCCCAACTAAATCGAAAAAACTAAACACCAAAACACCAATACAATGTCAACAAGACAAAACGCCAAACATCAACATTAAAACATGAGGGCATCAACATTCTGTGTGAATATAGAGTTAGTTGCAATATCCATTCCAAGCAGCTCTTTTGCCCAGGTTCCAACACGAATCTTCAATGTATAGAGTAGCTTGCTTGCATCGCACCTGCCATTTTCAAATTTAATTCTATTTCTCTCAAACCAAAGGGACCATAAAACACAACCATACACGAGGTTCCAAAGTTTGCCTCTACATCTCTTTGGTACCAAACTTCTCCATTCAAGTGCTAATGATGCGCATCGGTTATTGAGGACACCAGATACGCCCCACCATTTAAGTACCAGCATCCAAATACTCCAAGAAAAGTGGCAAGATAAGATAATATGGTGGTTAGTTTCTAATGTCAACTCACAAAATGGGCATAACCCTTGGCTATAGACAATGGCACCTCGATCCACTAAGGAATCACCTGTTTTTAGTTTCTCCAAGTTTGCAAGCCAGACAACTAGGTGAGCTCTAGGAGGGATCTTTAGCTTCCAGATGAAGCTAGAAACTGAAGCAGGCAGGATGGGAGAGTATGACTCATATACCTTGTTCGCAATCTCTTTTATGGGAAACTTGTTCCATTCTTGACCCAACCATCGAACACCATCTTTTTTATCTCGTATCGAGGACTATATATATATATATATATATATATATATATATATATATCTACATTTATATTTTTCACTTTATCCAATGCACGATTTTAATCTTTAATATCTCTAATTTCATGTGATAAAAAAGTTAATCTTTGTATATATAAATATGGCTTAACTTGCAAAACTATTCATCACTGTTCACTCCCTCACTATTCATTACTTTTCATAAGTGCTGTTGAGGAACAACGTTTTTTGCTTCGTTGGCACCTTCGCCTGTTCTCTATCTGAGAGCATTAACTCTGCTCATTAATGCCATGTGTTTTTTGTGCTGAGTAGTATAGAAACAGTTCTGTTCTTGGATTTTTTTTTCTTATTGCGATCTGTGCGACATTTACATATTTCCTCTTGCAGCTTCTGCAGTGCTTTCGTTTTGTGTTTGTTCACCTGTCTTTGGAGCGGGTAATTTTTCCCCTTTGTGTCTGTTTTTCGCTTTCTTTGGTTTTATATGCGTAGATATATTCCGTTGCATTGCTTGGACTCGCGTGGATCGTTTCCATGTTCATTGGTTATAATGCTTTGCTTGTTATTTTTTTCTCCTACCTCTTATTATTGGGTTTGCTTAGTTTCAATCTTCTTAGATTGTTTCTTTAGATGTGAGTATCCAGTAACTGGAGCATTTTTTAAATGCCTTTTTAATGCTTTTTACTTTTAAATTTTATGCTTTTTAGTTTGACGTTGTATGTTTGTTGATCTTTAGTGAAGTTCGAGGTTTCAATTTAATTGTTGGTTCATTGAGTGGCAGGTTATGGATATTTTCATAAAAAACAAGGTTGTGACTAGGAATTACGTAGAGAAGCAACGCTACTTTTGGGGTTTGTAGAGCCTCTATATGGTACATTGAATGCTCATTCTAATATGGCTTGCGTTGTTCTTCTAGCAAGCAAGGGATCCAGCCCTTTCTTTAGAATTGGTATGCCTTGTGTGGATTTGCCTGAATCAGAAGAATCGGCGGCAAGTGATTGTTTACAGCTTCTTGTAACAACTTTTAGCCTTTGTATTCGACATATGGCTAAGGCCAGGAGTGAGCAATGTGATAAGTTGGATATCAAAACGGCGTTGTCTTTGGGAAATGATCATGTTGCAGGAAGGGGAGGTCTTAAGGATGTGTGGGAAATCTGTATACATGTTTGTGAAGACGATATGGCTAAGGCTAGGTGTGAGCAATGTGATAGGTTGGATATCAATATGACATTGTCTTTGGTAAATGATCATGTTGCACGAAGGGGAGGTCTTGAGGATGAGAAGGGAATTTGTATACATGGTTGTCATGTTTGTGAAGACGATATGGCTAAGGCCAAGTGTGAGCAAAGTGATAAGTTGGATATCAATACGGCATTGTCTTTGGGAAAATGATCATGTTGTAGGAAGGGGAGGTCTTGAGGATGTAAGGGAAATCTGTATACATGTTTGTGAAGAAGATATGGCTAAGGCCAGGTGTGAGCAATGTGATAGGTTGGATATTAATATGACGTTTTCTTTAGTAAATGATCGTGTTGCAGGAAGGGGAGGTCTTGAGGATGAGAAGGGAATTTGTATTCATGGTTGTCAAACCTGTGAAGACGATATGGCTAAGGTCAGGTGTGAGCAATGTGATAAGTTGGATATCAATATGATGTCTTTGGCAAGTGATCGTGTTGTAGGAAGGAGACTTGTTGAGGATGAGAGGGAAATTTGTATACATGCTCCTGAAGGCGAGTGCAGAGCACCAACTGATCCTGAACAACACCAACTGGTCGTGTTGTAAAATTTTTTTCTGCAGCAAATGAAAGCATTGGCTCTAATGTAATTATTTCGAGAAACTATCTCCTTTATCGTATTAACTTTCAGCCATATTATTCTAAGCTGTTTTTTGGGTTTCCAGCATAATATTAGCACACAATGTTGCCAGAACAATATTGGCAGACGATAATAATATAATACTGACAAAACATTATAATAGAAGATTGCGATATTTTACGTCCAGGGAAAGCAATCGTGTGTATTGCTAGAAATATGTGTCCTGTGAGAAGCATGTTCTTGTGAATACATTATTATTAATTTGTAGAATATTGTATGTGCTGCCAGATAGACGATTATAAGCTTCACTTGATTTCCTTCTTTACAGTTAAGGAAAGAATTGGGTCAGATGTAATTCTTTCCAGAAACTATCTCTTCATTGTATTAACTTCATAGATATCTTAGTTTAAGTTGTCTATTTTGTTCTTAGAACAGTATTGTCAGTCAACGTATGAAAAAAAACTCCAAATAATTAAAAAAGCATTAAAATGACATATAAGGAAAATAAATCCTACACAATGTTTTGACATGTGAATGCAAAAAGTATGTGAATGTTGCCAGAAATGTACGTCTTTGTGGAAAACAAAATCTTAAAACTTCATAATTATGTGTAAAGTGTAAAGAAACACAGGTTCTCATAAATTGTTAACTAGGATGTTCATAGGATGTTGGTGTATATGTTGCCACTTAGATATGTTCATAGGATGTTGTTGTATATGTTGCCAAAACTGTTTTCTCAGGAAAAGTGGAAGCAAAAGGAAAATACGCATGATTTCAATATTACTACATAATTATGTGTATACTACCAGAAATAGCGATTTTACTAAATTGTTGGCTATAAATACGTATAATCCTTAGACATATTCATGGGAAGTGTTTGTATATGTTGTCAGGAATCTTTTATTTGTTAAAGGTGTAAGTTAAAGGAAAAATATGCCTGTTTCCACGTCAATCTTATTGTCAGAATGTACTTTATACAAATTTGGCCGACAAAAATGTTTTCAAATGTGAATACAATATTGTGTACGTTGCCAGGAATGTATGCTTATGTGGAGAAAGAACCATGTAAATACATGTTTATGTGTATATTGTCACAACCATTGTTTCAGAAAGCGTTAGCTAGATATAGGCATCATTCTTGGACACATTCATGGGAAGGGGTATTATGCGTTGCCAGAAAATTGTGTGCTTTGATGTTTTTATTTACTAGAATGATAGAATTGTTATATGATGGAGAGATACCCTTAGTATTTCTACACCAACAAGAGGTTCTATTTTCAAAAATACACCCAGAAAAAACACAAAAACAACCATATAACTTATGCTGCCCGATTTAAAAATGTATAAAACCTTATTATCTAATACTTATTTGCGTTTCCCATGAAAGTGTTAGTCTATGCTTGATAATTCGATGTAAGAAGAAAATATTCAATGTGATACACATATTTTTTTCCACATTACTTACACGTGTGAAACATGAGTTGTCAGGAACTACTACATTTTAGCATATTTTTTAAACAATTCTACAATATACGATAGAAAAAGCTTAGCATTTTTTTCTAACAGGTGAATGATATGCTGCTAGAGATATATGCTCTGCAAAGACATATATTTCCATGAACAGCTAACATGGACAACGTGTGCTAGGACCATTAGTTGCAAAAAATTGATTTACATTGGTATTTTAAAAACCGTTTTTGACAGATATAAGGAAAATCTAATCATACAAAAGACATGGGCACTAAAAATGGTTATATAATTTTTCATATCTAGAGCTCGCAAATGGCCTGGCAAATCTTAGATTAATGAAAGATGGGTGATAATCTCTAAGATTAGATTAATGAAATATATAAGTAATTAACTCTTAAAGAATATATTGTGTCGCTTTACAAATGGTCTAGCAAATCTTAAAAAAAACAATTAGCTATTAATATCTCTAATATTAGATTAATGAAAGGTAAGGAATAATAAATTCATGGATAACTAACATACTAAAATAAACATGAAGTACCAGCTTCATGGAATTCATGTGAATAATTTAATTGGCACATTTCGTCTTCCATTATTGTTGAGCTTGTGTGAGTAAGTGTTATCTTTCTCCATTAATGGTATATGTACTATGTGTATGCTCCATGTTTTATGGGCATCGTTTCATCATTCTATGTGATATTGCTCCTTTATATATATATATATATATATATATATATATATATATATATATATATATATATATATATATATATATATATTACTTGATTAATGTAATAATTATTTCATGTATAGATACCTTAGGTGTTATTCTCTTTGTTGAAGATGCTTGAACTATCAATGGCTTGTATGAACAAAAGTATACAGTTATCGAAATTGGAGTCACAGATCATAGGCATTGCGAAATGATGTGTAACCCTTATTATGACGTTTTATATATAAAAAGAATATTTTTACAGTAATGCTTTGGTTAAACGTGCTTTACTATATTTTGTAGTTCCAACCAGCCGCTCACAATTTTAACATGGAATAATTTGGCTGACTTCTTTAAGGAGAAGCCTGCAGTGTTCTCTGTCTACGGTTTTTCATCTTTATGGGTGACAGCACATAGGGGTATGTAATACGTTTTTTTTATAAAAATTATATTATTATACCATGAATTCGCTTACTGTTTTAACTACTTAGTGACCTTCCCTTTTATCGTATATTAGGTTTTGGATTTTCTGCTACGATGTCTTCAGCAATTATCACTGAACCAACCGGAGAAAGAGCAGAATTCCTAAGGCATTGGTGCATAAAGCAAAAAAAATATGAATTTTTGGATTTCAGATATTATATATCATTATATGTGCTATACATTAAGAACCTTCACTTTACGTACAGGGTTTCTTGTAATGGAGTTGTTCTTCGCGACCGCAAGGGGAAACTTTTGCAAACCCGCAAAGCATCAAGCAACCGCTTGATCAGAACAATTTCTTACATAAAGACTAAAACAGTATATTTACATTCCAATATTTATGTAGGGAGAAAACAATAGATAGAGTTGCTTTGGAATCAATCATAAAACTACTAATATAAGAAGGAGCTCACTCAATTGTGACTGCAACTATTATATTTGATTATTTAAATAATTATAATTAGTTTTATGCACTAACTTTTATATTTTTGTCAATTAAAAAAAAACTTTTATATTTTGTAGGCAGCAACAACGATACAAGATGAAAGTCATTGGATACAGGCGATTCTCAGTAACTGTTTTTATAGGCTGTAATAATTAGCTTTTGATTAGAAAATTTATGGGCTGTAATAATTGCTATAAAAAAACTAATCATGAAATCAATGAACTATTTTTATGTCAGTGGTGCAATAAGAAGGACTACATTGCAAAACCTAGGTTTGCTTTACTTCCTACATTTGGATAATATTTAATGCCGCTTTTTTTATTTTGCTACGTTAGTCTACACTGCTTCATTTAATTTATATTCTTTCACGTGGTTATTTGAGAGTTTGAAAAACGTGGTTTATGTGTACATAGATTGGTTCTGAGTTTTACTGCTGAAGACAATACTGGAAGTATCAACCTTACTACATTCAATGAGCGTGTTGCATTACTGTTTCAAAGTACTGTTGGTGTACTTTATTCTCCTAATAGTTCAGTAAGTAACTAGCCTGGTTATTTAAATACGTCATATTGTACAGTTTGAGTGACCTATTTCTATAACCGTCATGAACAAATCACAGCTTTTGAAGCAATTGCTGAAGCGCTCGGAACAACACCAATTTTCGTTGAACTTTGACTAACTACAACACTAGCAAAGAATGGTGTACTTAAATGGGCCTTGAAGGGTATTTCCCTTGAACAAGTGAGTTAAAATGCAGGAAAAAACACAGGAGTGTTGGTTCCAGATGACTCTCCAATAAGTGTTGCGTTAGAAGTTGAAAAAGAAGAGCAATTATGTACCCCTCCACCACAAGAATGTCAAACATCTTATTTGCCAGCGATTCCAGATACGGACAATCCTGCAGCTACCAGTGATTTATCAACTTCCGAGGTTATCATATCTTCTCAATCTGATCTGCTACGAGGTGTGGGGTCAGAATCTAAAAAAGAAGAACAGTTATGTACTCCTCTAGTACATGAAGGTGAACTTCCTCATCTAACAACTACTCCGGCTTCAGATAATCCTGCTTAGAACAGTGAGATATCAGCCTCAGAGGTGATAATGCCTACTCAGTCTAAAAGATCAGCTAGAGTGCGCCGTACTCTAAACTTCTCACAGGTTGAATCTTCATCCAGTCCCCCTAAATAAAAGTATTCAGACTGTTCATGTTAAAGAGCAATTATGCTAGCTTTGCTATTTTGAAGTTTAAACTGCGAATTGCCTGTGAGACAATAAACTTTGAAATTTAGTTTTGGCTTCGTATGCAAACATTTATTTGTCACGGCGAAAGCACAACTCCAGCACAATCTATGTTAGCAAAGATATACATTCTTGCTTATGGTTTAAAATGTATTGTGGAATACAGTGTACTAGATATGTAATGAATATGAATTCCTTTTGTTTTAATGTACGTGTCGCAAGTTTTAAGAAAATCGCACTATAAAGTCAGAATACCTTTCACTAATACTATGTAGACCATAACTTTAGAAGAAATTTAATAATCGTTATGTGCTCATGAAAGTCTTTGTTCTAATATAATACATTAGCTTTAGCTACATCACTCATAGAATAAAATCAAGGACGCATTGTATCGCATAGGAGACGTTGTTAAGAATTTATGTAAGGCATTTCAATATAAGGCCAAAAATGTTTTACGTGCTCTTGATAGCCTATTTCTCAAGTATTTCTATAGATTACAATAATTTCCTATTTGTATCAATTACTTTTACTTATGTAATGATAATATACTAAAAATGGCGAATAAATTAAAAACAAAATTTAAATCATGAAAAAAAACTTCAAAAAACTTATGTTCAATAAAACACCCCAAACGATGAATATGTGCCAGGCAAAAAGCGAATAGTGATGCGTGATTTTTATCAGCCATAAAATTTATATTGTAATAAACTTTCAGATAAAAAAAAAGGGCTCACAGTAGAAACAGACAACTGTTCAATAATTCGAAATTCCTAAATCATCTTTTTTAAAAACCCAAAAAATTCAGTACATAACAAACATATACATCTAACTACACAGGCATACGATCTACTTCAACTAAAATATAAACCACAATAACCCTTTTGGAAATAGGCGTCATTGGTTCTCTACGCTGAACTGACATCACTTCATCACAATGCCTAATAGCCATGGTACGCACATTCTCTCCTACAACCTCGCTTTTCTTCATCTAGTAGTTTTTTTGACAGATAGGCCACCTGCAGAATAGCCTGTGAAGCGAACAATCTGCTGACGACATAAAAATTTTCGTAAGTGAAGACTGGTGAGCATTTGCACAGTATAATGGTTGAAACACTTTGATGGACCATCATCTGCATAAACATCTTCGTTATCATCAGAATCGTAGAAGGGATCATTGTTCCACAAATCCATTACTTTCTAAAATTTCACTATTGTCAGGAAAAAAAAGTAGAGAGATGAGAATGTAGAAGAAAGGAAATGGTTTAAAAATAATCTTGGAATGTGAAATGAATTGACGAGGGAAAGGGGTACTTATAGCCAGATGAAAGGTTTGAAATGACAATGAAACTATTTAAGAAATAATTATTGTTTCGGGAAGAGTGTTATACTATTTGGAATACTAATTATGGATTAAATTTATTGGTGTGAAAATAACAAGGATATCAAGTGATAATGAATAGTATCATGCCATTTTATAAGTTAAAGCACCATTAGTTGAAACATTGTCAAAAAAATAATTAATAAAAAGTTCTCTAATTTTTTATTAGTGTGTTATACTACAAATTAAAATATAAATTAAGATTTCTTATATTAAATGCTCGAAATTTTTACATTATCATTTTAAATAATCATAGCATTCTGATAAACTTAACTTCTGGCAACATTTAATATCTGATTATGGAGAATGTGATGATAAAATTCATTTATTTGCACATCCCGCATTATTCTGTCAACATGTGTGAGTAACAAGATTTGATTAAATAACATATATCTTCTAGAATACAATTATTGAAAAAAAAAAATTAACCCTTGATTGAAAAGTAATACAATATTTTACATGCTTTTGTATTTTTACAATACCACAAACGTTTTTCTAAAAAAAACATATGTTGCCAAAGATTATTTTTTTGTTAATTTTTTTTTGGGAAATTTCTAGTGTCAGGCATATTGACTACTAGAAAATGCCTATTGAATTTGCATTGCTTGGGTGTAAAGTGTTCATATTCTTTTTCGGTCTATATATTAGAACATAACATAAATCTTTCACATAAAAGGATACAAAAGAATAGCTTGTTTTTCCTGATGTGATAATAACTTGAAATACACTACAAAAACTACGCAACACTGTTTCACATATCAAACAACGCATTGAAACAGTTTTTTGTGTATCCATTGAACAAATTCCTGTTGAAGCCTTTTACTATTCACAATTTATCACGCTACAAGTATCCCGGTTCCTCAATTCCCAACTCACATCTTCACTACTATCATTTCATCTTCTTCAAAATTATCTACATCTTTTACTAAAAAAAGAAACAAACTCTCTCTTTCTAACTAAGGCCTTTCTAATTTATTGAATAATTAATTTTAATTATTCTATCTGTCTCTTTGTTATCCCAATAAATTAAGCCTTTTCTTGTATTAAAGATAGTATATACATATATAAATATAAATTTATGTATATAGATCTCCTATGAAATCCAGAAAGTCCTTAGCTTAATACATATATACTCATACAATGGGACTCAAAAATGTCCATAATCAAATTTATTTTAACAGCAAATCTTTATATCCATATGTTGAATTATTAGTTTTTTGACTTTATATTTATATTTAGTTATACTTATGTGCAAGTATGTAAATAAATTAAAGTTCCTTTTATTGATAGAGTCTAGGCTTTAAAGTTCAGACGTAATTGGGCTAGGAAAATTATTGTTTATATACGTAGGCTTAGAGCTTATGATGATGATTTTTGTTTTTTTTTTTTAATAATAAGGAAAGGACAAGGATATTACAGACCCATTAAAAAACGAAAGGATAAGTAGTTTTCTGGGGTGAAACATGATGAATAGATATAAATCTCATTTTCATCTTAATATTGTAATTTAGTCTTCACTTTTATTTCAAACAATGCGTTTTTTACGTTTAACAAAATTATTTCGTAGTCATTTTCTATTTTACATATTAGTAGAATCTATAATATAGAGAAGTATATAATAAGCCGAGATGATTAAAAACAATCTCTTATTACAAGAATTTGTGAAAATAAACTGCTAGACTAAAGAAATTGAGAAATGACACTAACGAAATTAAACAAAGCAAGTAAAAAATAATAATAGTAACACAAATAGGGAAGCTAAGATTTGACATTAACACCCAAAAGATATCTGCTCTATTTTTTCTATGAAACTAATCAAAAACCCTACTACATTACCTATTTCAGTTATTTATATAATATTTTTCCCATTCGCATATAAACAGTACCCTACTACAATTCCATTACTGTAGACAATTGAACATCCTTTGATAGGTCCGGAAAGATACTTTTCTTTTAACCCTATAATTCTAAGCATGTTCATTATACCATTTGGTTACAGGTAATTAGTAAGACATCCGAGAACCAAAATTGTTGAGATTGCATAGTATAACACAAAATCAGAAATACGGGCATTGCAGGTTATCAGAAAACTCAAAATATTGCTTTATAGTATCTCAACATTATTTAAATGACCTTTATGCACAAAACAAAAAAACGGTGAACTAATTAAACATAAATAGAATATTAGCATGTTAAAAAATGATATGTTTAGTCAACAATCGCAAAACATCATTTCATAAACTAGTTAGCCATGTTTAATAAACTTCCATAACCCTATGTATATGGAGAAGCCCTCGTTTATCATAACTAAATCAACCAGATAATATTTGAAAGAGCTAGCAACCATGAGAAAAATAAAATAAAATGAATGACATAGTTCAAATAATGTGGGGATAGCAGACAGGATAAATAGGAGAATTTAATGTAGTGTGTAAGCTATACGTTGTAAAATTAATTACCCCATAAAATCATTAGCCAGATTTAACATGCTTATACATATTTACACCATAAATGTGTTGTAATATTCATTATGTTCTTCTAGGGGCTTATGTGTCTGGAAAAAACTGATATCTGTGGGACAGAAAATTAATCCCTATTTTGGAAAAACCACGCAATTATTTAAACATCTAATCTAAGAATTTGCTTTTACGAGCAGCTTGCTGAACACACTTAACTTAAAACAGTACCTTTTCATCATTATCCTGACTTGGGTCTTTCAACAGTGGCAACTATCCAATCACTACTTTCTACACGTACTAGATTACCTTACCATAAATAATTTTAACTTTATGCATTTGCATTTTTACACTTTCTTAAAGTCTCTTATACCCTCAAAATTCTCTGAAACTCGTTTTATAATTAGTTTCTTTTCAAGCCCTAATTTTCTGTTTGACATCTTTTAATATGACGTCTGTTATGGTTTCGCCTTCTAACCTGCAATTCGACTTTGGAAACGATCTGACCGACCTTCCGGTTTATGAGTTTCACATTGTTTCTCACCTAGATGTTAATGAAGAAGAATGGAATCATTTATTTTGGACTGATTGTAAAAAAAATCATAAAAAATCAAAATGTCAAAAAGTTCCGGGGAAAACAGAAAATAACAAAAATAATGAAAAGCACAGATCGTGGAAATAGGGCTTAATGCATTTAAAACATCAACTGAAGAACAACTTAGGCATAGATTTAATATCAGGATATTTAAAAATATTCCCTCGAATTCACAACAATTGTCCCATTTAATTATGACGCATGCACTAATTCAATCCTAACCATATCTAAGCGTGCATAATAAAAAGTTATAGAAATTTTATACTTGATATTAATAGAATTCAAGCCTAAATATTTACGTTTTTATAATTGTATTTATCTCTCCTAGAAAGTAAACCTTGATAGAATGTTATGCGAAAGAAAATTTGCTTTAACCTTTTGGAAATTCTTGATTTTTGCTAACTACACCACGGTTAGAAGACGAGACTAATCCAAACATCATTTTCCGGAGACTAAAAAAAATTTATTGTTATAATGTTTAGGAAGCCTTGTCATACTATGTTAGCCAATAGTTTCAGCATTTGAACATTTCCAATTTTATCAGTATCTCTACATATACACAATTAGTGGAACATATTTTCTGGAACAATGTTCTTTCTAGGAGCTTATGTATGTGGAAAAAAGTCAAATCCGTGAGAAAAAAATGAATCCATTTTCTGGGAAAAGCATTCAGTTCTTTTAACACATTATCTAGATATTTAGTTTTACGTGACACTTGTTGGACACACTTGACATAGAACAGTAGCTTTCGATTATTATCCTGACTTTCGTGTATCAACTAACTAGCCATCAAATCACTACTCAGTACACCTACTACATTCAATAAATGGCGGTTTCATTTCACCGGTTGATCTTCTCACTTTCAACCATAACATTTCTTGGCTGTTGATTATCCAAATTATTTTATTTTCACAATGATTACCTCAGCTATAAATACTTATAACTTCATAAGTTCGCATTTTTTTTACAGTTTCTTAAAATCTCTTATACCCTAAAAATTCTCCGAAAAAATCTTGTTTTACAGTTAGTTTCTTTTCAAGAACTAATCTTCACTTTGTCATATGGTGTCTGCTAAATCTTCTCCTTCTCACCTCAAATTTGACTTTGGAAACAACTTGACCGAGCATCCATTTTATGAGTTTCCCATGGTTGCTCACCCAAATGCTCTTCCTCATAAACCTCCCACAAACGGGGTAATGGAGATGAAATGGATTCATTTATTTTGGAACAATTCCCTTATAGCTCCAACTGAGGAAGGCCTTGAAGATATTGAGTTTGAGCCTTTCGACTTTGATGCACAATATGACACGATGCCAAAATTGATAGAAACCACCCTAACCTTGAAGACCTTTAATCTAATGTTGGAGGGTCGGGCTCAATATGTTATAGAGGGCTATTGCCATATCCAAAACGAAAAGAGCTATTGGTGTAGGCTAGCAGAAGTGGGCATGATGGCCCATGATTACATTATCTCTAAAGATAATGAGGATGACATCTTTATTCCTGTCTACATTTACCATTTTGCTTTCGGTCTTCGTTTCCCTCTCCACCCTTTCTTTTCCCAAATCCTCTGTCACTTCCAAATTTCTCTCAACCAACTTCTTCCCCAGGCCACAAGAAAGATTAAGGCCTATATCTGGGTTTCTGAATACATGAAGCTTCCCCTGACTTTAAGATTGTTTCAAAGTCTTTTTAAGTTGGATGAGAATAAGAACAAACCCTTTATCACTTTCATCTTCGTTAATGTATCTATGGTTTCCTTCCCAAAACTCGATGACTTGAAGGAATACAAAGACAAGACAAGACTATCTGGTTTCCTTCGCAGAACTCGATCACTTTCACCTCCATTTTTTGGTGGAGGTGTAAAGAAAAAGACTGAAGTTGCTGCCTCCTCATCTACCGACCAAGCTGAGCCCTTCTCCAATGTCCCTATCAAAGGCAAGAGGAGTATTAAGAAGAAAAAAGAAGTAGATGTGACTACTTTCAACAAATGGGAAGGTGAAGTTATTCACCTTGATGTTTCTCCTTTAGCATAACTAGCTCCTAGGTCTTCACACCTTGTTGTGTTACCCCCAGGCTACGCTTTAAGTTGTTTTTTATTTTTCATTTGCCTTAGTTTTTACGTTTTATAAATATTTTCCCAGCTGGAAACTGACTAATTGATTGCTGTTACAGCCAGTGCCAGTTCTACGGTTGCTGAAGTTGTTACTTCAGCCCAAGCTGGTTTTCAATCTATTCCAGAGGAGAAGAGACTGCGGAGATTGAAGAATCTTATTCCAATCCTGAAGTGGAATTAGATGATCAGGCTAATGTGGATGCTATGAACTCTCCCGCTGCCTTTGTTTCTCTTTGTGTCGATAAGTTTTTTCACAAAAATGATACAGGTAAAATAATCTGATTTTCTTTACATTTCTTATTATATTTTGTTTTTATCATCATTTACTTACTTATAGAAATATCGCACAGCTATTGAGCAACTAGCTTCCCCTGACGTTTTTAGTCTGGATCAAGCTACCCAGCTAGGGGATAAAATAGCGACTAAGAAAGCTGCTCAACCCTTTGATACTGTTACTAAGAAAATGCCCATCCCAGCTAATGATTCTACGGAACCTTCTCCAACTCCAGCCCACCAGTCAGAGTTCGTTGAGAAAAGCCTTCCATTTACTGATTCTGGGATGCCTGATGGAGATACCAGTCCCCCAGCCCTTCTGGCTGAAGAGCCAACTAATAATCTTCTTCAGATCATGGTCAGAAAATCTGGTGATGATGGAAATAACCTTAACTCTCCAATTTTAAAAATAGTAGACGAGGTTACTAACACTGCTGGAATGAATCTTCTTGAAGGTAAACATATCTTCATTCCTACTTATATTTTCTTTCATTCATTTTTAGTATCCTTAATGATATTCTTTCATGTATATACAACAAATAATTTCTAAAAAAAGGGCATTTGAACTCCCTGATCCTGAACAACCTGCTCCCATCAGGCAGAAGATAGCTGAAGGGACAACATCACAACTCTCAACTTCATTAGATAACATGAATACTATCAGCAGATGTCCGACAACCCCACGCCATGCTTTCCATGAGGTAGCCTTTTTTATACTTAACTAAGTTTTTCCAATTCTGACCTTGAATACTTATCGTTATTTTTTATGTATAGCTGATGGTTCTGGTGAAAAACACATATGATTTTGATATAGAGCATTTTCGCTAGAAAACTCAATATCAGGAATCTGAAATCAACTCTCTTCAAACTAAGCTGGAGAAAGTTAAGCATAAGTTGACCTCCCAGCAAGATGAAATCAGTCACTAGATGACTAAATGTCAATCCCAGAAAAGCGGTATGCAGAAAATTCAATCTTAGGAGTCTAAGAACAATTCTCTTCGAGTGCAGTTGGAGAAAGTAAAAACTGAACTAACCTCGCAGCAGAGTGAAACCGCGCACTGGAAGACTAGATGTCAATTCCAGGAAAACAATATACGTGAGTTGCAGCTAGAGGTTACTACAACTAAATCTGCACTGTCTGCTTTCGAAAACGAGCATGTCAAGCTTAGACACAGATATAATGTGTTTCAGTCTGATTATATGACCCAGTCTAACTATATCCTTCAGCTTGAAACCACATTTTCTAACAGTATTCAAGAGTCTGGCCAACTTCAAAGAGATTTGAAAAAGGTCTAAGACAATTTATCCATTGTCGAGCAAGACTACGCAAAGAAGGTTGAAGAGATGTCATATCTGGTTGCAGAGAAAGATGCACAAATGTCTGAACTGCGTCTTCAACTCTCCAAGTCTAAATAGCTGGTCAGAACCCAGAAAGAGTTCCTAAATGGCATTGAAGGAGACAAAAACAGGCTAAGGAGGCAAATTGCTGAATTGGAAGCAACTATAGTTAAACTTGAAGGTGAAAAGGAGCATGTTAAGCACCAGGTAACAAAAAAAATAACTGAGGTATACCAAGCTCAGTTTCAAACTCATTTGGTTGCTGATAAGCCGAAAACCAAGGAAGACTCTCTCTGGCTAGCAATGAACGCAGTTCACACTGCGTATCCAGACCTGAATTGGTCAAAAATAGCACCCTTCCTTGACCCTGAAACTACTCCAGTGGCACCTTGTATTCCAATCCTATGGCCCGAACACAATGCGCAATGTGGCCAGGGAAGCAATAAACCAGCTCGTACATCTGACTCCACATCTACACCTGCCTTGAAAACTTATTCAACCAACAAATCATGTTTTCCCTAGGTTTTGGTTTCATTCCTTTTGTGAAAACTTGATAAATTTTTTTTGTATTGTTCAAGTTTTCCACTTCTTTGTAAATATTTATTCTGCTTAACGAATACCTCTAATTTTCTTGCTCGTTGTTACCTTTTTCTGAATAAACCTAGCTTTAATTTTTAATATGTATCTGCCTTAATAAAAAACGTGACTAGGTATGGAAAAAAGTATGAGTCTTATGACCTATACTTTAATGGAAAAATTACTTTGAATAATACGACCTTTCACTTATTTCCCATCAATAATACGATCTTTAAGGTAACCCTGAATAATACAAGCTTGGCTCCTAATTACCCACTGGTATGCATAATCGATTTGTGACCAGTAAAATAGGTGTAATCTTCTCGTTGGAACTGTACTTCATCCCTTCCATTAATGCAGATATGTTTACTTGTTTTTGTGAAACTGTACTTCATCCCTTCCATTGATGCAGATATGTTTACTTATTTTTCGTTCTAACTTCTTTTTTTTAAAAAAAAAAATTTTTAATTCTTCTACCTCTTTCTAATTTATTACTTTGGTCTTCCTTTTTTTTTTTCTTCTCATTTTCACCCTTTTCATTTTTAAAGGTAAAAATAATCTAATGTCGAAGCTGTATACTCTTTTATGTAACTTACAAGTAGCCAAAAAATCCTTCATGAGATATTTCGGGATGCTTCACTTTTTTTATGTTTGATTTCTCGTGACTTTATGGGTTCCTTAGTTACGAAAAACTAGCGTTTCCTCGTGACTCAGATACGATCGTTAGTCATAAACCCAAGGAGTATCATAGGCTTTAATGTAATTTGGGGAAACATGTATCCAAGATCCAAGCCATAAAATAAAATTACTAGACTTAATAAGTTAGTTTAGAATTTATTGAATCTACTACCGCCACAGTCAGGAAAGCCAGTTCCAGGTAGCCATTTAAGAACAACTTTCATCAAAAAATGGTTACAGGAAGCCAGATCCTTAAAAGCTGGGAAAAGTGTATGCTAACAATGAACTTTAACAAGTGGTATGGTAACTTGAAAATCACTCCAAAGAATACAAATCATGTTATTATTTAAAAATACTATGATAGATCACTTCAACTTCTAATTACAGATGCTTACAAAAAAATAAATAAAGAAAGGAAACTTTACTATTGCATATTACAATAGAACTATAATATTGTTTAATAAAGGTGTCAATCTTTCATCCTTTTCCAGCTTTATAATATAGTAGATTTTTTTAGCTAATTATTACAAAAGATTATTAAAAGCACGGCGTAATTATAATTTCTAACCTCTAATTAATAATTAATTAAAACATCAAAACAATCAGCATAGAAACGTTGTAGAATACATGTTGTTCTGGATTATCATTTAACAATTTTCTTAAATATTAAATTAAAATGTCAATAAATTGATCTCTAGGAAAAAAGGAAAAAACATTATTATGTGCAAAGCCATTATCTTCTTCCTTTTCATCCCACACATCTCAACAATGAGATCTTTAAGGGAGGAACATCACCATAACTTTCACCAGGACACAATAGAGAACGACCAACTTCTGTATCTTCTGTGCGTTGAAAAAAACTGGACCGAAAATATAGTTATGCCAAACTATAGTGTTCTTGCACATTGAGTCAGACTAGACTTTAATTGCTGACATGCTTCTAGGTGGTTACCGCACTTCATTCGTCGTCCTATTCAATCTTCTATTGTTGTCTCGTTCATTTCAGCTTGTATTTAAGGTGAAGGCTTTTCATGCTCGCTATGCTTTTCTTTGTTATAACTTTTAAGGGCAAGAAAAGGTTCTTCTTGATTACTAAAGAAGTCAATAAGTACCACAAATATTTTTGAATTCAACAAGCTAAGTGAAAAAGTAAAATGATCATCCAACGGTAGGTATTCTAAAGCATCATCTACTTGAGAGCAAAGATAAAGCTCTTAAACTTGTTCAAGAATGTCAACATTAATCCAAGCATAGTGATGTGAACTACATGTTTTCAATGAGTTTTCAGGCTGAAGAGTTTGATGGCAGAAGCTTAGTGTGCACCCAAAACACAAAACACAAGTTTCTTAAATCAACCACAGAAAAATAAATTCTCAAAAGAAAAAAAAAAGATTAAAAAATTTGTGTATCATGTGTTAGAATCAAAAAAAGCTTCTGCCATCAAACTCTTGACTTTGAAAACCCGTTTAAACCTATATAGTTTACATCACTATGCTTGGATTAATGCTGCCATTCATAAACAAGTTCAAGAACTTTATCTATGCTTTCAACAAGTTTATGCTTTAGAATACTTACCATTAAAATCATTTATTTACTTTTTCACTTAGCTTTTAACTTCAAAAACACTTGTTATACTTCTTAACATCGTAAGAAATCGAGGAGAAAATATACTTGTCGTTAAAGTTACAAGTAGATAAGCTTACCGAGCCTCAAAGCCTTCGCGTTAAACACAAGCTGGAACTAAAGAGACAACAATAGAAGACTTCATAAGACGACGAATAAGATGCGCATAACTTCAAAAAAGCATGAAAACAATTAAAGTCTTGCTTGACCAAGTCTCCAACACTTCTGGGTTTTAATTTTTCTATAAGCATCTGTAATTGGAAGTTGATGAAAGCATATAATTGAAAAAAAAGGCCAACAGTCGAAGTAAATCAGCATTCAACAATTGTTGATTACTAAAACATCTTCTATTATATATAAAACAGAACGGTAAAAATAAAACATAGAAATTATGTTGAAGGAAGATGAAGAAACAAAAGTAAAGAGATGAGTTCGAATACTGCGGAACAAGTATAGTTATAGTGTTATTATAGTGCATCACTAAATGCACATTTCCAAAAAGAAAAGAGCATTTATCAATAGTTTTTAAGAAAACTATTTAAATGCTCTTTTATAAATACTAAAGTTTTAATAATGATTCGTATTTTTTGCAGGGATTTGCAAGTTACCACACCACTCCGTAAAATTCATTACCAGTCTACATCTGTTAGATCTATCACATTCTACTGCAATAGTTTCTCATTTGTTAAATCAATACAGAACTTTTGAACGCTGCATAAAGTGAATTAATATGACTTTTAAATATTTTAATATCTTGATAAAAAAATAGAAAGTTACATAAATTTAATCTCAAACACAGAAATATACGTCTTTTTTTCCAATATATCATCCTAGAAGGAAAGTTTATCGTCCCATAAATATTCCCTTCCATTCGTATACCCAGGATTCTTAGATCCCAGATAAAGCTTTTTAGGATTTATAATCCATCAGGATTTTGACCCAGAATTTTTTATTACTACCTGGCGAAAATAATACTAGATTGATATGATTATCCTAAATGTTTGACTCCAAATATCTGACATGCTTCTCATCAGGTATTATCCATAGCTTTAACATTAGTTTTTTAAAAATACCTGATGATAGAATTAGGTAAAATGATACTGATCTATTCACTTCTAAATCTTCGTTTTTTATGGGAAATTACATTTAAAAATACTAGTTATGCACGGTTTAAATGAAAACTCCCAAATTTAGGCTCATTTAAAACTCAAAATCCAAGATGACTTATAACCGAATACATTTGTTATCATGGAGCAGTAGCGGGGCCCAACTGTATTTATTAATCACTTCACCTCCTTTCACCTTATACAACCCTTCACATACCACTCATTTTCACGAAATGGTGTTCAGTTAAATAGGTTATGAAATTGTATAAGTGCTTTAAAATTAAAATAGGCCTAAAGTTGGGAGTTTTGAATAATTATCAAATAGTTGAGAGTTTCATATTTAAACTGCGAATAGTTGAGAGTTGTACAAATAATTTTCCCTCATCATCATCATACCCAGTGTATCCCGCTCAAAGAAAACTATGATCAGGGTCTGGGGAGGGAGGAACGATGGCATGCTCATACCCATAAGGAGAGTGCGATGAAAGAGTCCCCCGGTTCGAGAACGGTCTTCTAGCAAGAGGAACCTGCAGTTGGCAAATAGAATAGAAGCACATACGCAAAAACAAAGATAAGATCAAAGAAATAGGTAAAAAGCGACAAAAAGGCAAAGGATAAAGATGAACGAGGGGGTAAAGGGACAGGTTTACTAATCTAGAACTTGGATAAGGCGCCGCCAACTGGCCCTATCCCTGGTCAGGTCATTCGAGAGGTGAAGTTCATGCATATCACTTTTGATTTGTTCCTCCCACGTTCTCTTAGATCGTCCTCGACTTCTCTTACCCTCCACTATGATGCATTCGATCCTTCTTACTGGGGCGTCATGTGTCTTTCTCTGCACATGCCCAAACCATCTCCACATGTTCTCCCGCATCTTTGCGGAGATAGGTGTAACCCTTAACGTCTCCCTGAACTCCTGGTTTCTTATCCTATCCAACATATTCTTACCACACATCCACCTCACCATACGCATCTCCGTTACTTCCATCCTCTGTTCGAAAACCTTCTTTACGGGCCAACATTCTGTCCCATATAACATCGTCGGCCTAATCGCAACGCGGTAAAATTTACCTTTTAATCGCCTCGGAAACTTTTTATCACAAAGCACCCCGGTTGCTGCTCGCCACTTAAGCCAGCCCGCTTGTATACGATTAGTAACGTCTCCATCAATCTCCCCGTCGCTCTGAATCACAGAACCCAAATATTTGAACTTGGACGTACACGCAACAACTTTACCTCCTATGGTTACCTCTGGCTCCCCTAGCGATTCTATCCCACTGAAATTGCATCGCAGGTATTCTGTCTTTGTACGGCTTATGCGCAGCCCCTTTCCCTCCAAGGCTTCTCTCCACTCTCCAAATTTACTATTAGCCTCCTCCTTGGTTTCTGCGGCCAAGAATATATCATCGGCGAAAAGCATGGACCATGGTACGGTCTCCCAGATGGATTTAGAGAGCTCTTCCATAATGACCGTAAAAATGAAAGGACTTAATGCTGATCCCTGATGTAGTCCCACATTAATTAGGAAAGACTCAGTCATACCCGCCGGTGTATGTATGTTAGTTGCCACTCTGTCATACATGTCCTGTATTACCTCGATGTATCTTCGTGAAATACCTCTATTCTTGAGGCTATCCCAAACCAGGCTTCGTGGTATGCTGTCCTATGCTTTCTCCAGATCAATGAATACTAGATGCAAATCCTTCTTTCACTCCCTATACTTTTCCATCAATCTCCGCAAAATATGGATTGCCTCGATGGTTGATCTTCCCGGTATGAATCCAAATTGGTTCTCCCTAATTACCGTCTCTCGTCTAATTCTTTTATCGATCACTCTTTCCCATAGTTTCATAGTGTGGCTTAGAAATTTGATCTCTCTATAGTTCTCGCAACCTTGTGCGTCACCCTTGTTTTTAAATATGGGGATAAGTGTGCTAACCCTCCATGCTTCGGGCATCTTTCTGGTCCTCAAGATGACATTAAAGAAGTTGGTAAGCCACTGAATACCCTTCTCTCCTAACCTCATACACACTTCAATCGGAATGTTATCCGGTCCGACTGCCTTTGATCTCCCCATTTTTTTGAGAGCTTCTCCTACTTCCTCCGTGGTAATATCGATAATCGACCCATGGTCCTTTGCTCTTTGGAGGTATGACAAATAATTTTCCCTATTTTTTTAAATTTTGATTTTTTTTGTTTGTTTTTGGGAACTTCTATTTCGACATCTTCTTTCAACAAAATCTCCGTTTTTTTTGCTACCTCTCTCTTTTGCTAAGAAATGTTTTGGAAAAATAAAACACAAAAAATAAAAAGAAATAGAAAAAAAGAAGAAAAGTATTGATTTAACAGATGTAGGATAGCATTAATCTTTAAGCAATACTGTGGTAACTTGCAAATCTCACCCAAAAATACGAAGCATTTTTAAAAAAAATCCCAAACAGAAGGCAGGTCAACTGTTTTTCTAAGAAGTGATGATGAAGCCTTTTTATTTTCCAAATATTGTTTGTAGTTTTGGTTCCACAACGAGAAAACCGCTATAAATATACCGACTCCTCACGGTTTTAACTCAATCTCTATACTACTATTTTCTTTATATTTATATTTATATATAATTATAATATAAAATTTGTATATTTATATTTATATTTATATTTATTTATTTATAATTTATTATAATTTATAATTTGTAATTTATATTTATATTTCCAGATACTTTAAATGCAACACAGATTTGCCAAATTTTGGTACACGTCATGTTCTCTGACTGTATCTTAACTTAATAAAAACCTTTACGTAATATTTTAATCAATACACTCTGTACGTCAAGCGGTTAGTAGTTGTTCAAAATCTTATAATAGTTTCTTATGATAATAAAACATTTCATCTATATTGGCATGATTTCCTTTTTGGAAAAATTGTCGGAAATAATCCGAACTATTGACAAACTGCTGTGAATAATCCGAAGTATTGATTATTGATGAACAATCCCACCTTTGTAGTTTTTTTGCTCGTGGCACCCCCAACCGAAATTTTACCTGTTGTAGCAGGTTTTATCAATCCTTAGCAGATCATCTTCTCCAAAGGTATTTTTATAAACCCCATCTACTGATTTCAATGTCTTCTCCATTGTTCTTCTTCCATTTTGTTCTTCCTTCTTCACCTTCCTTCTTCCATTTTGTTCTTCTTCCTTCTTTCGCACTAATTTCAACTCCATAAAACAAGCCTATTTTTATTGTAATTGGGATAAGACATTGGAATTATGGAGTTGGAATTAGTGGAAGAAGGAAGAAGAACAAAATGGAAGAAGGAAGGTGAAGAAGGAAGAATAAAATGGAAGAAATGGAAGAAGAAAAATGGAGAAGACATTGAAATCAGTAGATGGGGTTTATAAAAACACCTTTGGAGAAGATGACCTGCTAAGGATTGATAAAACCTGCTACAACAGGTAAAATTTCGGTTGGGGGTGCCACGAGCAAAAAAACTACAAAGGTGGGATTATTCATAAATAATCAATAGTTGAGATTATTCCTGACAATTTTTCCTTCCCTTTTTTCGTAGATCTGGGTAATAAAACTTCCTTATTTTGAAGAAATTAATGAATCATACAACGCAATCTTCTCTTAGCAAATACTCCTATTACAATTCACATAGTTTACAACACATTTGTAGTCCTCGACTTATAATAAGAACATAATCTCTCCATTTAAAGTTTTAAATTTTAAGTCTCATTACCACAATCTTATAACAGTATTAATCGACTAACAAAAAAGCTAAGCTTATTAAAATACAATACTTAATAATACAATTTAAGCTTAATCTTAATAGCGATACATTCCATAAACTTAAATTTATTCTAACTACCAACACCGGACTCATTAATATAGTTTGAATATCTGGCAGTACATAAATTATTATGAAATTTCATAATAATGTATTCGCAAGAACATGCTTTGCATAGAGCATATATTTTGTGCAATATACACGATTACTTTTCCTGGTTGTAAAATAACACGGTCTTTAATTATAATGTATTTCTAATATCCTTTTATTATCGTCTAGCAATAATGTCCTGGCAACATCGTCTGGCAATATTGTTATGGAAACAGAAGAAACTTAATTCCTAGCAACAAAACAATCCAAAGCATATGATGCCGTTTTTTACCCCAATACTTTTTGTCCATTTAGTAACGCACTATAATAGCGCTATAAGTTTTTTGACTTCTCAATATTTGAACCCGTCTCTTCAGTTCTATTTCTTCATCTTCCTTTAACTTAATCAACATGTTTTAATCCCTTTCTCTTATTTCCAAGTAATTTTATTGAAAAAATAAAAGAAAAAGTAAAAAAATGTTTAAAAAAACTCTGAATCAGATAGATTGGACAGACGTAACATAACACTGATATTTTAATCATTCCTGTGGTAATTTGCAATTCTCACCCAAAAATACGAATCGCTTTTAAAAAAATCCAAACAGTCGACAGCTAAACAATTTTCCTACGAAATTAACGAAGAAAACCCTTTTATTTTCCCAATACTGTTTGTACTCTTGGTCCCAAAACGGGAAAAGCGCTATAAATATAAGTATTCCTCTTTATTTTAACTCACCTTTTCACTTCTGTTTTCCTTTTTCATTTTCCTTCAACATGATCTCCATGTTTAGACGAATCATCAAGAAAACAATATCATAAAAGAAACAATATGCATTTAAGGGGATGATTTGGTCAAATACTTTTTTTACATATAAAAACATAGTCTATCATCCTTTACCTTCACAGAAGGAAGTGGTGAATAGATTGGAGGAAAGGAATAATATTTTGGATGGGGTGGTTGGAGAAATAAAAAAACTCAAGTATGAGTGTGAGGAAGAGCGAGGAAGATTGAGAACCTCCACAAGGCATATATGGGGACACGCATTCCAGCATATGATGGTAATAAAAGCTTGTATACTGCAAAGTCATCGCCATTCACATCCAAAGAATTAACATTATATTGGTTCTGCAGATACATTTCATGAGGTGAAAAGGAAGCGAGGGAAGAAAAATAAGGTACTTGTTACAAAGCCATCTATTTTTGTATTTACAATTTTTTCATTAATACTAAGTGTAGTGCTACGTTTCTCTTTTCTTTTCCCATACTTTTGCTTTGTTTTATCCTGAATAAGTATTAAATTATCTTCCCATGTACAGATACACTACTTCTTACCTTAATTGAATATCAGTATAAGTGTATAACACAACATGAGGTAGCCCTGGCTGTGTTCACTGTATTTAAGACCCTCTTGCTTGAGCAAGTAACGCTGGACGGCAATAGCAAGTCTAGCAGGAGTGCAAGAGCCTCTGGTATGGTGTCCTGTTCCAACACAAGTTTACACAAATAACCGTCGATCAGCCAACCTAGCTTCATCCCTCAAAGGCAGCTATCATGATAACGATAATCTCAAAACTTTAGCAACTTAGTTGTAGAACAATGTTATCTTTAATAAATGTACTTTAGGAAGTATATATCACTGCAATTTATGTAAAATGCTCATCGAACTTCTAACTGTTATTCATAATGCAAGCCAATTATCATAGTAATTTCTCTTAAATGGAGCCCAGTTAAAAAATTGATCATATCACAGCAGATTAAAGTTCCCAGAAACTTTTTAATGGAACGCAAATTTGCCAGATTTGGGTAAACATCACTTACTTGGACAGTCTTTTTACTTAATAACCTCTGATTAATATTGTCGCTACAGCCTATAGTAGTAGATCGGAATCCTGTAGTAGTTTCATATGTTAATAAAGCATTTCATTTATATTGATATAATTTTAAGTTTTTTTTTTTGTGCGTAAATCTGGGTAAAAAATTGTCTTGCTTAGAACAAATTACTAAATTATACGAGGCAATTTCTCTTACCAAATATTACAATTTATATACCTTATAACTGATTTGTAGCCCTCAACTTATAATAAGAACATAATTTCTTCATTTAAAGTTTTCAAGTTATAAGTCTCATGACCGCGATCTTTTAACAGTACCAATCGACTTTAAAAACAATCGACTAAGCTTATTAAAATAAATACCTAATAATTCAATGTTTTCTTAATTTGAACTGCAACACATTCCATAAACCTTAATTTATCCGGACTACTACTACCAAGCTCAATAGTTTAATTTGGAGAACCGTGTCTGTTAAGTCTATCAAATTTTGCTGCTGTAGTTTCTCATTTGTTAAATCAATACACATCTTCTTAAAGCTGATAAAGTAAATTAATCTGAATTATAAATAATTTAATATCTTTTGAAGCAAATTAAATGATCTTTTACTATAATGTATTTCTAATGTTTTTTAACTACTTGAAGTTTTTTTCATACGTCGACTGGCAATACTGTTCTAAGAACAAAAGAGACAACTTAACCTAAGATATCTATGAAGTTAGTACGATGAAAAATAGCTTCTGGAAAGATAAACGTCTGACCCAATTCTTTCTTTAATTGTAAGGAAAGAAATCAAGTGAAGCTTATAATCGTGTATCTGGGAGCATATACATTATTATGTAAATTCATAATAATGTATTCACAAGAACATGCTTTTCATAGGACACAAATTTCTACCAATATACACGATTCATTTCCCTGGACGTAAAATAAAACGGTCTTCCATTATAATGTATTTCTAATATTATTTTATTATCGTTTGCCAATATTGGTCTGGCAATATCGTTTGCCAATATTGTTCTGGAGACCCAAAAAAACACCTTAAAATAAGATAACTTAAAGTTAATACGAGGAAAGAGATAGTTTCTGAAAAGAATTACATTAGAGCCAATGCTTTAATTTACAGTAAAAAAACAAAATTCAAACGCAAAAATATACGTGCTTTTTTATATATCGTCCCAGAAGAAAAGCCTATCATCCCAAAAATTTACCTTCCCAGTCATATACCAGGAACCTTTGATCCCAGATTAAACTTTTCAGAATTTATACTCCATCATTTTTTTTGCCCAGAATTTTAATTATTTCGTGACGAAAATTATATCAGCTTTATATGTTTGTCCTTGAATTTGGCTTCCAGATTTTGGTTTTGCTTCTAATCAAATATTATCCACGGCGTTAAAATTAGTTTTTTAAAAAATAGAATTGGTAACAAAATTAGGTAAAATAATACTCATCTCTTCACTTCTATTTCTTCATCTTCCTTCGATACAATCTTCATTTTTTAATACATCTCTCTTTTTCCAAGTAATGCTTTGGAAAAATGTAAACAAATATTTTAAAAAGAGATAAAAAAAATAAAAAATTGATAGATTTGACAGATGTAGGATAACACTCGTCTGTAAACATTATTGTGGTAACTTGCAAATCTCACCCAAAGATACGAATCGTTTTTAAAAAAATCCAAACAGAGGCATTTCAACAGTTTTCCTATGAAATTAATGATGAAAGCCCTTTTATTTTCCCAATACTATTTGACTTTTGGTTACACAACCTGAAAAACGCTATAAACATACCTACTCCTTAGTATTTTAACTAATCTCTTCACTTCTGTTTTCCTTATATTCATTTTCCTTCAACAAACATGATCTGAATGTCTAGACGAATCATAAAAAAATAATATGCATTTAAGGGGATGATTTGGTCAAAAACATTTTTTACTTATAAAATCTCATACTTATTCTTACCTCTTGAAAAAAAAAAGGTATGAGATAAATTGGAGGAAAGTAATGATTTTTTGGAGGAGGAGGTTACAGATTTGAAGAAACTCAAATATGAGTGTGAAGGGAAAGCGGGGAAGATTGAAAAAGGCGAACTATACAAGTCCAGAAGCCGAGCCCCTGGACGTACCTCCAAAAGACTCATCTCTACTATTAGGTGACCCACCACTACTTTGATAGAACTTGTCGCGTCTATAATGGGATCTACCTCTTCCTCCACGGTGGTCAGGCTGAGACCAACTAAACGATGGAGAACCAGTAGACCTTTTTATTCAAATTGTAAAAGAAACCAGAAAGTATAAGCTGCCAGAACCATACAAAAGAGAAAGTTTGCTATAAATATGGAAACAAAGAAGTCAATTCTGATAGCTTTGGGCAGTACATATCAATACAATTTGTCGCTCCAGCCCATAGTAGTAGTTCAAACTCTTGTAATAGTTTCATATGTTAATAAGGCATTGCATATATATTGAGATGTTTTTTTTTTAGTTTTTGTGTGTAAATCTGGATAATAAAAATGCCTTGCTTATAAGAAAATTCTTCTCTTACTAAATATTACAATTTACATGGCTTATAACTCATTTGTAGTCCCCAACTTATAAGAAGAACATAATCTCTTTAATTAAAATTTTCAAGTTATAAGCCTCATTACCGCAATCTTTTAACAGTGCCAATCGACTTTAAAATAAATAAAATAAACTTATTAAAATACAATACCTAATAACTATATTTTATCTTAATTTTAACAGCAAATATTCCATAAACCTAAATTTATAAAGACTACTGCCGCCAAGCTTAGTATTATAATATGCAGAACCGCGTCTGTTAAGCCTATCACATTTTCTTGTTGTAGTTTCTCATTTGTTAAATGAATACACATCTTCTAAAAGCTGATAAAGTCACTTAATTTGAACTATAAATAATGTAATATCGTTTGAAGCAAATTAAATGATCTTTTCCTATAATGTATTTCTAATGTTTTTAAACTATTTAGAGTTTTTTCATACGTCAACTGCCAATACTGTTCTGAGAACAAAAGAGACAGCTTAACCTAAGATATCAATGAAGTTAATACGATGAAGAAATAGCTTCTGGAAAAATTACATTTGATCAAATTCTTTCTTTAACTATAAAGAAAGAAATCAAGTGAAGCTTATAATCGTGTATCTGGCAGTATATACATTATTGTGTAAATTTATAAGAATGTATTCACAAGAACATGCTTTTCATAGGGCACAAATTTCTAGCAATATACACGATTCCTTTTCTTGAACATAAAATAACACAGTCTTCTATTATAATGTATTTTTAATATTATTTTATTATCTTCTGCCAATATTATTCTGGCAACATTATTTAGTATCAATTGCTATGTATATATATAT
>CM033463.1:18880859-18895859 GCA_019425755.1 Amaranthus cruentus
TTACAATTTCCCTCAACGGCTGCCTTTCCCCCCAAAGCCTCACATTCTTGAATTTCCCCCAATTTCCTCCCCCCCAACCCCCCCAAAATTTTCCCCCCCTTGGTATCTTTTTTGTTTGGATTTAGTAGTTTTTTTTTGGGGGCGTGAGGAAAAAAAACCTTTTTGTATTCCCCCCAAACCCCCCCTTAGGTCTTCCCCAAAATCCCCAATTTTTAAAAAGGTTTTTTTCCCGGGCCCGGGGCCTTTAAAAGGTTAAGCCTCCAATCCCCCCCACCCGTCTTTCCGGGCTTCCCCAAGTTGGAAGGGGCCCCGTTTTTTTGCCAAATAATTTTCCAAAGGGGTAAAGTTTCCTAAAAAAGCCCCAAAAAAAGACTTCGATTCATTCTCAAAAAAAAACCAATTTAAGAGCGAAAAAAAAAGGGATAAATAGACAAGCGGTATGTTTTTTGGGGTTAAAGGCGAAAACCCCCCAAAATCCATGGGGAAACTCTCCGGCCCCAAGGGGGTTTTAAAAATTTACCCCCCCAAAGCGAGGGAATTTTTTTCCCCTAAAGTTTAGGGTTCCCGGGTTGATTCTCCTTCTTTTAAAAAATTTTTCCCCGGTGCAAAATTTTCCTCTATTCATTAGGGCCAAAAGAAAAAGGGGAGCCCAAAAACGTAAGGTAGCCGACCCCTGGGCTTCCCCGGGGAACAGAAAGGCCCCTTTTTGATCCAGCCATGGATTTTTCACGAGTTTTGGCCCCATGGGAAAAAACCCCATCGGAGATTTTTAATGGCATTTAAAACCCCTTTTTTTGGGTTATCTAAAAACCCAAAGGGGCCCCAAAACCGTTTTTTTTGTACCTTCTTAGGAGATATACACATCGAAACCCCCTTTTCTTTCAGCAGCTCCGGGTCGGGGGGCCCCGGGGACCCCAAAAATTTCCCCCATGGCAAAGGGGGCACAACACCCTTGCTCCGGTACCCCGCCCACGAAAATGGGGGCCCCCGAGTCCCCCGGAAGGGGGCGGGGAAACTCCTCGATTCAGGCCACAAAGGGGGGGCCCCGGGCGGCTCAAAAAGGTGGGTGAAGTTTTTGAATATTGAACAACCCCTCGCCGTCCCCAACCCGGCCAAAAACCTTTTTTTTTTCTCTCTTTCCCCTTTTCCCTTTTCTCTCCCTAGGTTCCATTTTTTATATTAAAATTGTATGTCCGTTAAGGCCCCGGCTTAAATTGGCTAATGGCCCCTTGGCCCCCGGCGAAAAATTGGCGGCGGCGGCCATTTTTTTTTCCATTTGTTTTTGTTTTTCCTTTAATAATAAAAAAATAATAAAATATATATATTTATTTTTTTTTTATATATATATATATTTTATATATATATATATATATATATATATATATATATATATAAAATATTTTTTATATATAAACCCCATATATATATATATAAAGGGGGAAGGCCCCAAAATAGAAGGGGTCTAAATTAAAAAAAGGAAAAAGGGAAGGGTTTTTAAATACCATTGATCTTAAAAAAAAAAAAGGGGTTTAAAAAAATTGGGTTTTTACTCTCTCTTTTCTTTTTAAATTAAAGGGGGTTTTTTTCTCTTGGGGAAAACCAAAACCCCACCTTTGCTCATTTTCCCCGTGATCTTTTTTCCCCTTTTTTTAATTTTAGTTTAAAAAAGGTTACTTTTTTTTTAAAAAAATTATCTTTCTATGTTAAAAGGGGTTACTATTTTTTTTTTTAAAAAAATTTTTGATTTGTGAAAAAAGATTAAAGAAACTTTAACTAAAACATAATCTTATTTGGGGTTCTTTAAAAAAAAAACGACCCCTCGATACATCGCCCCTAGGAAAAATTTTTGGGCGTGTTGGGAAAAATTAAAAGCGAGGTTTTTGGCTCTTCCAATTCCCCTTAGAAAAACCCCATGATGTTTTCCCCGTTTTCCCCAATTAAAAGCGGAATAAATGCTTTTGCCTCTCATTTTAACCCAAAACCTTTTGGAATTGGGTTTTTTTTTTTCCCCTTAGGCGGCCAAGTTGAATTTGGAAAGGGAAGGTTAATTTCCCCCAGCAAATATATTTCTATGGAAAAAGGATTCTGTGGTCATCCCCGCGGCCCCGGGCCCCGCCCCCGGAAACCCCAAAGACTCTAGGGGGGGAAAAAGTACCCTCACCTTTTTCAAGTTGGTGCGTTAGGGGGCGTAACTTTTTAAAAAGGGGGTAGAGGCGATAAAAATTTCGAAAAAACTACTTTGCCCCATATTTTTGTTTTTTGATTTAAAAAACTTCTTTAAAATTGAAATTTGTTTTTTTAAGATGTTTTGTGTTTTTATTTAGGTTTTGGGTTTTAAAGTGGAGTTTCATAAATTCCCGTTTAAAAAACTTTTTTTTAAAGGTAAATTTAAAACCAAAACCCGTAATTTTTAAAAGAATATTTGATATTTAAAATAAATTAATAATGGGAAAAACTTTATTAAGATAAAAAATTTAAAAAAATTAATAATTTTAAAACATTTAGTAGTTTCCCCTTTAAAAAATTTTTTATGTGTGATAAAAAAAGATCAAAATTATTTTAAAACCCCAATTATTTTTTTGACAAAAAAAATAATAATAATAAATGGTGAGGGGTGGCCCCGGGTTTGGGGGGATTTTGGGGGGGTTTTTTAAATCCCTCTTAAGGGGGGATTATGGGCACCAAAAAGGGGGTTAAAGGGGGGGTTAAAAGGGGGGGAGTTTTTAAAACCCTCCCAAAACGAATTTCCCGGTTTTTTTTATTTTCTTTTTTTTTCAAAAAAATTTCCTTCTTTTTTTTTTCCCCCTTCCAAAAATTTTTTTTTCTCCTAAAAAAAACTTTGTTTCATCCCCAAAATTAAAAGGTAAGTGAAATCTAAAAATTAAACTAGATTTTTTTTTTTAAAAATAAATTATATTTTTTTTTTTTATATAAGGTTTTTATCCATGGGATTGGGGGGGTTTAAATTTTTATGTAAAAATTTTTAAATTTTTATAATCCCTTTTTAAAAAAAATTGATGTGTTAAAAAAGGGGAAGTCCAAAAAATTTTTAAAATCCTTCATTGATTTATATTCTTTAATAAAATTCAATTTTCATAAGAATAAAAAACCATTTTTAATATTTTTTAAAAAATTTGTTTCATGATCTAAATTTCCCTAAAAAAAAAATTTCAATTTTAGAAGAAATTTTTAAAAGGGTAATTAAAATGTAATAAGTATTCCGAATTTTTTAATTGGGGTTTTTTAAAAAAAATTTGATTGTTTTTTTAAAAATTAATTTTTTTTTTATAATTTTATTCAAAAAAGGGGTTTTTTGGCATGATTTCTACAAATTTTTAATTTTTTAAGATCAAGTATTTAATTTTTTTTATTTTAATTTATTAATTTTAAAAAAGTGTTGAGTGGTCTTGTGTATAGAATGTTTTTTTTAATGGTTTTGTTTTTGATAATGGATGAATTTATATGTGAGATTTTTTTGTATGTGGAAAATGTTGGTGATTTGTGATAAGAAAATATAAATTGTTTTTTGTGATTGGTTTTTTTTTAGTTTTTCTTAGCTATGAGTTGTAAAATGGATATTTATAATTGGATAATAAATATATGAAATAATAATAATTAAGTGGGCCGAATTTTCCCCGGGAGAAAAGCCCACCGGGGGGGCCCCTTTATTTTATTTTTTTGGGGGGTTTTTCGTTTAAGTTTATTTTTTTCCCCCCCGATATTTAAAAATCTTTTGGGTTAAAAAAATTTTAAAAAATACAAATAATTTTAAAATTAAAAAAATTGGGTTTTTAAGGTAATTGCGTTCGGTTGGTGGGAATTGGTTTTTTTATTTGAATTTTTTAAATGCCCCAAATTGGAGTTTAATTTTCCCGGGCAAATGGGGAAATTTTTAAACTATTAGGAATTTGAGGGGAAAAACAATTAAAGTTACCAAACCCCATTGATATTTTTTGAGGTATAGAATGAGTTAAAAAGTAAACCGTTCTTCACGTTTTTTGTTTTTTTGTGTTTTTTTTGGACCTCGATTCAAAAAGGGGGGAAAAACAAGTGTTTTTAATATTTTGGGGCTTAAAGGTACGGCGGAAACCCCTATTTATGTGGTTTTAAAAATAATTTTTTTCTTTTTTGATTATGGTATTTTTTTTCCTTTTAAGGTTAAAACCCTCAAAAAAATTTGAAAGTTTTTTGGGAAAGGGGAGGTTAATGTGTTTTTTATCCCGGGGGGTTAAATTTTTTTTGGTTGGATTATATAATTTTGTTCCCATGGAATTTTTTTAATCATTCTTTCCTTGGGGGAAACATCCCCCACGAAGGGGGCCGGGAAAAAAAATCTTGGGTGGGGGAAAAGGGGGGTTAAAACTCCCAAAAATTTTTTCCCCCCGGGGCTTGGATTATTCCGAAACTGAATAGGATGGGGGATTGGGGTTTTTTTAAAACGTATTGGGCCCTTTTCTACTGGGGTTTAACCCCATTGCTTGTATTCCCTTGTTGATTATATTTTCTTTGTCTCGGCGTGTATGAATTTTCTTTGGAACTTGCTATTTGTTTTGGTGGGGGCTGGGGTTTTTGGGGGGGGGCTGGTGTAAAGGTTAAGTTAGGACCATTTTCCCCAGACCCGTTTTATGTAATAAGAACTATAAATAAAAAAAAGTTTCATCTAGTAATGGAACTTAGTCGTTTTTTTTGGTTGATGTTGTTTAATGTGCTGAGTTTGGGTTCTCAAATTGAAGGAACTTTAAGTCTTTTTGCTCCTTTTGTTTTTTTTCGGTTAGTTATATTCCTTCCGAGGACGTTACATTTGGGTGGGGTGTTTCCCTAAGGCGGGGGGGAGTCATATTTTATATTTTTCCCAACCACCCCTTTTACCCAACCAACGTTTTGAGGTAAAGGAATATTGACCAAGGGGGGAGGGGGGAGACCAAGTTTTTAAAATGGTTTGGAAAATTCCCCTTTTGGAGTGTTTTTTGGGGGAGTTTGGGGGGCCCTTGGATCTTATAGAGATGGTGCCCCGGGGATAAAAAACCTTGGAGTTACAAAGATTGGGAAAAAGGACATCCTTTGCATTGCCACATCACGGGAAAAAAGGGGGGGGACCCTAATGTGGTGGGAACAAATTATCCTACTCATGATCTGGAGTTGGCTGCGATAGTTTTTGCTCTCAAAATATGGAGGCATTACTTGTATGGGGTTAAATGCAGAATTTACACGGATATGAAAGTCTAAAGTACCTTTATACTCAACCGGATTTGAACATGAGCCAACGTCGGTGGTTAGAGCTCATGGCGGACTATGATTTAGAGTTCATGTATCTCGAGGGGCGAGCGAACTTGTTAGCCGATGCATTAAGCAGAAATTCTAAACACTCTCTGTCTGCTTTGGATGGAATTGAAGAGTTGCATTGGGACTTTGCTTGGCTGAGCTTGGAGGTGGTGCGTACGGGTGATTTAAATGAATGTCTGAGTGCCTTAGTTATTCGGCCTTCATTTTTCGAGGAGATTTTGAATTCCCAGGATAAAGACCCGAACTTGTTGAAATTAAAAGAATAGGCTCGGGAAGGAAAAGCAAAGGGATTCTTGGTTGTCGAAGATGGAAGCTTGAGGTTTAAGAGTCGTTGGTGTTTACCGACGGGGGAAGAATCTTTGAAGTAACGCATCCTGGATGAAGCGCATTGTACGAAATTTTCAGTTCATCCAGGCGGTGATAAGATGTATTAAGATCTTAAGTCGATGTTCTGGTGGTCGGGGATGAAAAAAGATATTGCAGAATACGTATCGCACTGTTTGACATGTCAGAAGGTTAAGAGTGAACATAAAAGACCCGGAGGTTTACTACAACCCTTAGAGATTCCAGTGTGGAAATGGGATGATATTTCTATGGATTTTATTGTGGGATTACCTCGGACGAAGGCAGGGAATGATGCTTTGTGGGTGATAGTTGACCGTTTGACTAAATCGGCGTGTTTCATTCCTATGAACTGTCGTTGGGAGATGGAGCAATTAGCCCGAGCTTATATTAAGTATGTTGTGCGGTATCACGGTGTGCCCCGTACCATTGTGTCCGATAGAGATACACGGTGGTATCTATCAAAATTTTGGCAAACCTTACAACAAGCAATTGGTACTACGTTGTTGTATAGTACATCGTTTCTTCCACAGACAGACGGGCAAACAGAACGAACGAATCAGATTTTAGAGGATATGTTGCGCGCGATTGCCATGGAGTGGCAAGGGTCATGGGATGACCATTTGGATTTGGTCGAATTTTCTTACAACAACAACTATCAGGCCTCGATTCAGATGGCTCCCTTCGAGGCTTTGTATAGGCGTCGTTGTCGTAGTCCAGTATATTGGGATGATTTCACTGAAACGGTGACTTTGGGACTAGATTTTCTTTTCCAAATGACGGAGAAAGTAAAGGTGATTCGGGATCGTTTGAAGGCGGCTTAGGATCGTCAAAAGTCTTATGCTGATTTGAAACGACGACCAGAGGAGTTCGTCGTGGGAGAACAAGTGTTGCTTCGCGTGTCGCCCATGCGCGGAGTGGTGCGTTTTGGTGCTCGTGGAAAGTTGAGCCCTCGATACATCGGCCCATATGAAATTTTGGAACGTGTTGGTAAAGTGGCGTATCGGTTGGCTCTTTCAAATTCCTTAAAAAAGTCCATGATGTGTTTCATGTGTCTCAGTTAAAGCGGTATCATGCAGCTGCCTCTCATGTTTTAGATCCCGAACCTTTGGAATTAGATACATCTTTGACCTATTCCGAGCGACAGGTTCGAATCTTAGACAAGAAGGTTCGTAGTACACGACGGAAAGATATTTCTATGGTAAAAGTTCTGTGGTCAAATCACGAGCGCGAGGCCGCTACATGGGAAACCGAAGACTCTATGTTGGAAAAGTACCCTCACCTTTTTCAGGTTAGTCGCGTTACGGGGACGTAACTTCTTTAAGGGGGGTAGAGGGCGATAGGAATTTCGCGCGAGTAATAAACTACTTTGACAAGATATTGTTGTGTTTTTAATATTAAAAGCTTCTTTGACTTGAAATGTTGTGTTTTAAGACATTTTGTGTTTGTATGTACAGTGTCGTGTTGTATACTGGTTAGTTTCATGCAAGTTACGTGGGCGTAACTTCTTTTAAGGGGGGTAGTCTGTAACACCCCGTAATTTTTATAAAATATTTGATATTTAAAATAAATTAATAATAGTCAATCTTTATTAAGATAAATTAAAATAAATTAATAATTTTAATCAACATTTAGTAGTTATTCTTTAAAAATAATTATACATGTGTGATAAAAGTAGATCATGGTATTAAATCACATAATTAGTTGATTGACAAAAAGAAATAATAATAATAATAATAATAATAAATGGTGAGGGTGGCCGGTTATGGGAGGTATTAGGAGGGGTTTGTAACTCCCTCTTAAATGTGTATTATGGCACTTTTAAGAGGGGAGTTAAGGGAGCTTAAAGGGTGTTGAGTTCCTTTAAAAACCACTCTTATGCAAGAATGTTTCACTTTTTGTCTTTTGCTTTTGTCTCAAAGAGTTTCGTTCTTTTTCTTTTCCCTCTTCATAATTTTCGGTTCTCACAAATTTAAAAAATAAAAAATAAAAAACTTTGTGTTCATCCAAATTCCGAATCAAGGGTAAGTGAAATCTAAGAGTTAATACTAGATTTTTACTTTTAAAGTAAATTATATTTTATATTTTATATATGGTGATATCCTATGACTTCTAGGAGGATTGAGTATTTTTTTATGTAAGTTTTTATTTATATAATCCCTTAACAAAATTGATGTGTTAAAACGGTTAAGTCAAAAGTTTATAAAATCCTTTATTGATTTATATTCTTTAACAAAATTCAAATTTGATATAAGGATAAAACCTTTTTTTAATATTTAAATAAATTTGTTTCATGATCTAAATTTCCCTAGCAAAATTTCAATTTGCTAGAAGAAATTTAAAGGTGTGGATTAAGTGAAATAAGTATTCATGATTTTTAGCATTATCTATAACTAATTCATCAATTTCTTCTAATTGAACCTGAAAAAAAGAATTATTGTATTTTTTTAATAAAAAGAAGCTTTTATATTTTAAAAAATAATAGTAATAAAGCAACATGTAAATGAATTAAGAACTCAGAACAATAATTAATTTAGCTTCAAACAACAATTTTTTTGAATAAAATGAAACAATTTTACATTAAAACGCAACATTGAAATCAGCAAAAATTGAAAAATCGAAAAACCCTAGGAAAAAAAGAAGAAGTTTTAAACTTTTAAAAAATTTAACAAATAAAAGTAATAGGATTGATATTCACACCATTACTTGTAGGCGAAACAATTTTCAGTTTGAAATGAATTTTTTGCTGCAATTCACTTTAAACTCCAATTTGTTCTTCAATTCCTGTAGAAAATAGATAAAATTAGTTATTATTAATTTACTAAAAAACACATGAAATTAAGAATTGGTTCTTGCCTTTTTTTGATTTGTTGTCGACCTGTGTGGTTCTTTAATGGCGGAAGTGAGAAATCACGAAGGGAGAAAGATTTTCGGAAGAGAGAGAAAGTTTTACAAAAGAGAGAGAAGTGCAAATGAGTTAAAAAGCCCTAAAAATATGTATATATATATATATATATATATATATATATATATATATATATATATATATATATATATATATATATATATATATATATATATATATATATATATATATATATATATATATATATATATATATATAGGGGAGGGATCCAATGAGAAGGGGTGTGAAAATAGGAAGGATAGGAAGGAGTAACTACCGTTGATTGATTAAGATCTAACGGTCGAAAAACATTTGTCATAGCAGCAGATCTAGTAACACATATATGAACAAAGCATCACACATTAATTTAGAAAACATCAAACTTTCAAGTAACACATGTTTATACAGAAAGTATCACATAATAATTAAGAAAGCATCACACCCCTATCCTTCTTGTTTTCAAACGCGTGCAAGATGGACCATTGATCTAAGATCTAATGGATGAAATTCCTTCCTATCCTTCCTATTTTCACACCTCTTCTTATTTGATCCTAACTTTATATATATATATATATATATATATATATATATATATATATATATATATATATATATATATATATATATATATATATATATATATTATATTATATATATATATATATATATATATATATATATATATATATATATAAAGCCTTTTAGAGCCTATGGCTGTTGGTTCCTAAATCGGGATTTTAAGAAGTTTCTATGTAGAGAATGGGAAAATCTGCCAAATATGGGACTCTCAAATAAACTGAAAGCATTAAAGGGGCCAGTAAAATCATGGAGTAAGGAGAAGTTCGCACACATGGATTATAACATAGAAAAATTAGAAAGTGTGGTACATGACTTGCAAATCTTGGGGGAATCGAGACGCTTAGATGAGGTTGAATCTACTAGATTGACAGCGGCATAGAGTCAGCTCCACACTTGGATGATTAGGAGAGAAAGATGGTGGAGACAGAAGGCTCGTACATACGGCTTTAGTATGAAAGACCATAATTCCAAATTCTTTCATGCATCCACCATCATTAGGAGGAAGAGAAACGAGATCACACAACTGGAGATAGATGGGAGGAGAATCTCAAGGGTGGAAAGCTTGAGGAGTGAGATTAATAGATACATTGCTGTTAGGTTCTCCCAACAGAACATACCTGAGCTGACTTTTGATCTGGGGAATCACTCTAGAATTACTGCAGAACAGGTAGCTTTCCTTGAAGCTACACCGACGAGGGAGGAAGTGAAAGCAGCAGTATGGGCATGTGGTACAGATAAGGCACCAGGTTTTGATGGATTCAATTTCAAAGTCATCAGAGAGATGTGGGATCAGATCAAAGAGGAGATATACAGTTTTGTCTTGAGTTTCTTGGATTCGGGACTTAATGCTAGAGCCATTAATGTAACATGGGTGACACTAATCCCAAAGATTGCAAGCCCAGAATCAATTGAGGACTTCCGCCCGATTAGCATGGTTGGGGCACTCTACAAGATTATATCCAAACTTCTATCAATGAGGCTCAAAGAAGTTATAGCTCCCCTTATAGATGAGTCTCAAAGTGCTTTTGACATGGAGAGACAGATCTTGGATGGTGTGTTGATCGCAAATGAAGCCATCGGTTGGCTTAAGAATAAGAAAATCCCAGGTGCCCTCCTGAAGCTTGACTTCCAGAAAGCATATGATTCAGTTAGATGGTCCTTCCTTGAACAAGTAATGATGAAGATGGGGTTTGGAAGAAAATGGGTGAAATGGATTATGAACTGTGTCTGCTCAGCATCACTATCGGTCTTATTGAATGGTTCCCCCTTGAAGCCGGTGAAGATGGAGAAAGGACTACGACAGGGCGACCCTCTGTCACCTTATCTTTTCATTATCGTCAGTGAGGCACTGGTATGCCTATTTTGAAAGGCGGAAGAAAGACAGTTGATCAAGAGTGTCACTATTGGCAGAGATGAGGTGAAACTGAAGCATCTCCAATTCGCAGATGATACACTGATTTTTGTCCTTAAGGATAATAGGGTGGTTACCAACTACCTCCGGATCCTAGATGTGTTTGCTATTATGTCAGGGCTGAGATTGAATTATAGCAAATCCAACATTATCTCTTTGAGTAAGGATGATCTTGAGTGGGCAAAGTCCACACTGTGTGTCCAGTCACCTACCTTGGCCTACCGTTGGGGGAAAACATGAACAAGTGCTCAGCCTGGAAAACGGTGATCGATAAAATTGAGAACAAATTGGCGACATGGAAAACTAAGTTGCTATCAAGAGCTGGTAGACTCACCCTGATCAAGAGTGTTCTAAACAGCCTCCCAATCTATTTCATGAGCATTTTTAGGATGCCCAAGGCTGTGGCAAAGCGAATAGTTCAATTACAGAGGAAATTCTTTTGGGGTGTTGCTGCAAATGATCACTTATTGCCCCCCTCGGTCAAATGGTCCTCTATTGTCTTACCAAAAAGTTTGGGTGGCTTAGGAGTAGGAAACATCCTGCATAAGAATCTTGTCCTCCTTTTCAAATGGTGGTGGAGATTCTCAGGGGCTGATAATATGTTGTGGAAGCGGATCCTCATTTCCATCTACAACATAAAGGGCTTGAAAGCCTCATCTGACTCTTTTGGTAACATAAGAAGTGGTACTTGGGCGCAGTTGATGTCAAATGATGCAGATACCAAGAAGATTAGGGAGATTGTTGAAGATGGCCTACAAATTGTAGTGGGTGATGGGAAGACTACTCGGTTCTGGCATGACAAATGGTCCTCTTTGGGACCATTGAGAGTCTCTTTTCCTAGGTTATTTCTAGCCTCAACCCAAGGAGATGCAACAATCGAACAGATGGGAATATGGGTAGAGAATGAATGGGTATGGAAGTTCCAATGGAGGAGACGACTATATGAGTGGGAACTTGAAGACCTAGAGAGACTAAATCTCAACATTGACCAGATTAGACCAAATGGCAACCAAAAGGATGGGGTTAGGTGGAAGGACTTGGATGGTCAATGCTTCCCAATTGGATCGATTATGGATAAATTGTATGAGTCAACTACCCCTATCCTACCCCAGGCTGTTTCCTCTTATATATGGAGTATCAAGGTGCCACCTAGAGCCCAACTTACACTCTGGCTAGCGAGTCTTGAGAAACTAAAGACCAGGGATATGCTCATGGCGAAGGGTTTGATAGATCCTAGTCAAGCTCTGTGTCCTTTATGCAATGGAGAGGTGGAAACTAATTCTCATGTCTTATTCACTTGCTCAATCTCCTGGAAGCTGTGGATGAAGGTTCTCCAATGGTGGGATGTTTCGGGTGTGCTCCCTAATAGGTGTGTTCCGTTTATGATAGCATGGAAAACCTTGGCTCCCCGGAGAAGTAGAGGCCAAGTGTGGAGCCTTATTTTGGGTTGTGTCTTATGGTCTCTCTGGTTTGAGCGCAACAAGATCATCTTTAACAATGGAGTGCCTGAAGCTGACTATCTGTTCCATACGTTAAAGATCAAGGTAGGCGTCTGGGCTACAGAGCTTCTTGGTACAGAGGCCAGCCACTTTTATGTGTCGTAGTTATGTAGATAGCTAATGTGCAGGTTGTGTAGCCTTTTCCTTTTTGTTTTTTGGGCCATTAGCTGTAAGCCTTGTGTAGCTGTGGAGGTGTAGATAGTGTAGTGCTGTAAGGTGTAATGATCCCCTGGTGTGTAAGGTGAATCCCCCCCTGGATCTATACATAGCATAGCCCACCCCTATGCGCTGTTTGGGTGGCCTGATATTTGGTCCCTAATTCCAATGGCTTTTTCCCCTCGCGGGGTTTTTTATGCCGGAGGCTTTAGGGCTCCCAAATATCAGTGTTGGAGTTTTTATTTTTACAGTAATATAATTCCTACTTTCCAAAAAAAAATAAAAAATAAATAAAAAATATATATATATATACATGTATGCTATGATATCATATAATATATGTTGTTACATATATATATATATTATTAAATATAGCGCTATATAACATATAAGGCTGCTGGCTAGCTAGTGCTGCTGTCTGTGACATATATAGTCTTTATAATATATATAATAAAATATGAAAGGCTATAGGACGGCTAGCGCATATTGAGATTAAAGGCTATTAAAGTTTGTACATATTGAGGCGGAATACAAGCGCATTGCATGCTAATATATATGTATATGTATAATATAAAGTTATAATAATATAATACTAGTATATATACAGGGCATAAGGGCTATAGTATTGTTGGCTGAAGGGCTACATAATACATGTATTAAAACACAACATGTATAATGCAATACAATATATATATATTTATATATGTATATATAATTATAATATATGTATATATATATGTAATATATATATATATATATGTATATATATATATTATATATATATATATATATTATATATATATATATATTATATATATATAATATAATATATTTGTGACATAAACATACTATGTTGTTCATACTCTTTTACTATGCATAAATAATATAGGCTATTATTGCTGCTTTGCTATATATATTACATATATATATATATATATATATATATTATATATATATATATATACAATATACATATATATAACATATATATATATATATATATATAATAATATAATACATTACATATTATTGATAAGAATATTTTATTATATAATATGTTACATAAAAATATAAATATAAATATATATACATAAAAGATATACATATTACATAATATATAAACATATACATATATATATATATATATATTATATATATTAATATATATATATTTTATATAATATATATATAGGAAAAGTTCAGTTGACAACCATCCTTATATGAGAATGCGGAGAACTAATCACTTATAAAAAGTGTTACTTTTACTAAAAAGGTGTTACTTCGGGCAAAAGGTGTTATCATAGATTTTATGAGACTATTAGGCAAAAAGTGTACTTTAAGAAAAATTCTGAAAAAACTATAAAAAGGTGTTAGTTTTACATAAAAATTGTTACTATTGAAAAAACGTGTTACTTTTTAATATTTTTGTTTTTTGAAAAGTATTTTTTTTAAAAGTAACACTTTTTATGTAAAAGTAAAACTTTAAAACAATAGTAACATTTTTTTGTTCAAAAGTAACACATTTTCTATAAGAAAGTAACACAATTGTATTAGGGAGTTTGGTTCCTATCTCCTATATAGTTTGGTTCTCACGAATTGACCTATATATATATATATATATATATATATATATATATATATAAAATATATATATATATATATATATATATATATATATATATAATATATATATATATATATATATATATATATATATATATATATATATATATATATATATATATATATAGCACGGACATGTACGCTTGTTTTCTGGTTGGCGTGGTTTAGTAGCCTTATGAAGCCTGGGGTTGTGCTTCGTCCTCCTGGCTTTTATTTAATTGTCTACTTATGGAGTTGGTGACGGTTTGGCTTCTTGGTTTCTTCCATTGGTTTGGGTCTCTTTCTCCTTGGCTTGGCTGGTGTTTCTGGGATGGTGATGCGGTGGTCCATGTTCTATTTGTGGGTGCTGGTCTTTTCAGAGTTGCAGGGGTGGTGGGCCACCTGGACTTATTTGTTCAATGTTTCTGTACTGGGTTTCTTACGATGATCTGCTGCTGGTTTTCTTGATAGTTATATGGTGCTAAGCCTTAGTCTCTTGAAATGATGACCAGCTGCTTAAAGTTCTCGATAGATTTTTTGTTTTATGTGGGTGCTCTTGGGTGTTTAATTCGATCCTGGGTTGGGTTATTACGCATTATTGGTGTTGGTTTTTTCTTTAGCGTTAGGTTGTTAGACTTTGATGGTGGAGTTGGGTCCTTCCTGGAAGGGGATGGTGTTTCGTAGGCCGAGTGATGATGGTGCCTTTTGGGCTCTTTTTGTTTCTGTTTTTGGCGTTTTTGGCTGTAGGTGTCCGGTTGTGGTGGTAATTCTGTCTCCATAGGCGTTGGTGTGAACGTTTTCGAGGTGGGTCTTTGGTTCAATTAGTTTTTGGTGTTAAGGGTGGATGATGGTGCGTTTTTCTCTCTGGTGTGTTCGAAAGATAGTGGTGAAGTTCTTGCAACGGTCGCGCCGTGGGTGTGTGGTGGTGCAGTTTTGATGTGGTGTTTCTTTTTATTAGGGTGTTGGTCTTGAATGGCATTTCTTTGTCAGGTGAGTGGGGTTCTCTACGGTGATGATCTGTGGCGTGCTAGTGGCCGTCGTGTTTAGCCTGATGATGGTGCGGTTTGTTTACTACAAGGTGGTTGGTTGCGACGGTGGTGTAAAGTACAACAGTGCTTATGGAGTGTTAAAGGGGTGGCGTTCATGGTGTAGCTTGTTAGCCTTTTCCTTTCTAGTTTGGTGTATTGGTGTTTAAGCCTGTAGTTTTAGAATCTCTTTGGTGT
>CM033463.1:18898359-19012640 GCA_019425755.1 Amaranthus cruentus
TGTTACTATTCGAAAAAAACGTGTTACTTTTTAATATTTTTGTTTTTTTGAAAAAAGTATTTTTTTCTAAAAGTAACACTTTTTATGCTAAAAAGTAACAATTTTTTTTTAAAACAAAAGTAACATTTTTTTGTTCAAAAGTAACACATTTTCTATAAGAAAGTAACACAATTGTATTAGGGAGTTTGGTTCTCACGGTTCTCATATAAGCTTGGTTCTCACTGGAACTTGACCCTATATATATATATATATATATATATATATATATATATATATATATATATATATATATATATATATATATATATATATATATATATATATATATATATTTGGTCATATTGTGTCTAGGATGGAATTTATATGGATTCAAAGAAGATGCGAAGGTTTTTAGGATTAGTCGGTTATTATAGATAATATGTTGAAATCTTGTCTAAGTTGCTCATCCTATATTTGAGTTATAAAGAAAGGGAGTCGATTTCCTGTTGAGTGAGAGACACATGATTTCTTTTCAGGAATCAAAGAAAAAACTTACTACTGTTTTTGTTTCAATAATGTCTGATTGTAGCAAACCATTTGAAGTCTATTGTGATTTTTCATTTGAAGGTGTGGGTTGTTGAACCATGTGTATCACTTCCAAATCATGGGTCAAGCCATGGTTCAAGCCAACCTCACCATCATCAAAAGAACACCTCAACAATAGCACACCAGCAAGAACCGGAATATGGTGACCAGCCCACCGTACACCACATGTGGAGCCCGCATTTGGACACTAACGACTTGGGTAAAGATGCAAATGGCATCTTGGCACATGGGCCTCGCTATCAAGGGCCAAGAATCTTTCTAATGATATTCTCAAGCCCATGAAAAACCAAGGCCAAGATCCCCCGGTCAGCAGCAACATTCTGACAGTAATCAATCAACAAAACAAGACTGCTGACATGCGACTTTCCACGAAATAAATGGAGAAGACGAAGCATTCTTTTGAGCAATCCAAAATGATTAATATTATTTTGCATTGCAAGATACAAATAGGAACATCAAGCATAGGAAAAAACGGAAGATATAAGCCAAGAATTGAAGACCAAGCAGCCATGTCGCACGAAAAGAGCTGCTGCGTTTTTTTTTTAATTCTGATTTCTGTTTTTTAAGAGTCACGTGTATTAGGCGTGGGTTGTTAAATTTGCAACGTCTCTCTCTTATTCTTAGGCCTATAAATAGATATAGCTTGTATTGAATTAGGGACATTCCTTAGAGTTGCATTTGGAGCACATAAACTGTGCCTTAATAAGTGAAAATCAGATTTTTGGTTTCTCTTGTTCATTGCTTTGTCTCTTTGATCACCCCACTCACAAAGGTGTGGAACACCTCCTAATCTCTTCATTGTGGAACAATTCAAGAGTTTATCCTTCATTGGCATTGAGTGAAACTCAATAAAGAAGGTGTAGAGTCCAAACGTTGGTGAGGAAACCAGTAAGTGTTGGATTGAGGGGCTGATCAGTAAATCAAGAATTGATTTCTTGGGTACTTTGGCGTGCGTATTGTGAAAAGAATACTTGACCACCCTGCGTGTAAATCGAGGAATTGATTGTGTGCAAGATCGAGACTCGGAAGGAACTGATCTTGGTGCAAATTGGTATCAGAGCGATGTATGAGAGGGCGCAACACCCACTGTTGGAGACAAATTGGTATCACGCTTCACAAATCGGGTAAAATTGTTCCAATTTCTCTCTTTAGATTGCATACCATTGTTAATCTAATTAAAGGTGATAATTCATTAATCAATTTTATGGTTCTTGAAGTCTAAATTCTGCGCAAATTCATGATACATGTCATTGTATTCTGATTTCTTTTTGTTGTTACCCACATGAAATATTGAAGTGAATAACGTTTTCTTGATCACGTTATTGATTAATAAGTAACAAGATTAAAAAAAAAAGAATCAGAAAACAAACTTGATCGTGCAGCGTTTAAGGAACAACACAGCAACATTCTGATTTTTTTTTCCAAATGTGTGTGCACAGCTGAATTTTTTTTTTTGAGATTAATCTTGATGTGTAATATTGATATCATTGTTTTACCATCAAAGCAGGAAAATCAAAAAAAATTTAAAAAAAATAGATACATAAATTCGTACAACATTGAGGAAATCAGAATCTGATTGTTGTTACTCAATATTGATTTTTAGTGCACATTGTTCTGATTTTCATTGCTATTTCGTGCACATTTCCATCTGTGTTCATTGCTTTTCTGGTTTAGATATTGCATTTGATCAATTTCTTGAAATCTAACTTTGTGGAAAACTTCAAAAAATTGGGACATAGGTGGCTGCTGTCAGAAGAACCGTGCACCATTTTGTCAGAAAACCGGGCACCATTTTTGTTTCTTTTTGTTTTTTGTTATTTTCTTTTTTGTTGTCATATTTCACATATTGTTATTTTTATATTTTGTTTTTGTTATTCGTTTTCGTTTGTGTTATCCGTTATTGATAGTTGTGTTCTGCGATTGGTTATTTTCTGTTTCTTTTATTTTGTTGATATATTTTTTCGTACATTTCCATATTGTATTCTTGTTGCTGTTAGAGGGATCACATCTTTTCTTTTGTCTATTTTTGATCATTGTTGTGCTGGTATCTAGCTGTTGAGACTTAGAAACATGGACGCTAGGTTAGAGACTATCGAGGAGACTTTGTACCGGGTGACCCAATTATTAGCCCAAAATGGACTAGGAAACCAAGACCGACCACCGGTTGCACCTAATGAGGACCAAGAAGACCGAATGGTGAGGATAGACCTTAAAGACTTTGATGGACAATCTACCAAACCTGAGGTTTATATTGAGTGGGAAGCGAGTTTGGATAGGTACTTTGAGTATAAAAGCACTACACCCGAGAGACAATTCAAACTTCCCAAAATTAAACTAACCAAATTAGCTACTATATGGTTAGAGGGCCTTCAGAAACAAAGAAGAAGGGACGATAGGGCTAAGATTGAAACTTGGGACAAGTTAAAAAAGCATTTGAGGAGAAAGTACGTACCTAATAACTACAAACATCAATTGTACCTTCAGTGGAGTACCTTGAACCAAGGGGGGAAAAGTGTGAGCGAGTATATCCAGGAATAGGAAAGATTGGTAGTTCTATGTGATATCAATGAGACCGATGATATGAAGGTAGCGAAGTTTATAGTTGGATTGTGGGAAGACATTGGCCAAGGAGGCTAGTGAGACTAGGAGGATTGAATAGTGAGACTAGGAGGCTCGTAGATGAGTTTTTCCATGAAATGTTCCTTGACCAAACCCCTGTGATTTGTTTAAACTTCTTCAAATCGTTGGCCAAGGACAACTTTAAGAAAGAACACCCCTATCTCCCTCTCCTTGAGGTTCCACCGGCCTACCCCTCTAGTTATGATTGGGTTGAAGAGAGGACCGAGTTAGAGAGAACGTGGAGTGTTAACACTTTTCGAAGGGTTTTTGAGGTGAGATTAGAGACCCATGACCACTTTGTGCCCATAGTGTTAAATCATGACTAGGGATGGTCATGGGGCGGGTCTGGAGCGGGTCCAGCCAGACCCCGACCCGGACCCTTTTAATTTTTTGAGATCCAGACCCGGATCCGGACCCTAAGGGTCTAAAATTTTCAGACCCAAACCCAGACCCTCCGAATCTGATGGGTCTAGGGTCCTTAATGGATCCTTAATGGGTCTAAAAAGAGTCTCTTTGATTTGTCGAATTTGAACCATTTGTAAGTTATTATATTTTTCGTATATTTGTAAGAGAGTTATTATCGCATTTTACAAATATTTAATACTAATTTAACATCTAAAGTCGCATAGTAACATCCATATACGCATAAATTCTATTATAAATACTTGTTCGAGTCCATAAAATAAGGGTAAATGGGTTAGCACTAAGCAAGTAGCATATATATTATTAATATATATTATGATTATACGAAAAGAAAATAAGCGTTGGTGGCAAAATTCATACATAGAATACAAATAAAAATAAACAATTTAATATTTATAAGGGTCCAAGGGGCGGGTCCAGGATCCAAGTCTCGGACCCGGACCCAGATCCGCCAATTATTTTTTAGATCCAGATCCGACCCGGATCCGATGGGTCTCAAAAAATAAGACCCAGACCCTTAAGAAAGGGGCGGATCCGAGGCGGATCCAACAGGGTCCTAGACCCGTGACCATCCCTAATCATGACCTAGACTCCCCTCACCCTAGTGCCTCACCCTATTGCCTATTCCCTTCCTTCTCTTGATGATCAACCTTCTTGTATTGATGCACCACCCACCGGTGAGGTTCATGATGAGGTTTCTTGTGCACCTTACCATGATGAACCCCTCACATATGTGCATGATCATCTGGCCAATGAACCCAATGACCTAGAGGTAGATATGTGCGCAATTGAGGAGTCTCAAGTGCATACCCTTAGTGTGCCTTCTACTGAGTCTCACCCTACACCTCTTTGTCATCATGAGAAGCTCCCGATCATTCATGTTCATGCTCACCTTGATGCTTGCGTTGATATGCCTCTTGCTTCCTTTCCCCGTCCCTTTGTTCATTCTTCTCCCGACTTTTCATCATGTTATGGAAAGTCGGTCTTTGTTTTGTTTCTCCCTTTCTTCTTTCTTCTCTCTCTCTTTCACTCCCCAACCTCTGCTGTTGTGGGGAGTGAGTTTGATAAACTCCTACGGAGTTTGACTCATTACCACGTAGTGAGTCCGGTCTAGCTAAAGACCTTAAAGAAGCGCTTGTTGGGAGGGAACCCAACTGTACATATTGTTTTGGTTCCTTGTTTTTTCATTCATTGCATTGCATTTTTGCTAGTCAATTCTCACGTTTGTTTTGTAGTATAGTTTTTTAGAATGTGCAGAGCCAACCGACCTTTAGAACTAACGCTCCACAAGTTTTGCTTGTGTTTTGATACGACGATATTGAGAGGGTCATCAATTCTAACGGTCCCGCAAAGGTGAGAAAGAGAAAGAAGGCTCAAAAGAGCAATTTAGACAAACATGAAAAATTTAGCTTCACCCTAGCTTGGGGGAGGCAATCGCTCTAGCTTTGTGCTTCATGCCTCCACTTCTTTCAAGGAGCGGAGAGTTCTTAGGCCACTTGATGGTGGTGATGGTAATGCTTCGAGTGAAAGCCCTCCTAGCCTAGGTATGACCTTCTTCTCTCTTTATCATGGCTAGTATGTGTTTGTGTTGGGTGTCGTGACAATCTTGTTGACCATGGTTGTTAATGTTTCATCTTCCTCTTTTCCCTTCTTTGCTAGAGACTAGCAAAGCTTTAGCTTGGGGGAGAGATGGTCAACACTATTGTCACTTCCACCCATTTGGTTGTGCATTTAGTTTCATATGGTTATAGTTTAGTTCATTGCATTTATTATTTTGTATATATTTCGCATATTCATGTCGCATTCATGGCATAGTGTATATTTTGCATATTCATGTTTAGTTTTCAATAAGATGGTTGAGTTGTGAAACTAGCATGCTTGCTTCTGGTGTGTACTTATGTGGCCTGATCTTGTGCAAACTCGTAATGTAGATTTAATGCTTTCTATCTTTCTATCTTTCTTGTTCTTACTTTCACCATATTAGAGTAGTTGTTTTAGGGTTTTAGGTTAGAGAAACCTTAGGGCTTTGGTCTTGTGTTTAATGTTTAGGAAGATGGTTGAGATTGATGTTGATTATTTAATTGATATTCGAGTCGAATCTTGTCCTGCCACTCCTAAGTAAGACATAGGGTGATTATGGGTCGTTCGCATGACTATAAGTCATCAACTTCCCCTCGATGTCTAGAGTGTGTCGATCGATCCAGACCGCAACTACAATTGATTTATGCTATTGAGGACTTAGTTGAATTTTTTGTATATACTTTATATTTGATGGTTTTGACGTATGTAATTTTAATTATTGTGTATTTTTTTAAACGAACGATATGTATTTTAATTTTCTAATTTTTATGTAATATTTATCATTTCTAATAAATATTTTTATTAATTTGAAAGGTTTTTAGAGAATCGGCATTTTCACACTTCCGCATTATTTTGCAAAAAAAAAAATCATTAATATTAATTACCTATCGAATTTATCGGCCCAGTTACAAAGGTACAAAGAGTAGCCTGGATCGAAACCTAAAACTAAATCCTGCAAAATGCTGCCATCCATGATACGGATGACAGCCGATTGAGACGGTCAGTGACTAACATCGAGCATAACTTCCTATCCAGCTTAATATACGAAAAATTAAATGCTAAATTTACAAAATAATAATTTAAATACGAACTTATAATTAACTGACACCACTGTATATGTTTACTATATTCTTTTTCTGTTCCCCACTTTAAAGTTATTAAGATATCATTCTCAATCCTGACAGAAGTACGTTACTGCCACTTATACAATTGGTAATCTTAACACTTAAGTAAGTTCATTTGTCTAATACTCATAGTTGTACCATGCATCATATCATCACCATTATTAATCAATTTTAAAAATGATCAACAAGCACAACAATATGACACATGATATATGTAAGGGTCTGGTTAGGTGAGGATCATAGTCCTAAACCCTAACTGTGGTGGGAATCGTCACCCCTCCAATACAATATTTATTCTCAAGCTCTATAGGATAGGTAGCGAACCCCCTCTCTTACGCCGCATTTTACGTGCCAGCCAACACGGACGCCGGGAATTTACATGCCGGTCCATGGTTCGATATTACCTTACTATCAGGGTCATTGATGTGCTCATTTTAGAACACATTTACCGCCCCATTTTTGGTGTCAAGTCTCGCCATTTTGCATCAATTTGATATATTTTACGCATGATTTCTCCTTGATCTTGTGTTCGAGTGTTTTGAGATGAATTAGGTGATTTTTGGAGAATTCGAGGGCGTTTGGCATGCATTTGAGACCAAGGCGTTATCCCCGGAGCTTCACCGTGACCAATTGGGACTGGCCCGTGGCCCCAGCATAGCTCGTGAGATCGAAGAAAGATTTAAAGTCCAAGAAGAAGGAAACTGCAACGCATTCGGCCGAATGGAAGCTCCCATTCGGGCGAATGGGAGTCCAGCGCTCTTCATCAATTTTGTGAAACTTACTGGAAATGTCGAATGCAAAATATTCGGGCAAAAGAGCGACATTCGGGCGAATGGTCCAAGCATTCGGGCGAATGGAACCCAAAGAGCGAATTTCTCCAAACTCACTGTGTAACACCCCTGAATTTCCAACCCTCTGAACGGAACCAAAACCGGAAGAGAACGGAGGAAATTCGGGTGTTACATTTAAAATAATTTAAAATAAAGAAAAAGAATAGGGTTTAAGTTTGATTAAAGAGGTTATAGAAAAACTTTCAAACAAAATTCTACGGAAATTTCGGCAGCATCTGCCTTGAATTTTAACGCACCAAAAGAATTAAACAAACAATAAACAATCATGAAGAAGAGGCATTGATAGCCTTGTAACCAAATCACGGCGGAAAGATCATCGCCAAAACCTCTGTCGACATGCTAAGCATGGATCGTGGTTCCCATGTAAACACTTGGGTTTTCCAAAAGCATAACCAACTATACAAGCCATTTAAGATACTATAACGAAATATAAAACGAAATAAATCTTTGCAGCGGAACAAATTACATCGAAAGGAGGGCACGCGCCTCAAACCAAAACCATACGCAATTACAATTCAAAACTACATGCATTGTCAAAATAGTTAGAATATGGCACGCGTCAAGGTTCTCACTCACACCCCCCCGTATGCAATGCAAAGAAACTCCAAAAAACCTGCAAGTGCTATCTATGATACCCCTACTGCTCAACGTAAGGTCATAGACCAACGTGTCATAGCAGGGCCATCAAAGACAAGCCATCAACAAGGAAACAAACAGTACACGTCAGTAACTAACAATAAATTATGCATACGTAACCAACAAACAATTTCGACAAAGCAAGGTGAGGAAGGTATCCAAACGTGTAAACCTCTACTCCATCGATTTCTCAATTCAATATACTTCTCAATATCTTCACCGTCTTCTATCTCTTCAATTGCTCTTATATATCTTCTTATGTGACTAGAGGCCACCATATTGGGGTTTGCAAGACCCACATGGCAACACCTCAGCCAAGGACGGTGACGTCCATGCCGGCGCCCAATGGCAAAGTATGATCATACCCCCGTACAGCGACCATATATAGACGGTCCATGCCTCCGGGAACTAATCCAGCTGGGGTACCAATCCAGTGGAGTCACAGTAAATATCCAACTTAATGTCTCTTCAAATAAGGGGACTTATTCCCATTCCAATCTCATACAATCCAACATTCTAGTCTTGCGATATCAGAACTCATTCTCTACTATGTCTACGGCTGATTCCCACTTGTAGCACTAACTTAATAATATTTAATAGCAGTTCATATCTAACATAGCTTATATAATATTGCTACGCAGGGAAAACATATTCAAGATACAAGAATTAGCTACTGCGTGTACTTACCTGCAACTGCAAGATAATAAGTCGCAAAAGAAATCACTTTGACGGAGGTTCTTACGCCCCTCTTATGAACCGGACACCTATACACGTTTAAAGTACGACTAATAAGTCTACTTCACATCATTTAAGAAGCACCGACTCATACAAAATACACCATTAGCCAAAAAATGTTTCGATTCAAGCTAATACTCATTCTAAACGCACTCATGTAATAAATTCAACCCATGTTCACACATGAACTACACCATCAATTCCAATCAAACTATAACATTACATTCTAGTCAAGTTTATATCAAGATGTGTTCAAGTGAAAGGGTGCAACCCTATGCTTGTGCGCTCTAATCAAGCTACTAATGGGAAAGTTTAATAGCACATAATGTACGATGTTACACTCAATAACAATCATATCACTCATGGTAGTAGTGATTTATTATTTTTCCAAGGTTTTTGGAGTAAAACGATTACGAATAAATTAAATTTGTAGCTTGATGAATTAATAACGATTCGTATAACTTGGGCCAAAGTCGTATAATTTAGCATCACCATTAAACATATCAATATAACAACCAAGCTCAAAACTAATCACCTCATCAGACGACTATAACCACGACAATACTTTCATTAATGACAATCGCGACCTTAATCTTTCTTAGTAATTATTATTATCATTTAATTCACAACACTAGATATCAAAATTCCACTTACATTATTTTAATTAATGGTACATAAACAAAAATAGCCACTACTTATGTGGGCTAACAATTATACCCGTCAACAACTATCACCAACACATCCTCATCAACCAAACTAAGTCTTAAAACAATTTATAAGATTATTCAATTCAATCATCACACCACTAATGTAAGATAAAAGCACATACTATCAACAATTTCATCCTAAAATCAAATCTTACTCAAATCATGTTCAAAAACACCACATTTAACTACTACCCATAATAAGATTCAATGAAATTAACACCAAAACACTACTTTTACAATCACTATAATATAGATCTTAAATATCTATTTTCACTTCTCCATAATAATCAAACTCATAACAAAAATCAAGATATCATGTTCAAATTTAACAAATTAAACTATCTAAATAATAAGAGATTAAATATCACAATATACAAACTTAAAATGGGTAACAAAGAGAAAACAACGTGGCTTACAATGGGGAAATAAGAGAAGAGGGAGAAGGAGGTGAATGATGGTGGAGAAGGCAGCCATGGGCTGCTGCTGGACGCCCCAAAAAACGCAGCTATGGCTGCTTGCGGGGTGGTGCGGAGCTGCTGCCAGGAGGAGGGAAGGCTGCCGGTTGCTGCCCAGTCCTTGGTGGCGCTGCCCTGTGCCGGTAGGGAGGAAGGTAGGGCGTGAGGAAGAGGAGGGAAGGAGGAAGGAAGAGTGGGGAAGGAGGAAGAAAGTGAGTGACGGCTCACTCTAACCAAAAACATGAATTTTTAATTTCAAACTCTAAAACCCTAACCCACAATTACTTTGGGCTATACTACTCACGAGGACCATAAATTTTAACCCGAAATATTATTAGTGACTTCATTTGAGTCGAGTTTAAAAACGAAACAGTTACGATTATTATTAATTTACTCAACTTTATTTAAGTAAAAATATCCCGTATAATTAGACGTGTTCAACGTTTAGATAATTAATATTTATGCGTTCCAGATATTAAATTTCCGATGTTTAATAATAATGTATAAAGAAATTATATTTAATCGCCACTTAAATTATAACTAAATAACATTAAAATTTGCGGGGTGTTACACACTGGAAATGCCGAATGCACCATTATTCGGGCGAAGAAGAATACACTCAGGCAAATGTGCTTGTGCATTCGGGAGAATGCGACTGATTCTGCGTATTTGTTTCATTTTCATTTTAGCCTTCGAGGGCCCTTTTGTAATTCCGTAGCACTCTTATTTTAGGGGTATAAATACCCAATTCCTGTAGTTTGAAGGGCATTCTAGCTTTTAACCCTAAACATTCTCTAGATTAGTGAATCTCTTATGTTTTCTTTCTCTAGTTTTCAAAAACCCTAGTTTACATCTCCTAGTTTAAGCTTTCTCCTAAATCAATCTAGCAACTAGCCTTTGGATGTAACTTTATGCTACTTTTGTTGATGATATCTTCTACACTCTTTGAGGTTTTATTTATGGTATGAGTATCTTTCTTTTTTTTATTTCTAGAATCATTTAATGTTGTTGGTAGTTGCTCTTAAATGCTATTCATGGTTCTTTTCTCTTTATGGTGATTGTGTATTGGATTGTTTGAATATCTAGAATAGAGTTGCTTCTTTTGGGTTCTTGTCCCTCTTGTTTTCTTTGTTATTGCCTAATATTGCTTTTATTGTTTACAAAGAAGTCTTCCATGTCTAATCTCTTGTTCTTGTGGGATATTATGCTTAGTCTTTCTTTTATGATGTGTGAGTAGTCCCTTCAAATTTGATGAGTGAAACCCTAGAGTTAGAAACTCTTATTCATGGGTTAGGGTTTAGTTGAAACCTATTCTATCATCACAATGATTCACTTTGAATCTCGTCCCGGCCACTCCCAAGGAGACATAGGGCGATTATAGGTCGTTCGATCGGTCTTAGAGCCGTCAACTTCCTCTCATTGTTGAATTGGTTGATGATTGAAGGTCATTAACCAACCCTAATGCATGAATGATTGTGGTACCTCTCTAGGGTGGAACCAATCACTCTCGCCTTTTCTCACCTTGATTCATACTAGTTGTAACCTTGCATTCAATCTTAGTTTAATTAGTCTCATTCATCTTATCACCCTTAACCCCCTATATTGAGACCATTTGTTTAACTAACTTTGTCCCTGTGGTTCGAACCCTTACCTCTGCTATACTTGTGTAGAGTTAGGGTAATATAAATATAGTTTGTGTAACCGGATTTTATTGCATGACCCTAAAAACGGTTATCAGTCATTCAATCATTACTCATTCACACAAGTACATCACATTTGTATTACTACAAGTTGACTTTGAATTTGACTTTGACCCACCTAGGTGGTAACTTCATTTATTTAATATAATTCTTAATCATAATGTTTAATTTTCCTTTATGTCTTTATATGTTCATTACTTAATTTTTACACATTAAATTTTATTTATAACTTTATTTCAATAGCTCACTAAAATTCACAGTAGTAACTTAATATTCTATTAATAGTCTCCAAATTGTATTTTCCACAAGTAGGTACTAAAATCTATTTCTCTTAAAATAAGTTCGCAAAATCAAAATTTCCAACTAATGTGCTCGATTTAGAGCACATTTATCTCCTCATTCTAGCGTCAAGTCTTGCGTTTTTAGCAGCATTTGCATATTTTACGCATGATTTTACCTTGCTCTTGTCTCCATGGTGTTCGCCGGTATTTTCAGGTGCTTTGAGGAGATTTCAAGGTGTTTTTGTTGCGTACGAGACTTAGGCACTTCAATCGAAGATAAGACACGCATATCAAAGCTTTCTCGAGCATTACAAGCAATCCCCGAGGTCCTCGCAAAGTTCAAAGGCTCCCCCATTCATCAAAGAACCATATCAGCCCTATGGAGCCACCATTCGGGCGAAGGTCAAAGCCCATTCGGGCGAATACATTTACAGCACCTAGGGAAAGCATTCCAAGCATTTTATAAATGCCAAATTCACAGCCCATTCGGGCGAATCTGATGCATTCGGGTAAATGCACTATACCATTCGGGCGAATGGTTTTCAAAAGGGGTTGGATCAATTGCTACCCACTAGAAATACCGAATGCCGAACCATCCGGGCGAATAGCCCACATTCGGTCGAATGAGCCCAAGTATTCGGGCGAATGGCGACTAATTCTGCATGTTTTCTTTTCTTCGCAAGCTTATTTTTGTAGGACTTTTTAGGGCTTTTGTTCCCACTTTGTACAGCCTATATAAGGGCTTTATTTTGAATGTTTGGAACATGTCTTGATGGAGAGAAACCCTCCCAACTAGAACATCACTTTTTATGCTTTCTCTTTACTTTCTTTTTCCATGGATTAGATTTTAAAGCTTTCCATTTACATTTCAAGCATTGTATTTCTTATTTCCCTTCAAGTTTATGTAAGTTTACTTTCCTAATTGCTTTCTTGCTTTACTTACCTTTAGTTCCATGTCATTTAATGCTTTCTTACTTCTTGTTTTGAGTGTTGGTTGATTTATTGTTCTTTTGCCTTCAAATCTTGTTCTTGCTCTTCGTATTGCCTTGTAGTTTAGTTGATAGTTAGATTTATTGCTTTGTTCTTATTTCTTGTTAGTTTTCTTCTTGCCCTAATGGTTATTTCCATGTCTTCTTTCATTCTCTTTGTTGTAGTTAGTTTAAATATGCTAGAGTAGTTCTTTTAGGGGTTTTGGTTTGGTGAAGCCCTAGGTTTGATGATTGTTGCTCATATGTTATATTAGGGTTGAGGTTGATGTTGATTGTTTGATTGATATTTAATGCGAATTTTGTCCTGCCACTCTTGATGAGACATAGGGCGATTATGGTTCGTTCGTATGGCTATATGTCATCAACTTCTCCTCGCTATCTAGAGGGTCTCGATCGATCTTTGTTCGATCGGGGATCCTCACCATCCCCATTTGTCTCTTATTGTTTATTGTCATCTTTATTCTCGTTTATATTTCTTTCGTAGTATAGAACACACACCCTTTTACACCTATCTTGTCCACCTACATCAAGTCTATAGTCTAGCTTCCGTTGTCTTTAAGGTTCGACCCCCTTCTTACCGCTACACTCGTTGTAGTAGCATATTGGGTGATTATAAGTATTGTTTGCATAGCTTGGTTTTTTGTGTTTAGCGACGTGCTAGAAGCCGACTATCACTAACTTTAAAATAAATAAAACTTAATTCTCTTCACAAAATCAAACATTCTAATTAAAATTCAAGTTAAACTGCATCCTTTGGATAAGCTTCCAAAATTCAACAAGTTCACCAAAAAATAATTATTTCAAGTTTGGAAAAACAAGTAAACTCATTGGATTCGCAAAAATCAACATTCTAGTTATAAAACAAAGGGAAATTCTACATGGTAAGCACCAGGTTAAGGGAAACGCCTGTAATAACTAATCTTGTTTTCGATTCTACACGGTAAGCACCAGGTTAAGAGAGCCTAACTACCGTAACTATATTGCACAAAAAACATTTAAAAACCGTTAAATATGGAAATTACAATTTGACCCTTGTTTGATTCATCATCATCTTCCTCTTCCTTTGCATCCATACCCATCTTCTTCAATTGTGTTAATATATCAGTAATAAGCTTTAGTACCTTGGTGATATTTTAGCTTTAGCAAAATATTGTTTTGGTAATTTCTTTAACAAATCTTTTTACTCTTCCTATTTTGTCTCTTACTCTATTTAAATACAAGAGATTGTAAAGCTACAATTGTCATGAATAATGGAAATGTCCAACTGAAAATACTATTTTCTCTCTCTAAGTTTGTTTTTCTTTTGTTAGGCATTACTTCTACTGCTTCATGCGTCCTTCAATGGCTGCCAATGAGGTTATAACAAATTGCTCTAACAAATTGGGGTTTAATTAAGACTGAGAAAGATTTCCCATTTTTGTTGTGTAAACGCTGCACCTAGGTTTCATTTACTCCATTTTCATTTTAAATTTTCCTTTGATTTTCTTCAACAAATGGCAAAGATGATGCTAAGAAACTAAGAAAGAAAGTAGTAATAAAACCCAATTGCATTTTGAATTCCAGTTAATTTTTACTTAGTAATGGCAAAGATGATGCTAAGAAGCTAAGAAAGAAAGTGTATTACTTATCTAAATGGAGCCCCAGATTATAATCAAGATGGGCATAGAAGCAAGGATTTCAAAGGATTTGAAAGAGAAGAAAAGCAAAGGAAGAAGATGATGATGAAGAATTAAACAAGGGCAATATGGTAATTTCATCCTTTAACGGTCATTTAAACGTTTTTTAGCCCAAATAGTTACGGCAGTTAGTTTCCCTTAACCTGGTGCTTACCATGTAGAATTGAAAACAAGATTAGTTATTACAGGCGTTTCCCTTAACCTGGTGCTTACCATGTAGAATTTCCCTAAAACAAATAAAACTTATAATTTCACAAAAATCAATATTTCCACACATAGTTTAAGAGCAAGTTTACTAAAAATACTTTTACATCTTTTTACATAAATTTTGGTCAAATAATTAGCAAATAAAATGCTTTGTACTAAATCTATGTATATATAAATATGGCTTAGCTTACAACACTATTCATCATTGTTCACTCCCTCACTATTCATTATTGTTCATAACTGATGTTGATGAACAACGCTTTTGCTTCGTTTGCACCTTCGCCTATTGTGTCTCTGGTAGCATAACTCTGCTCATTAATGCTATGCGTACTTTCTTTGTACTCCGTGTTTTATGGGCGGCTCTTCATGATGTACTTGATGAGTCATTGATCAGGGTACATATTTAAGGTAATATACGTATTTTGCTTACCATTTGTCGGATTGCATTTTATCTGATTTTCGAGAGTTTCTCAACAGTTTCATTATTATTTCTGATCAATTTATTGTGCTCAGTAGTATGGAAACAGGTCTACTCTTGGTATTTCTTTTCTAATTGCGATCCTTGCGCAATTTACGTATTTTCTCTTGCAGCTTTTGCAGTTCTTTTATTTTGTGTTCGTGCACCTGTCTTTGGAGCCGGTCATTTTTCCCCTTTGTTCTACGTTCGTTCACCTATCTTTGGAGCGGGTAATTTTTCCCCTCTGTATTTTTTTTAAGCTTGCTTTGGTTTGATATGCTAAGATATTCTAATGGATTGTGTGGATCATCTTTAGATCATTTCCATGTTCATTGGTTATAATGCTTTATTTTGCTTGGAGATTTACTCGCAAGTTTTTTGCTCTTGTTTTCCTGACCTTCCTCCTATTTTGAGAACATGTGATTCTTTTCCTTTCTACCTGTTATTATTGTGTTTCCTTTGTTTACATCTGCTTGAAATTTTTCTTTAGATGTGTGTATAGAGTTTCTAGTGACTAGAGTGTTGTTTTAATGCCTTTTAATGCTTTTCCCCACTGTATTTTTTAGCTTGCTTTGGTTTTATATGCTTAGATATTCCATTGCATTGTTTGGATCATTTTCATATTCATTGGTTACAATGCTTTATTTTGTTTGGAGATTTACTTGCAGGTTTTTAGCTGTTGTTTTCCTAACCTTCCTCCTGTTTTGAGAACAGGTGATTCTTTTCCTTTCTACCTGTTATTATTGTGTTTGCTTTATTCCATCTACTTAGATTGTTTCTTTAGATGTATGTATAGAGAATCTAGTGACTGAAGTGTTGTTTGAATGCCTTTTAATTTTTTTTATTTATTAAGTGTATTTTTAATGTTGTATATTTTGTTGATCTTTAGGAAAGTTCGAGGTTTTTATTAAATAGTTGGTCCATTGAGTGACAGGTATTACTTAGAGAAGTAATGCTATTTTTGGGATTTGCAAGCAAGGGATCCAATCCTTACTTTATAGTTGGTAAGGCTTGTGTGGATCTGCTTGAATCAGAAGAATTACCAGCAAATGATTGTTTAACAACTTTTCGCCTTTGTATTCGACATATGGCTAAGACAAGGTGTAAGCAATGTGATAAGTTGGGTATCAATATGACGTTGTCTTTGGCAAATGATCATGTTGTCTTCTTCGTATGGCTGTCAAATGGGTCTTTGCTTATTGGCACTAATATTCCAAGGAGTTTATCTTGTATCTAAGATTGACAATGATGAGGCTCGAATTACTTTTTTTTGTCTACAGCAAATGAAAGCATTGGCCTTAATGTAATTCTTTCCAGAAACTATCTCATTCCTTCGTATAAGCTTTCAACTATCTTATTTTAAGTTGTTTCTTTTCTTTCTAGAACATTTTGCACGGTTTTCGTAAAGCGTTGACTTATAAATCAACTTCTTACACATGTTCACAAGAAGGTGTAGTATATGTTGCCTTGAATTTTGTTTCTCGAAAAAAGTAAAAATAAACGGGGAAACACGCATGATCCTAACAGCATACACATGTGAATGCAAAATGAATCCTGCAGAATATTTTTTCATGTGAATGCATAACCATGTGTAAGGTGCCAGAATATAGGTTCACTTTATTAGATTCTTTACTATTAATGTTGAATTTGGCTCAAATATAATTCTTTCCAGAAACTATCTCCTTCATCGTATTAACTTCATAGATATCTTAGTTTATGTTGTTTCTTTTGTTATCATAACAGCATTGTCAGATGACGTATGAAAAAAACTACAAATGGTTAAAAAACATTACAAATACATTATAGGGAACTAAAAGGGAAAACACGCATGTTTTCATAAAGTCCATATTTCCAAAATCCATCAGTTGCAAATTAATCCCAGAAATGTTTTTATAAATACATATAGGCATTTCATTAGGCCTTTATGGCATAATATGCACACAAAAAAATAAAATTTATATGCAATAATTATAGCAATTTTACAGGAAGATCAATGAGTTGATGTGTTGCCAGGAGTGACATTTCTGAATTGATGTGTTGCAAAATTTATCCCACACAATGTTTTTTTCATGTGAATTTAATATATGTTTATGTTGCCAGAAATCCTTAGACTTGTTCATGGGAAGGGGCTGTATATGTTGCCAGAAATCGTTTATTTAGTATATGTTTATGTTGCGAGATTTGTATTCTTTGTAGAGAACAAAGCTATACAACTACATAGTTATGTTAATATTGCCAGAAATACCGCTTTGAATAGATTGGTTGTATACGTAGGTATAATCCTTAGACATGTTTATGGGAAGAGGTCATATTTGTTGCCAGGAATCTGGTATTTATTGAAAGTGTAAGTCAAAGGAAAAATTTGTGTGTTTTCATAGAGTCTATATTGCTAGAATCAAATTAGGCCTAGACAAATATTTTCAAATGTGGAATCAACATTGTGTACGTTGCCAGGAATGTATGCTTACGTGGAGAAAGAACCATGTAAATACATGTTTATGTGTATGTTGCCAAAACCATTGTTTTGAGAAAGCGTTAGGTAGAAATAGGCATAATTCTTATAAGATACGTTCATGGGATATGTTGCCAGGAAATTATGTGGTTTGATGTTTTTGTTTACGTTGTTATTTTAGGGTACTTTTTTATTTTTTTCCATCGAATGTAAATATAATCTTCTTTTAGTATAGGAAATCACTCAGGAAAAGATACAAAAGGGGAAGCTTATGTTGCTAGAGATATATGCTACCCAAAAACAAGTAGTTCCAGAAATATATAAAATGGATGACGTGTGCTAGGACTATAGGTTGCCAGAAATTGATTGTCTCAAGTATTTTTACATGATACTGGCATGTATAGTTAAATATAATAATAGAAAAGCCATGGGATTGTAAAAATGGTTGCATATCAAATCATTTCTTTTGTGCTTAATGTAATTTGAAGTTCTTTGATTGCTTTGTTGTTAAGGGTGTTTTTTTTTCGAGGCGTCATTTTTCATGTTTTATAGTGTAATGACACAAAGAATTCCAAGCATTGGTAGGTTAACTTCGAGAGATTTTCCATGAAAAGTATCAGAACCAAATTAACCAGTTATCATCCGAACGAGATAGTTGTCCAGAAAAACGAGAAAACAAAGACTAAGTGTTTTGGATCGGTCGAATGAACGACAATATAAAAAGGCAGCTGATTATGCATGAATCGACTGTTTCACCATTGCCTCTTAAATCGCATACTGCTGGTGATCATGTTGTTCCTGGGATTAATGTTATTGATAATGTTTTAACTGAGGCTCAATTAAGGACGAGGAAAAGAAAGGATTTAGGTATGGCTTATAAGGCTATGACTTTTAATGTTTGTATAAACCTTTTTCAATTGAGCTTGATTTGTATTATGGATACAAGTAACCATATTAATGTTTAAATCTGGTAAACTTTTATAGCCTTTTACAGCACAAGTCCATACCGTTTTAAATGCCATGTCTTTTAACCATTTTTATGCACAGGTTCTGACTCCTATGATCCTAATGCGGACATACATATTTGTTCGCCCATATCTAAATAAAAATGTCCGGAAAAGCGACAATGGAAAATCCAGCGTGGTATACATCAATTAAGTGTCTCAGCACACTTAAAATGTAATTCTCTTGAAAAACGACTATACAAAAGCCAATGTACAGTACATGTATCAAGCGGCTCAACTCCACCTGTTATATTTACTAATGATTCTCACAATGTTAAATCTAGAATTACTAGCAATGATAATGTTGCTAAGAGTGCGTTACTAACTGGAAAAGGAAAAGGTTTAGATATGTCTTATACATTTACTAAGAAAATTTGTGCTTTATTTATTCTTCATCTTGACTTAACTTTTTTTATGTGTAGATTCTGCAACAGTGTAAGGCAGTACCTAATATGCACCTTGACCTTTGTTCAATTATTCCTCGTAATGATGATTGTGATGACTAGGGATGGCAATTGGTCGGACTTGTCTCGAATTATACATACTCCGACTTTGCTCCGGATAATAGTTGGACTTTGGTTTTCAGTCCACCTTCACTAGGAATCGGATTATGCATACTCCACGTTTGCCCCGACTCGGACTCTCGGATCTCCAACGGAGTCGGATACAGAGTCGGATTATTATCAAACAGTATCGTTGTGATATTGTACTAATGATTTTAAAGCATACAAAATTATCAAAATATATTTTTCATATACAATTTAACAATTTAAATATGTACTTTAATTTGAATTCAATTTTAACAACAAAAATAATCCTACTACTAAAATTTAACAAAATTTTCTTATATTTTGATTTTGCGTATTTTATTTCTCTTGCATTTCATTTGGCTTATCTTGATTCATTAATCTAATAAAAATACCAAGTACTTTTTCAAACTCGAAAATTACAATAAGTATAAGAGAGAGCTTGAATTAGTCACATCTAGAGTTTTAAAGGAAACAAAATATTAGTGTAAAAGTCAAATTCAAAGTCGGATGTACTTCAGGGTCGAAGTCGGGTCGGAGTCTCGGATTTTTAATAAAGTCCAACTCCGGTCCGTCTCTAACTCGGACTCGGATCGTAAAGTAGGAGTCGGGGTCGAATGACTTTTTCCTCGGACTCGAATCGGATTATTTTTCTCGGATCGAGTCGGACTAGGGTCGGATTCGGACTGAATTGTCATCCCTAGTGATGACATGGTTAATGTGCGAGCAGAAATTGTAGCTTCATGTTTGAAGCGGCAAGTGAAAAAAAAAAGAGGTTTATGGCAGACTATATTTCCTTATCTATACATATTAGTGGATAGTTAACAAATAGTAATATAATTTATGTTTGTAGGTAATTGTAGATCTGCCCAAGTACACGATGTTTACCTTGTTAGCTGTCCAGTTTTACATGTTGCCAATAAAACAAAGCTTCCAATTCTAATTCAAAAGAGGCGGCATGATCTCAGTAACGCTCCAAAAAACGAACAACAAAACGTTTTTCATATGACCGGTAGATTAATGCAACTACACACGATTGCTTGGAGGAAATATTATAAGGTATTTTCTTGATTTCAGTAAAGCAGGTGTTATTTAGCTTTTATATAGATGGCTATGCTTGTATATGTCCATTCCTGTTGAGATATTTTGTTTTTGGTTTGTTTTTTTCATCCTTTTAATTTGTAAAATCTTTAACTACACTTGCAGCTAAAGGTTTTCTTTTGAATCCTGTAACTCTTGCTGAACCTACGTTTTGTGCATCATGTGGTACTAAGCGTTTTGTTTATGAACCAAGGATGTTTCACTGTGGTGAAGGCACTATTAAAATTGTGACGTATGAGTATCCATCACAACTGATTTATCTTTTCTTAGGCGAAGGTGAGCTTGCAATCCATTTCAGAAAGTATTGCCGACGGTTTAATAACATATTCGCATTTAGTTCGCTTGGGGGATCCATAGATGCACGTACCTATAAAGGTATTTATGTGTTCAAGCTCCATGGTCAAATTTATCACTATGTGCCTGATTTATTCCTATCACAAGGAGAGAAACCCAAATATCTGGAATTATACATTTTTGACGGTCAACTGGAAAAAGGAGCATCGGTCGGGGGTTTTCCCATAACTCAATGTTGACGTTGTAAGCTTGCTAATGACGATAATGGAGCAGAACCCATATGCACATTTTTTCAGGTCTTTGCGAGAAATAGATGTTGCAAATAGTACACGCATATCGCTTAACAACAATCCTACATTGGATCAACGTGTTTACAATGCGCCATCATCTGAAGAACTAGCTGCAAATTTAATAGATAACTTGCCATCAAATGAATCAAGAAGCCTATACATTTTAGTCTGGGGCCGGTCAAAAACATCTCATCGTATATATCATTATTATGGATGTTACGATCCCTTGCAATGTCCAATATTGTTTCCTAGTGGAGATTGTGGATGCACCAAGGTTTACCAAAGGTGTCTCCTGATGGCAACAAATCAAGAAAATGTAACCATGTGCCAATGACTCCAGCATTGGCACAAAAGTGCTGAAAAATAACTTTTGGATGACGGTTAGTCTATTGAACCATTTTTGTTTGTAGGACGATTACATATATATGCCTTTATATAGCTGTGTTTGAACTGCAGTTGCTAAAGATGGGTTCAAGTATCGTGAGCAAAGATTGTCGTGCCGTGAATACTACGCGTACAAGCTTCAGATTAGGCTTGGTAATTAACTTATACGTGTTAGGCGTTTGTTTCAGCAATATGTGGTTGATATGTATGTCAAGATTGAAAATACCCGTCTTGACTTTGTTCGTCATAATCAGACATTTCTCTGTGTTGAACTGTATTAGGGATTAATGGATTCGATGTATAGTGGAGAGGTTGTTTGTACGGGTGTTGGTCGTCGTGATATCTTACCTCCTTCTTTCATTTGTGGACCGCGTGTCATGAAAAAGCGTTACTTATATGCCATGTCCCTTGTTCAGAGGTATGGAAAGCCTGATATATTCCTTACAATCACATGTAATGAGAAATGGATAGAGATAAAAAAAAAAAAGGAACTTGCAGAAGGAGAACTTGTATAGGATAACCCTGATTTGGTTTCTAGGATTTTCCGTGCAAAGTTGGTTGCTTAGAAGAAGCTAATCAAAGAAAAAAATTCTTTGGTGAAGTTGCTGCAATGATAGATGTAATTGAGTTCTAAAAGTGTGGTCTTGCTCATGCGCCTATTCTTATTATCTTGAAACTTAAGTCAAAGATTATGCAGCCAGAACAGTTCAACTGTTTTGTATGTGCAGAAATACCTCCATTGTCTAACCTATACTTGAGAGGCCTTGTGTTGCGTCATATGATGCATGGTCCCTATGGTAAATTTAATGTAGAATGTTCATGTATGGTTATGCGTGAAGGGAAGAAAATCTGTAGATATAGGTATCCAAGAGCATTTTCTACATTCACAAAAGATAGATATCCAGTGTATAGACGCCGGCAAACTGGTGAATCTATGTGTATTCGTGGTGTTTCTGTCGATAATCGATGAGTTATTCCATGTAACCCTTATCTTCTTGCAGCATTTGACTGCCATATTAATGTAGAAGTTTGCTTGACAATTAAGGATGTCAAATATCTTTATAAATATGTATACAAAGGGCATGATAAAATATATGTCAGTATTGGGCAAGAAGATACAACAAAGATAGTTGATGAGGTCGAATGGTTTCAATCTGCACGATGGGTTTCTCCACCAGAAGTAGCATGGAGAATTTTTTTCGTTTGATCTCTATGACATGCAATATCCGGTCATGCTATTACAGGTCTATCTGCCAAACCAGCAGAATATTTGTTTCGATGCTTTGAAAAGCTCGCAAATGTTGTGTGCAATGAATCTAGATCTAAGACTATTTTAACTGAATTCTTTACATATAATGCAGCACATCCTTTGGAGCCAAAGTATTGTTTTCCCGAATTTATGGAACACCATGTTTGGAATGCACAGGGTAAGTGTTGGAACAAAAGAAAGCGTGGCACAATAATTGGTAGACTTACATTTGTTGCCCCTTCTAAGGGGGAACACTACTATCTACGCTTACTGGTAACTCGCGTGGTTGGGCCATGTTCTTATAATGATATGGTGACTGTCAATAATAAGTTTTATTCAACGAGGGTGGTTGAACCAGATGACTTAGTCGAACGGTGCTTAGATGAAGCCATTGAAATACAAATGCCAAGTGCCTTACGACGTCTCTGTTCTATGGTGCTTATTTTTCTTGAACCGATGAACCCTGTTCGATTATGAGAACAATACTATCCTTATTTTCAGAGGACTATGCATTTCAGCATCCTAACAAACCACAAAAGGTGTTAACCTTAACATTTAGAGTAATTGGGACTTTTTTGGAAAACATGGGCAAGAACCTTGGTTATTATGGGTTACAGGATTTGTGCAAAGATATTGAGGTGGGACTTAGGCGGACACGGGATATCAGTGATGCTTTGGATGCTCCAATTTCAGCATCGTGTATGGAGGCGAGGACATTGTTGACCACCGAACAGTGTGCAACATATGAGTGTATCATTGCACATGTTAAAGAAGGAAAACCTGGATTTTTTTTGTTGATGGGCCAGGTGGAACCAAAAAAAAATTGTATAATGCTTTATATGCAAAGGTGCGTATGCTTAACAAAATAGTCCTTCCTACAACAACTTCTGGTGTAGTAGCATCAAACATGCCAACTGGTCGTACTGCACATTCAAGATTTAAAATTCCTAATAATTGTGGAGAATCCTTATCGTGCAATGTTGGCAAACAATCAAGTCTTACCGGCCTCATCAAAGAAGCTTCATTGATCATACGGGATGAGACCTCCATGGCATTAAGAGAGAACATTGAACCGCGCCATCTACTTTTAAGGGATTTATGTTTACCTAGCACTCCATTGGGCGGGAAAATTGTTGTTTTGGGAGGCGACTTTCGACAAACTGTGCTAGTTGTTAGAAAAAAAACACAACAAGAAGTCATTGAATATAGTTTAGTTTGTTCGCCGTTGTGGCCTTTGTTCACTCGATTGCGGCTTACCCAAAACATTCGTGCTCGTGATGCTCCAGCTTTTTCAAAGGTTTTGCTTGCTCTTGGTAATGGTGCTTTGCACACTAAAGAGACTTCACGAATTGCGGTTCCATCTGCCCTTAGATTACAATGCGAAGCTTCCCCTACTTGTTTGGATGATTTGTTAAGACAAATGTATCCAACAGTATCCAATACATGTGCAGATCCAGAAATGTTTACAGAGAGAGTGATACTTACTTCAAGGAATAAAGATGTAGATCTTATTAATGCACTGCTTATAAAAAAAATTTGTGGAGATGAGTGCAGTTACAAAAGGTTTGATACAATTATCGATCTGATTGCAAAATGTATCCAACAGAGTTTCTTAATACACTTTGTCCTGAAGGAATGAGCCCACACAATTTGGTATTGAAGGTAAATTGTTCAGTAATTCTGTTACGAAACCTGGATCCATCAAGTGGACTCTACAATGGGACCTGTCTCATATGCAGAAAATTCTTGCCTAATTTAATACAGTCTGAAATTTCTACTGGTTTCTCAAAGGGCGAGTTTGTTCTACTACCACGCATCATTCTAAGGGCACCTAACTCATCTGGCTATATATCCATTTCAATTCCAGCGAGTGCAGTTCCCAATAAAACTGTGCTTTGCTATGACCATTAATAAGTCGCAAGGGCAGACCCTTCAAGAAGTTAACGTATATATTCGTCAACCGTGCTTCTCGCATAGCCAGTTATATGTTGGTCTTTCCAAAGCTCGCAAAGCAAATAAAATATGGCTGCTTGACGAAACCTCGCAAGAGAATTGTAATAAATCATTATGCACGACTAATGTCGTTTCCTCTCAGTTGCTAGAAAAAGCATGAATTATATAGAAACCAGATTTAAGATAGGAATATGCTGTATAATATACCACTTTCTTTACTAATTTAATGTAATAGCTTCCATTTACATGTTTAGTTGTATAGTCGAGAGCTAAGACAGTCAATCGTGTACATATAGTTTAATCAATAAAAAGTTCTATAGTATATCAATTTATGATTTTGCTGATGACAAATATATAGTATTTTTTAAATTACTTATTTTGTTCCATGTTTAGGTAAAGAGCGTGCTTGAGAACAAGTAAAACAATGTGTTGAAACATATAATACAATTTTTGTGATAACATTTTATTAATATTAAATCTCATAATTTTACATTGATTTTAAGAGAAATCTTTGAGAGATTAAATATTGAATGTTGACAGCCTTGTAATTATTTATTACACGGACCTTGTTATTATTAACTATTAATCCATAATGTAGAATCAATTGCTACTAGGGCTTTCATCATCTGGGTTCAAGCAGCCTAATCATAAAAAAATTCTCCATCATTGTGAAGTCTAAATATTTATATTTATGCGTTAAAAGGAATATTTATGTTCTCAGGAAATTAATGTTTTGCAATAATGCATCTAAAAAGTTCATTAGTGAGCTAGATAAAGTAATAACTAATAGTCATCTTCTTGAAAATAGAGAATCTGTTATAATCGACGCCTGGGAGGAAAAAAATACATAATAACAATAAAAAAGCAAAAAGAAAGAAAAACATTATCTTCAAATAGATAACATAAGTAGTTTAGCTAACACTTTAAGGCTATAACTTTAATAATATAACATCATAAAATTTAGATATATTGTCTACTAAGCAAACATCACAAATTGCGTACAGCAGTTTAAACATAAATATTTTTGAAGTTAACCCTCTACGCTAACAAGAGGATCAATCTTCTAAAATACACATGTTATAACTTTACAGAAAAAGACATAAACTCCTAATCCCAAAAGATATTTTTGAATTCATTCCTAGTCAATAATAAAAGGATTGCTTTTCAAAAAATCTGAACTCCCAAACATCAAAAGCATCACTTTCCATCCCAGAAAACTACTCATCCTCTTTTTGTTACCTCTCTTCCCAAAAAAAACCATCACCATTATCAGCATAGACAATACTACCAATATGAATTGGATTCATAGGGACGTGAAAATGAACAACTATAATTTTTTCATGGACTATCGGAACAGGCGAAGAACCCTGAACAATTTCATGAGAATTTGGTATGGTTGGCAACCTACAAAAATTAACATCAATTTGCCTAGCCCAATAGCATTTACCGCACAAAGTGAACCAAATCAGAGTGGTTCAGAGATGGCACTAGACTTCACACAAGGACAAGAGTCTGAACAAGTTGCAGAAGAGCATCAGAGGAAGACATCTGCACCAAATCTATGTGGAATGGCACCAGGATCTTCTAAGGGCATGGAAGGATCCGGGAGGGACTTAACTACATGCCCCAACCAAGAAAATTCCAAGGAAAACCCAAAGGAGCCCAGCACAACCTCAAAAACCCAAACAGACAAGGAACAGGACACATCAGCCCACCCTGTCTGCCAGCAGACCTTGCCAAGGCTGCAAAGCCTAGACCTGAGCAACATGGGAGGTTTGGAGGGTAGAATTGGAATATCCATACATGGACTTCACTGCCAAGGGGCCAACAGTCCTCCTTATAACCACTGGAAGCACACAAGAAACAAGTCCAAAGGTCAGTTGTTCAACAGCTAATTCTTACTAGTGATTTGATGAATCTGTTTAGGGTTTAGTTGTGCACATGATAGGCACGTGGTCTTATGACCGTTATAATTAGTTACTCATATGTTTTTCTAAGAGCTTAGTTATGTTAGATCTTAGGCCTATATATATAGATGATCTTTCTGTTGTAAAACTCCGATTTTAAAGTTGAATAATAAATTCAGTTTGGTTGTTTTTATTGTTGTGCAATTGAATCCTTGAGGGTCAGTCCACCCTCCCCCTTGTGTTTGAGTCTTGAGTGTCTATCAAGATACAAACATTCTTATCCCTAGAACTTGATCTCCCTTATTAGAGATCAAGAGAAGCCTAGGGTTGTATTGATTGAAGTCAAGTAGTCCAATTCCATCAACACTCCACTGCACTTCAATTCTTGAACTATCAATATCATTGCTTGCCTTTCAGTCTTGGGGAGAAAAGTAATCCTTCCTCATCTACAAGTGGATCAATTGGTATCAGACCAAGAACGTCTAGGGGCCTGAAGAAATTCTTACAGTCATCCAGATGCAAGACTTCCACATCCTACACTAAAGGAATCTAGAGATACAAGAGGGTCAAGCCCTTGAAGAAGCATGTGTGTGCAGTCTGTCTCAAAGGATCGTTGGCAAAATCTGGTGGTTTCTTATCTCATTTTCTTGTCTCATTTGAATTCTATGATTTCTTGCTTGAAATTTTTAAATGTCATTAACAAGCCAAGGTTATAAACGTGCCTAAATTTGACAAACACCATCCAACAACAATCTGACAACCTCAAGAACTTAGTTATTGAATTAGGTTTTGATTGATTGTGAGCCTTTGTTTCTGAGCTTTGCATATTTGTAAATTAAACAACAATTAGTGACCATGAATTTGGAAGAAAAACTCAGTGCACTCACTACAATGGTAGAACAATTACACCTAATTGTCACAGACCTTAAGAATGCTACCCCTTAACAGCAACAACAAGTACCTAATCCCCACACTGAGACAGTAATGGAAGATAGGTCCATGAGAGTTGAGTTGCGTGAATTTGATGGCACCACACATGTGCCAAAAGTGTACATTGAATGGGAGAAGGGAGTGGAACGATATTTTGAATATAAAGGAACACATCCTAACCATCAATACAAGATTGCAAAAGTTAAGTTAGTGAAACTAGCAGCAATTTGGCTAGAAGGTGTGCAGAGGCAAAGGGTAAGGGAAGAGAGACCTAAAATCAATTCTTGGGACAAACTTAAAAAGCACCATAGGAGAAAAAAACATACCCTCTAACTACAAACAAAAATTGTACACGAATTGGAGTAATCTTAGGCAAGAGAGCAAGTCAATAGCTGACTATATTCAGGAAGGAGAAAGACTGAATGTGCTTTGTAAAATAGATGAACCTGATGCGTTATAAATAGGAAGGTTCTAGGGTGGATTGAGGGAAGATCTAAGAGAGAACGTGGAAGTGATCCAGAACTTGACTTATGAAGGGACGTGCAATAGTGCCTTGATCTTTGAAAAGTCAGCAAAAAGAACTTACTCCACTACCTATGTACCAAATAGAAACATCAGGGACCCTAGCACCAAACCCTCTATTCAGACTGCCTCTTTTAATAAGGTTACCTATAAAACCCTACCTACCATGAACAAGGAAAAAAGAGACTAATCTCAAGGATATTATGTGTTTCAAATGTCAGGGGCATGGACACTATAAGAGAAATTGTCCTAATGCAAGAGCCTTCACCCAAAGAGAATGGGCTGAGATCCACAATAGGGTTGGGCTGTGTTAGTATCCATGGGGGGGGGAGGAATTGAAGTTGCCACCAACCCCAGAGGATGAGTTTGAAGGATCCTACAGAGTTAATAGCCTAGGGGTCATGGAAAGGATAGAAGGTAGTACAACTGAGGAAAGTGGGGAAGAAGGGGACATAGAACAAGTTCACCTTGAGGAGGAGTGTCACAACTTATTGATTAAGAGGAACTTGCACATGACTCCACAAACTAAGAAGTCATACCAAAGGGAAAACATTTTTCAAACAAAATGCAAGGTGGAAAACAAGATATGTGACCTAATCATAGATGGGGGCAGTGAGTCCAACTGTGTAAGCAAAGACCTAGTCAAAACCCTAGGGTTAGTCACTAAACCTCACCCTCGTCCATATAAATTGAGGTGGTTAGATGAAAGCACAGGCAACAGAGTGAGGAAGCAATGCTTAGTGAGCTTTCACATAGGTTCATACTTAGATAAAGTGTGATGTGATGATTAGAGATGGATGCATGTCATATACTTCTAGGTAGACCCTGGCAGCATGATAGGAAAACATTACACAATGGCTACACCAATGTCTACTCCCTCAAACATGAAGGGAAGACCAAAGAATTACTACCTCTACCCCCTCACAAGGCTATTCCACCTGCCAAAACCAAACAGCCAGTACACCTCATAGGGAGAAGAGAGTGTGACAAGGGATTTAAAACAGGAGCCAATATTCTGATTTTGTTCACCAAGGAAGTAGTCCCTTTAGATGAGACCATACACCCTGCAGTAGTAGACCTCATTAAGGAATTTAGTGATGTGTTTCCCACTGACTTACATCAAGGATTGCCCCCCTATAAGGGGAATTGAACATCAGATTGACCTAGTACTGGAGCACCTATACCTAACAAGCCAACCTACAGAAAAAATCCTACTGACACTAGGGAGCTACAAAGACAAGTAGAAGAGTTATTAGCTAGGGGATATGTAAGAGAGAGCTTGAGTCCTTGTGTTGTTCCCACACTATTAGTGCCAAAAAAAGATGGATCATGGAGGATGTGTGTGGATAGTAGGAGTGTGAACAAAATCACAGTCAAATACAGATTTCCTATGCCTAGGTTGGATGATATGCTAGATGAGTTAGCAGGGGCATGTTGGTTTAGTAAAATAGACCTTAGAATTGGGTATCACCAAATTAGAATGAAAGAAGGGGATGAGTGGAATACAACCTTTAAAACCAAGTATGGCTAGTCATGCCCTTTGGGTTGACAGGGGCACCCAGCACCTTCATGAGGCTCATGAATGAAGTTCTCAGACCTTTCTTAGGGAAATTTGTGGTTGTATACCTAGATGATATATTGATCTTAGCAAAACAGAAAGTGAGCACTTAACACATCTAAGGAGACTGTTTGAAGTATTGAGAACTCAACGGCTTTATGGGAATTTAGAAAAGTGTGCCTTCTTATAGGCTGAGGTAAGCTTCCTAGAGTTTGTTATTGGCAAGGAGGGGATCAAAGTTGATCCTAAGAAAGTAGAAGCCATCACTACATGGCCAACACCAACAATCATCAAACTGGTAAGGTCTTTTCATGGGCTAGCATCCTTTTATGGGAGATTCATCAAGAACTTCATCTTCATCATGGCTCCCCTAAGTGGGTGTACCAAGCAAGGAACATTTAAGTGGACTAAGGAGGCTCAGCAAGCATTTGATTAGATCAAGAAACTCATGTGTCAGGCACCCATCCTTAGATTACCAGACTTCACAAAATTTTTTAAGGTTGAGTGCGATGCAAGTGGAATGGGAATAGGGGTTGTTCTAATCAAGAAGGAAGGCATGTTGCATACTTTAGTGAAAAATTGAATGGCAGTAGGCTCAACTAATCCACTTATGACAGGGAGTTTTATGATATAGTTAGGGCATTAGAGACTTTGACACATTACCTGAAAGTCCAACCCTTCATACTCCACTCAGACCATGAATCCCTAAAGCATATACATGGACAAAGCAAGTTGAATCCTAGACATGGCAAATAGGTAGAATTTCTCCAATCCTTTACATTTTCAGAAAAATACAAAGCAGGGAAAGCCAACATAGCAGCTGATGCACTTTTTAGAAGATACCACGTACTCTCTATATAAGAACCCAAAGTATTAGGATTTGAAATGTTGAAACCCCTATATGTTGAAGACCCTGACTTAAGTATCCTGTACGCTGAATGTCAACAAGGACCTAAGGGACCCTTTTATGTTTAGGAAAGATTTTGTTCAAAAACAATAGAAAATGCATTCCTAGATCACCTTTAAGGAATATCTTGGTTAAAGAGGTACATGAGGGTACATTAGCAGGACACTTTGGCATACAAAAGACCTCGGACATGCTGGCACAACATTTCTTTTGGCCTAGGATGCTAAGTACAGTAGCAAAGCATGTTCTGAAATGTGAAGTTTGCATGAGAGCCAAGTTAACCTTCCACAAAGGAGAGTATAGACCTCTACCTGTTGCTAGCCACCCATGGGAACATGTGAGTATGGACTTCATAGTAGCTCTTCCTAAAACAGCTAGAGGAAGAGTTGCCATCATGGTAGTGGTAGATAGATTCTCCAACATAGCCCATTTTGTAGCCTGCAACAAGACCATTGATGCAAGGCATATAGCCCAACTGTACTTTGCAAACATCATAAGACTTCATGGCATACCATTAAGTATTGTTAGTTGCAGGGATTCAAAGTTTCTAAGCACCTTTTGGACTGCATTATGGACCATGCTAGGGACAAAGTTACTATTTAGCACTACCTACCATCCTCAAATAGATGGTCAGACAGAGGTCACAAATAGAACCCTAGGTAACATACTTAGAACTGTAGTTAAAAAGAATACAAAGGACTCGGATGAAAAACTCCCTCATGAAGAATTTGCCTATAACAGATGCCCTAGCTTAACAACCAAATTTTCACCTTTTGAGTGTGTTTATGGCATTAATCCTGTGACTCCTACTACTCTAGTATGTTTGCCTTTACAGGAAAAGGGATCATGGAGTGCAGACCAACAAATTATTGAGGCTCAAAGGATACATACCCAAGTACAACAGAACATCATGCAAGCCAATGCAAAATATAAAGAGAAGACTAACAAGGGGTACAAGGACACAAGAAAGTTCCAAGTAGGAGACTATGTGTGGGTACATTTGAGAAAAGACAGATTCCCTAAGCACAGATCCAACAAACTCAATCCCAGAGCTGATGGACCATTTCAGAACACATCCAAAGTAGGAGATAATGCCTACACTATAGCCCTTCTAGCCCACTATTAGGTATCCTCCACATTCAATATTGGAGATCTAGCACCTTATAATGAGGATCTTGAATTGAGGGCAATTCCTTTTCAAGAAGAGAAGATTAAACCAAATCAGAGTGCTTCAGAGATAGCACTAGACTTCACACCAGGACAAGAGCCTGAACAAGTTGCAGAAGACCATCAGAGGAAAACATCTGCACCAAATCTATGTGGAATGGCACTAGGATTCTAAGGGCATGAAAGGATCTAGAAGGGACTTAACTACATGCCCAAACCAAGAAAATTCCAAGTAAAACCCAAAGGAGCCCAGCACAACCTCAGAAACCCAAACAAACAGGGAACAGGACACATCAGCCCACCCTGTCTGCCAGCAGACCTTGCCAAGGCTGCACAGCCTAGACCAGAGCAACATGGGAGGATTGGAGGGTAAAATTGGAATCTCCATACATGGACCTCACTGCTAAGTGCTAAGGCCTAAGAGTCCTCCTAATAGCCACTGGAAGCACACAAGAAACAAGGCCAAAGGTCAGCTGTTTAACAGCTGATTCGTACTAGTGATTTCATGAATCTGTTTAAGGTTCAGTTGTGCATATGATAGGCACGTGGTCTTATGACCATTATAATTAGTTACTCATATGTTTTTTAAGAGCTTAGTTATGTTAGATCTTAGGCCTATATATATAGAAGGTCTTTCTATTGTAAAACTCAGATTTTAAGGTTGAATAATAAATTCATTTTGGTTGTTTCAATTGTTGTGCAATTGAATCCTTGAGGTTCAGTCCACCCTCCCCCTTGTGTTTGAGTCTTGAGTGTCTATCAAGATACAAAAATTCCTATCCCTAGAACTTGATCTCCCTTATTAGAGAGCAAGAGAGGCCCAGGGTTGTATTGATTGAAGCCTGGTAGTCCAATTCCATCAACACTCCACTGCACTTCAATTCTTGAACTATCAATATCATTGCTTGCCTTTCAGTCTTGGGGAGAAAAGTAATCCTTCCTCATCCACAAGTGGATCACATAGGACATCGATAAAAGAGACGATTGAGTGAGCTCACTTCCAAAGAAATCAAAATTTCAGCAAGAGATTCCAGATGATCATTAGAATAGTATAATAAGTTAATGGACTCGATGGTGTAATCATATTTATAAACGCCTGCGTTATCATTACATTCATAATATGGCTCATAGTTTCTCATTACGATTAAATAATAATAATAATAAGTTTTCAAAGAGAAATTGAGAAAAAAAGGAAGTAGAAGATTAAAATGTTTGGACTTAGGATGATTTAAGTTGGTACCTAAATGATGTATTTATATTATGGATGGAGACTTTGATTAAACAACCGTAAGGTTCCTGGATTTTCTCCCAAAATTACTCAAAGAGAACGTGCAAAAACGTACCAACAATACTATTTGCCATTTCAACAATGCTTTTGGAATTTTTGGATTTTACTAGGCAGAAAACAAAACAAATATAAAAAAGTGTAACACTTCTTTCAGTATAAAAACAATACGTATATTACTAGATTATACCCACAAACTTGAAAAGAATACATCAATATAAATAACTTGAAATAATGTCAATAAAAAAACTAATTTTATACAAATTATATATGATGTTTTAAGCTTACATTTTATTTAGACAAAAAAAGCAAACACAAATGCAGCAGCCATTACTTTTTATACAAATTTAAATATATATCACCAAGGCTTATAAAAAAGAATTTATTATAACGTCAATGAAAACCATATTTCTAAAAATGAATGATAATATACTAATTTTAGAACCTTAATAATCTGTTAATTAGAAAGTTCAAACCTAAAGTCTTGGAATCACTTAGCTTTACCCAAAATGAAGAAATTTTGGACAAAGGATGAGGGCTTTGATTAGAAAAGAATAATGTTGGTAACAGACATTGCCAGAAATCTATATTTCCAGATGCCTTATTAAGCTAGATCAACTATCAGAAATTGACTTCTTTGTTTCCATATGAATAGCAAATTTTATCTTTGGTATAGTTCTGGCAGGTTATACTTTCTGGGACATAGGTAACTGAGGTACTTGTAAAGACTATCTTTCCTGTAGTTTGTGCGAAATTTTCTCTTTTTGATTATAGATGACATATGCTTTCTGGGAACATTGGTGGCACAAAAGATGAATTGCTGAAAATTGAAGTAATTGTAAAGCACAATTATGCTTTCTTTATTTTTCACAATTGAAGTACTTTCCTTTAATTATAGGCAAATAAAATCTTTTCAAATCATTATGAAAAGAAATAGTTTATTGTAGATAGAAGCATATATTCCTAAAAAAATAATTTCGAGATATTGTGTTCTCAAAACTAATTGTTGCAAGAAATATACTCAACAAGAAAGTGATTTATTTTTATATTTATTTAGTATGTGTAGTTTTATATTATTTTCTAATTTATATTAGCAAATGATAATTACTTTATATTCTAATAAAATATATTTTCTGAGATCGTATGTAAAGAGTTCGATAATGAACGTATGCTACCAAGAATTGTAACTTGTACCGACTATATTATACTATACTAATACCATCAAGTGACTACTATACATTTACCAATTAGGAAGAGATTTGCGTAGTCGGATGTACACAACATTAGCCATGTTAGTGATAAAAACAATCAAATATATTGTTTCCGATAAATCTTTAACAGCGAACATCATAAGCAACGTCACAAAACAGCAACTATTCTTCAAATATATCCTCCCTAGGAATACATATTGCAACACACCAATTCAGAAACTTAACTCTTGGCAACATAGACCACCTATGTTCTTGTATACGGCTATAATCTACATCATTTTTCCTAGGTATTTATATTACTACCCCTTTTTCTATAAAACTCTTTAGTTCTATATAAATCCTGGCAATACATACAATCTCTTAACGCAATCAATTCTACATGTTTCTCTTAGTATACTCATTGATCTTCCTGCAAAATCGCTACAATTATTGCATATAATTTTTTTTTGCATGTTATCCCATAAATGTCTAATGAAATGCCTATATGTATCTATAAAAACAATTCTTGGAATAATTTTGCAACTGATGGATTCTGGAAATATGGACTTTATGAAAACATGCGTAATTTCCCTTTTAGTTCCCTATAATGTATTTGTAATGTTTTTAAACTATTTGGAGTTTTTTTCATACGTCATCTAGCAATACTGTTATGAGAACAAAAGTAACAACTTAAACTAATATATCTATGAAGTTAATACGATGAAGGAGATAGAATCTAGAAAGAAATACATATGAGCCAATTATTACATTAACAGTAAAGAAGAAAATAAAGTGGAACCTATATTCTGGCACCTTACACATGATTATGCATCCACATGAAAAAACCTTTTGTAGGATTCATTTTGCATTCACATATGTAAAACACAAGTATCAGTTCCCTGTCTAGAAAAAACATTATGTTCAGCCCTTAGGGATTGAATACAAGGTGCCATGGGAGTATTAGAGTTAAGGAAGGAAGCTATCTTAGAACATTATAGGTCTAGATATGCAGTCATTCATTGTATTCCAGATTAACTCCTCCTTGGTCTTTACCCTATCAGCTGTGAGACGAGTTTGATACTGAGACTTAAAATACTCAGTTATTCTCTTTTTCTCTTAATCCTTTATGTGCTTCTTGTCAGTTTCCAACTTAGCTACACTTGCTTTCAACTCTGAAATCTGCTTTATTGGCTTGTTCCTTTCATGTTCACTTCCATCAATACAGTTTTTTTGGCTTCTAACTAACTGCTTGGAATTTGAAAGTTGGGTCCTCAGATGCAGGATATCCTCGTCCTTCTTAGCAGATGCATTTTCAATAGAAGCTAAAGTATCTTGGACCTTCTTCATATCTTTCTAACCTGGCCACAATCTGCAATCCCTGAGGCTACTGTAGCTTGCAACTCTAGAACATGATTTCCCTGGGCAACATGATCAGCCAACAGCGAGTTATATTTGTCTTGAAGCTAAGCATGCTCGACCTTAGAATCAGCGAGGTCAGCTTTTGCCTTTGTAAGACTCAAATCGAGCTCCCATATTTTGGTATCCCTTTTGCTAACTTCATTTCGCTGAGAAGACAAATCAGCTTTAACTCGCTCCAACTCGGCTTGAAGTATGATCATCTCATTCTCATGAGATTGAGCCTTCTCGCAAAAATTCTGAAGGTCACGATCATATGTATTCTGCACCAGGGTCCCTAACTTAGAACTCCTGGAATCAATCAACTGTGCATCATAAAGTATATGTTAAGTATATGAATTCATAATGTTTTGTAAATGGTATTTACTTAATTATGTAGAAAGTTTTCGTTAACTTTAATATTAGTCTGGTATGATCATCGGATCAGAAGGTCAAATTCACTCCAAACATCTATAAGTCTTCCGCTGTGTTAAGTGGACAGTATTATTATACTGTTTTTGCTGGTTTGGGTTGTTTCACTGTTACAGGTAAAACCATTACCTTCATACAAGGGCGTAGCAAACAATTTCAAGGCCCTATTTATTTTTCATTAATTTCTAAAATAGGAACCCTTCATAATTGAAAAGGGAGATTTTCTTAAACTAAAATAAACATTCAACACAATTTTAATTTTAAGTGTTATAATCAAATAAAATTCCAACGCAATATCTAATTTTAGTATTATTGATTTTATAAAATTAACTTAAATTGAATCGTTAAAAATTCAATTGACATTTCTAATGTTAAATTTGAAGAGGAAAATTAGTACTAGACGTAAAATTAATGAAAAATGTGAAGCGAGAGTAAACTTTGAAGGGTTGAAAAATTAAGAAATAAATTATTGATTATTTTTCAAAATTAAGTTAGTGACACTTCATATTTGATGAATGTGTAAAAATTTAATGATGTAAGAGAAAATATTTGAAAGATAAAGAGTTGCTCTGGAAAGAGATAAAAAAAGGAAAGAAAAAAATGTAAATAAAAGGATTTGAACATATGTCCATTAATTTATTAAGTAAAACTCCTACCAACTACTCTATCTCAATAATATATTATTCTAATATGATTTTTAATATGAGGCCCTTTAGGTTTGAGGCCTTGCACCGTTGGGCATCCTGCACAGCCCCTAAACCGCCCTTGGTTTCATACAATTTCAGCGAAGGTAAATATTTTTTAAGTTTTAACATTTGACATTTATATTTTGTAAATTAAGAATGTATTAAAAATTCATTTGTTGTGCTTTGTGAATACGTGTTAGGTGGTAGTATGGGATCTTTCAACAAACATTTAGCAAAGAAATATGGAATCACAAAGGAAACTCATGCAGCAAACGCCAATGAGACCATAAGTGGAAGTCGACAATCGACAATGGAGATCTCCGGCGGAGGTATGCCTTTTAAATATAATCGTAATAAAATGATTGATGAATTTACTAAATATGTAATTTCTAATGAGTTGTCATTTAACCATGGCGAAAGTAAGGCTTGCGAATATTACACTAGAAAAAACTTTGTCACCAGAATATAGAGTGATCTCTAGGAATAGTCTTAAATGGCGCACAATAAAATTATATGAATCAAAAAATTATGAATTAGTAGAAATGTTAAATGCTTTGAATGGTAGGGTTAACATAACAACCGATATTTGGTTTTCTTCCCCACATTTAGTTACTTATATGTGTAACAGCACATTGGATAGACCATAACTAGTTTATTCAAAAAAGAATAAGGAAAATTTGCCAAGAATAATCCCAACTATCATCCGTTGGCCAGAAATAATCCCAACTATTGATTATTTTTTAATAATCCTAACTATTGATAACGTTTGCTGAAAATAGTCCCATTTGGTTTTCAACCGGTTGTAGCAGGTTTAGTAAGTAATTTTTTTTTTACCCTTTTTTTTAAGTTTCCTTCATCAAATTAGGTAAACCCAACCTTTCATCTTCAAAAATTGATTTACCCATTCCATGTTCAAAAACCCAAACTCCTTCCTCCATTGATGAGCAAACTTTGAAGATGAAAGGTAAACCCAAAGTTTCCTTGTTCAAAAATTGATTTACCCATTCCATGTTCAAAAACCCAAAGTTTCCTTCATCAAATTAGGTAAACCCAACCTTTCATATTCTAGGGTTTGAAGATTGCTCATCAATGGAGGAAGGAGTTTATCAATAGTTAGGATTATTAAAAAATAATCAATAGTTGGGATTATTTCTGGCCAACGGGTGATAGTTGGGATTATTCTTGGCAAATTTTCCAAAGAATAATTGCTTTTGAGTTGATTCCCGAAAGACATACTTGTGATAACATAAAATATAAATTATTGACATATGTAAAGAATGGAACTTGTTAGATAAGATATTTTGTTATTCTACCGATAACGCAACCGCCAACATTAGATGCATTGAATTTTTGTATAACGAACCTACTTTCCTTTTATCATTGGTGGTAGATTATTACACATACGTTGTTGTGCTCACATTATTAACTTATCTTGTCAAGCAAGTATTTAAAAAATTAAGTGATTTATTAGATCCTATTAATTAAGTGGCTGAGATTAGGACAAGTAAAGAGGAGATATAAACAATTATGTGACCATTATGGACTTAAAAAAGTATATTGGTCGTTAAATACTCCTACACGTTGGGGCTCGACCCATGATCTATTAAAAAATGCTATTGTATATCGTCCTGTTATAACACAACCAAATAGTGAGTGTACAGATAGTCGTATAAGCGATGGAACATGGGAACTAGCTATAGTCATACAAAAAATATTAGAAGCGTATGACCACACAAAGTTTCTCATATGTTTATGAACCAAACGTCCACCTAGTAATAATTGAATGCATTACTATTTTTTACCATCTTCTTAACCATTCACATGATAATACTAAAAAAATTTTAAAACCAATTCTTGCAGATATGATGGAGAAACAGAAGACGTATTTAATAATTTTCTTTATATTTATGGAATTGCGATGTACATAATTATGTTGGAAATTGTAAAAAGCTTTTAGCAGAAGTTTATGATTAGTGTATATAACTCAAATCGTGATACATTTGGGCCATCTTCTTCCCATAATAGCTAACATAATAAGCCAAGATGATAGTTTTGTAGGGTCATCTTCTTCCTCACCCTCCACTTCATATTTAGAATTAGATAACTATCTTAAACATCACTTTGAAATTGAACAAGATAGTTTTAATATTTTAGAATGGTGGAAAGAAAAATCAATAAAATTCCCCATAATATCGAGAATTGCAAAGGATATCATTGCAATTCCTATTTCAACTATTGCGTCGGAGTCTGCTTTTAGTATAGGTAGAAGAGTTTTTGATGAAAAGAGATCTCGTCTTTGTTCCACATTCTATTTAGATATGTGTTTGCAAAGTGGGATCAAACGGAGGTTCGAACACACTCAAGAACGAAAATGATCAAGACGATTATCATCCATGGGTGATGATGGATACATCTGCATCATCGTCGGGAGAAGAGGCAACGAAAGCATTGAACCAACAAGATGATGATGTAGAAGACGAATAGGATCATGAATATCGAACATCGATCAATCAACATTCAACAACTAGAAATAAAAAGTACAATAAAGAACTAAGTGGCCTTTGACTCCTTGGGGATATCTAGGCAGTTTAGTATCCCTTCGAGATACTAGGTTCAAGTCCATTTTCTTTCTCTTTTTCATTAATCATCTTTATCGTTTTTTTTTATTTATTTTCTTCCTTCTTTGTAGTGAATATTTTAATAACAATGAAAAGCAATGAATTTCGCCAATAATCAAGTAACCACCAAAGGTACGTCCGGATTATTATAATATTTTTATATTATATTTAAAGCAAAAAAAGAATGCAACTGATGATCCGACCCGCCCAACCCGAGAGTTTAAATCCCCAAAACCACCTCCTGAACCACCAAGGAATCGTTTGGAACCACCTGGAACCGAAACCGGAACGGAAAACATCCAAATCAAGCTCCGAGTGTAACTAGAACCAAATGGAACCGGCCTAACCCGGGCCGTGGCCATCACTAGTTGACATTTTTTTATTATAATTTGTATTGTAATTTTTAAATTCTAATCTCATAAATCCAAAAACGTAACTTATTCTTAAGTAAGCAACGCCCGCATATTAAATGTACAACTTATATCTCCGCATTAATGCAATACGTGTTTCATCTATATTGTTAGATTGTTCCTCGGATATAATCTTTCACAACACGCATTGTTGCATCAAACTTCCTATTAATTTTACTCTGAATTTACTTTAATAAGATTTATCATGGAAAGACTACAACGCTTAAACTATTTGATTAGTGTACGCAACAATAAAGGGAAAAAAGTTCGAATTATCTACAACGAATTGTAAAATTAATTAAGAAGCATCATCAGCCACAGAACTGTCAGAAATTAGTCTAGCAGCGATCACCTTGTCGAGTATCTCATCGGGAACCGTCATTCCACTGGTTTCCATATCAGCAACAATGGCTATACCCGCATCGAGTTCTCCGAGATCAAGACAAATAGTGATGATTTCATCATACAAAGGACTGTGCAATGAAAATTCCAATTAGTGTATACAAATAACATGCGGAATTGGATGCGAGAAGATGAAACTTACAAACAACATTATCAATCTCATTTCATAGAAGTTCTTTAGATCGTTTCCTAGTTCAATATGAAAATGTCATTTTATGCTATCACTACTACCGTCGAGATTATTTTTGGAGAAATATCAATCAATTCTACTGAATAATAAAAACTTGTAATGGTTTTTGTGAAAGTTGTTATAATAATGAAGTAGTGACTCTTTAAATTGGTAAAAGTCATGTATTGTTTTTGAATCAAACTAATCAATTTCAGCCTTTATTCTTTGTCAAAGTGTCAAGTGGTATATGGCTTAGTAATAACATACTGGTTATGTTTTCTCATTGAGTTCCCTTAAGCTACAATACTAAAATAACAAGAAAAACCCAAAGATACACCAAGAACGAACAACGTTGATACGCACCTTCCAAATCTGTAGCCCAGACTATGTGTAGTCTGTAAGATTGTTAAGAAGGCTGAAGGAAGAGGAACTTTTATGGCAGCTCGAAGGATCATAGCACAATCTCCTATAGTTGGTATACCACCCAATTCTATTACCTGAAATAAATTCCAAATTTACTGTTATCAATTCATTATGTCTAGATGTATTTATATCTTCCATAACTTAGCAATTTATGTCCTCTTTTACTGTGGTACGCTGAAAACTTTTATTCTACTTAAAATGATGAAAAGCAAGTCAAACCCAAGCTCTAAAGAAAAACAAAAAACTCATTAACCAAAAGACTTGCCTTTGACATGACTTTAATTGCCAATTCAACCTCCCATTCTTGAGACCATCTCCTGGGAGGTCTGTTCTTCAGTTCCCTTTCCCATTCCCATCCCCAGGCATCTGCGAGAGTGTACATGTCTTGTACATTAAATATATTCCTTTTCCTCATTTCTTCAAATGCCTCGTACAAATCTAAGGGAAACCAGTCTTCATCATCATCATCCTACATGCATAAATAAAAGTTAACAGATGCTACAGGATAGCATTAGTTATCCGGAAATGCAATGGGCAAATACATCATAACTATATTTCACCATGCGCATAGAAACTTGTGTTCTCTAAAGAGGGCAGCATACTAAGATTAAGAACATACGATAGTGTATCGCGGTCGCGGATGCGTATGCGGAAATGGTGTCGCCGAAAAACAGCTATAATGGAGAAATAAAGCGAATCGCGGCCGATGCGGTGTGATGTTTGAAAAAAAAAATACATAAAGGATTTTGAACTTATAATTGCATTTTTGTTGTTGAACTATTATTACTATGCAATAATATGCAACTAACTATTATAATTGCAATATTTGAGATTCTTCTAATGTATAATTAATTAACTTGTTAGTTATTAGTTGCTTATTTTGTTTATCAACTAAAATTATGAGTAAATATAATTTAAGTAATCTTAATAATTAAAGTTGATGGATATTAATAAAATTTTAACAGGAAGACAAATAACGTTGTAACGGTCAAATATCGTTATAACGGTAAAATAACGGACGTTACATGTTATATAACGGTCAAAGCAGCGTCTTGATCGTGAAATTTAATGCACTGTTACATAACAGGATTTAATGTCGCGGCAACTTTCAAACAGATAAAAAAACGGGCGTTACGTAACGCAACGAGAGAGTTTTTATTCCAAGGGTGAGAGTATACAATGAGATTTACTATAGCACAATACAACACAATGAGATTTACTATAGCACAATACAACACAATAATGCCAAAGTCTAAAACCCGACTATATGAGATCAATTTCATGAACCAAAACAAATCAACATAAAAATATTCACAAACAAAGATTTTATTACCCTAGTGAATACTAATGATCAATAATACTAATCTAGGATTAAACAAATTAATCCCAATGATCTTTTACATGTATTATCCTTCTTTATTAATTCTTGTAAATTCCAATTAAATCGTCCTTAACTCCCGTTCTATCTTCTTATCAAACAAACGTTAATACACTTTATTTGGATTGAAGCAATTGGAATGAAAGGGTATGGAAGGAACTGAAGGAATACAATTTCTTTTGTTTGGAGGAAAAAGATGTAAAGGGATTAATTCATTTAAGTTTTTTGATGACAAAATCTCTCCAAGAGTGGAAAGATTTGAAGGAGATTTGATAGGAAAATAATTTTTCAGTTCTTTTCCTTTCCTTTCCTTTCTCTTAAACAAACAGGGAAAGGCTTTTTTTTATCATTTTCTCCCTTTTTTCTCATTCTTTTTCTTTCCCTCCTAAATACTTATGTAAATACTGATACACACACAATAAGGAAGCAATAAAAACACACAAGATGATTTATGAGGTATCTTAGATACTTACCTGATGTAAAATCAAACCGAACCATTTTTCATGATACAAGTCCCCAAAGTCAAGTGAGTACAATCCGAGCTAACAGGAATACAAAATCAGGCCCTATGATTTTTTATGTGTCATATGCTAAGTCCCAAGTTCATCCAAAAGCAAAGAAGCAAGCAACAAATTACAAAGAGGCACCCAATGACTCATATGTGACTTTTGGATGGTTTATTGATAAGCCATTTGTGGCTGTTGGTTCACGATTTCGAGTAGCTATGGGATGAATAAATGAAGGATTATTACCATATATAAAGCTTATGGCTGAAATTATGTGAGCAATGATGTGGGGAAGTTACTACAAATCAAGTGCTAATTTAAGAGAATCTTAAGCAATTAAGGAAAGTTAAACAAGGAAAGGATTTTATGAGATGGCAATCGAAGGCACGTTTTGGAGCAGCTCTTGGGCATTATTTTGGTGTTATTCAAGGTTGATTCAATTGTCTTTAATAGTGGCTTAAATTCTGAAGTTAGTAGAGTTTTATTATAGTGACTTTTAATTTGATTACTTTAATATGTTTTTAGTGACTTTTTAGACACTTTAGGGTGTAATTTCGTGGCCTACTAAAGGGCATTTAATCATATGAATAAAAAGAGACTTGAAATTTAATTAAAAACCATAAGTTATTTGCTACTCAAGACTTTCAAATTCTTGTAGGGAATTTGTCTTGCTTAATCCAATCACTTGTGTGGTTTCACGTCTAGAGGGGTTATAGTGAGTGTTGAGTAATCATTCCACTATAGTTTCGTAGTTCATTAGTTGAGGAGTATTCCCTTCTAGAGTCCTACAACCAGTTGGCTTAAAGTGAGTAATCCTACCAACATCTCTTTGTTTGTCAATTGAGTAATCATTCCAAACCTTGTTACCTCTTTTTTTCTAGGTATTTTCGAAATTTATCATATCGTTTACTTTGATTTAAAGTCATATAGAAAATCCAAAAATTGCTTGAAACAGTGTTCCAGCTGTTGAAAACATAGTCCCAACACATCCTCTGAATCCTATCCAAAACCTTGAAAACCCTACCAAACAAAAAGATAACCTTTATCATTTGACAATAGCACCATATTAATCCCTAAAAATCCTTCTATTTTTAAACTTGGTCTAAGCCAACACATCCTTTTCTTATCCTTGTTACATTTGCAAAGCCCCTTTTTGTTAATCTAATCCCTTTAGATTATACATCACTATCCCTTAATCAAATATTGGTATTCTTAATGATTCAACAATACATCAATGAAACAAACTCTCTTACACTAAAGAACAACCTCTCAAGCTTAAAGATCTCACCTTCTATAGAGACTACAATCAATCTAATTCAAATGGACTCTAGGTTTTCGAAACTCCCTTTTCCCTTGTATTACTCTCTTCAATCCCAATTCTGATTTGGTCCCTTATATAGACCTCCAAATTAGTGGAATAAAACCTAGGATAAGTGGACTCCTTGCTCTTTAAGTATAACCCAAAACAAAAACATGTTTTGGTCTAGTTGAACGAGCACCATGGCCACTCGAACGAGCGCGACTATCTTGTGCACTTGTGCACTTGTGCTTCGTTCAAGACACCTTCCTTCCCTATCCTTGCCTCGTTCAAGGCATGAACCAATGCACTTGTTGTGCTCCTTCTTGCCTTGTTCAAGACACCTCTTACCTTGTTCATGGCACTCCTTTTGCACGTTGATCACCTCATGGAATGATCCAAACCCAAATTACTCATATCTCATTGCACACACATCATCCTTCTTCAAAGAGCAAGTCATGAAATGGGCTATGAGAATTGACACTTGCTCTCAAGAACTATATCTTTTAGTGGTATCTTCACTTATTAATTTTTCACGTACAACTTGACTACCTTATCTTCCAACATTGATTTTTTTTGAAGGTCTAACATTCTGATCCATGTAGTAATCGTAGTCTAATGGAAATTCGACAGATATATTTCAACCTCAATCACATAATATTCTAATCGTTCTCTATTTGAGCCACCCTCATTGAACCTTATGCTTAGTATCTTGATCAATATCTCTTTTCTTAAGAAAACTGAATCAAGGTACTGAAAACACCCACTTGTAAGAAGCTCTTTCATATGTAAATTTACAGTAAAATTTACAACATAACTATTATGATGCTTCATACCAAAAAGATATCCCATCTACTTTGTCTTATTTCAACTTAGTTTACATCACTAGCTTAACGTTGATTCATCTTTATGTTCATTCACTAGTATGATGTCATTAGGGAACATCATATGCCATTAACCTTCTGCTTGAATAAATTTTATTATTTTATATAGAGCCATTACAAAGTACAAACATGAAAGAGCTCAAAGCAGAATGTTGATGCAGACAAATCAGGATTGAAAATCTTCAACCACTCCTATACATGTCTTAGCATTGGTTTTTACTTCTGTATTTGCATGGCATACCTTTTTTAAACATAAACCCACCAAAAGTCTTCTCCATAACAATAAAAATGATATACAAATCCTTTTTTTACTCTATAGTACTCAATTTCTTGTTACGTGAGATGGATAACTTACATAGTACGTCGTCCTAACATAAAATCAAATTGGTTTTCGAAAATACTTGTGAATCTAAGGAGGCAAAGTACTATCACCCTCTCGCATAAAGAAGTTAGCTTTCTAGTGACTAAAAGAGCCTTGTATTAAAAACATGTAACTAAAAGAGTATGTGAAAGAAAGGACAAGCCAACGTCCAAGAAGCTTCAAAGCCTAAGAGTTGAGATTTAAAGATGCAACAAGAAAGAAAGGCAAGGAGGGCATCAAGAACAATCCAAGCCTAAGTAAGGATTCATCCAATTAAAGCCTAAGGCAAGGAGAGGCGTCAAAATGCAATCCAAGCCCATGCGATGATGTATCTAATTGAAGCCTTTTAAGACTCACAATAGATTTGAGTTCATTAACGCCCATTCGCAATTCAAATTAAAGCAAGGCAAGTCCAAGTTCAAATTCTACCTTTGAATGGCATCAATCAAAGATTAATTTCTACCTTTGAATACAATAGGATGACACTTGGCATGGACATACCTACATACAGTATGCGTATAGAGAAAAGCAATCAAATATTCCTCGAGAAAGCTAAAGTAACACATATATAATTATAATGTAGTTGAATTCATAAAATATTGATCGCTCAGAGGCAGAACTAGTGTAAGATCAATGACGTCAGCTAACATCACTTTTTTGGAAAAAAAATAGTAAAACAAGTTATGTAGCTAAGTTGGTAAAAAAATTGGAAAATCCAAGGCTCATAGCCTTATAGGTTCAAACCATTCTAACTCCTTTTTTTGGCTTTTACTAATTTACACCCAATTCCCCTTTTCTTTGATTTCCCTTCGAGTCTTTCCTATTTTCATGATAACTCCCTTCCCTCCTTCCCCATTTCTTTCCTTATTTCTCAATTCCCCGATCCCGCAGCGACGCTGCCCTCACGGCCTCACCAACTACCGACAATCCAAGTTTCTACTCTCGCTTCACCATCAACCAGTCGACATTCACCATCAACCAGTCGACATTCACCAATCGGCTCCCGCTGCGGCCATTGGCCAACAGGCTCTTCTCTTTCCCTTCTTAGGTAAATAAATCATCTATTTCTATTTGTTGATCTTTAAGTTTTATGTTTATGAATAAGTTTATCTATTTGTTTGCAAATTAGGGCTTTAAACAATTAGGGTTTTTTTATTTGTTTACCTTATTACCTATTTAGCAATTGGCAAATGTAATTAATTTGTTTGATAGTTTAAAGGTTGTACATTAGATAGTTTAAAGGTTTTATAATTGTGATTAATTAGTTATTTAGTTTGATAGTTCCATCCTGAATTTGTGATTAATAATTGTACTTATAAGTTCAAATGGATAGGTATTTCAAAAAATTAATTTCTAGATCGTCTTTTGGCTCTACTAATTTAAGATTCGAAAATTCACCAACCTCCTTAGAGGACGCTTAACATACCTCTTCTACTAAAAAAGTAGAATTGATGCAAGTGTTCTTCCCCAGCATGGACAATTGCTCTAATTAATCGTTCAATGTAATTTTTTAACACTTAACTGTATTCTTAAAAAACTTATCGACATCACTTGTTTACTAATCTGGTTTCGCCCAATGCCCATGTAATCGCTTGATAGCCAATGGCAGCAATGCATGGCACATTTATGCTACATATGAGCTACACTCCTTTATCATTAGCTCATACAAATTTCTTCCAGGCATGAACGAAGAAAGGGGGGCATGAAGGGGCTTCCCTACATGTTTTGTATAAATTTAATGCTTGCAACTAGGGGTGTACATAATTGGACATGGCCGACGGTTTTAACCAGCAACCAATGAACCTAGACCAGATTAGATGCGTCTGATCTGGTCTTCGAATGTTACATATAAAAATTTGGTTTTTAAGTCTCTCGCGTCCTTCAGATTTCAATTTCTATGAGTTTAATATGCATTTAATATTTGCTTTACGTATCATCTGTCTTGCTCTTCTTCCTCTCTTAACCTCTTTCTCTTTATCTTTATCCACATTTAATCTCTGCAGGCTTCATTTAATTAGCTTTCACCAACCTTTACCAACAATTTCAAACTGTGATTACCAGAAGAAAAAAAATAATTTTCAAGGAAATGAAATTAATTTTGGAACATCGAGTAATAGTAAAAAATATACTCCCTCTATTTCAATGACTTTATCCACATTTAATATCTGCATGTTTTCCAAAGCAATTATTGAAGCCTTAATATCTCTAATTATAAAAAGTTGAAACTAATAATCCTTGCATTGAAACGAATCAAACAAATAAAATACAAATTAAAAGTGAACTGTAAATAGTGTCAAAAACCAAATGAAAAAAGTCACTGAAATGGAGGGAGTATATTATATGTAATTCAAGGGAGTGAAGAGGACTTCAAACATATACATTAGATTTTGAAATTACTGAAGTTTGAATGGATATATAGCACTTACTTATTGTTGAGTTCATTGAATTCAACTCACTTGATAATGAGATTGAATTCACAAAATTCTAGTTTCAGTTCGTTTTTCTGAAAAATATAATGACATCATATTGTTTCTTGATTAATTCATTATTGTTTTCGTGCTTTCATTCTGATGATGCTAGCATATTGTTCTATGTTTTTCTTATGAATTTGGTAAGTTGAATCTTGAATGTTCTTTTTAGCTTAATATTTGTACTCTTCTAATACTTCATAATTTTCATATTATTTGCTACATTACAAGATAATGCACTATTTATTCATCGCCCTTAATTTATAATTAGTTTTTAATCTTTAAGTTAAAAAACAGTCAAGTGGGATCTTGTTTGATTAATCTCAATGCAAAGATTATTAATATCAAATTTTTAGAATTTTTTATTATTCATAATTCGGGATATTAAGGATTAAATTAGTGCATTGCAGTGTGTGAATAAGTCAAATGGTGCTAGTATTTTGGAACAGAGAAAGTATTATAGGATTATAGGAAAATTTAAAATATTTTGGCATTTTTTTGGTGAAATTTCTTTCATTTGATTTATGTTGGGGTATCACCTCTGTGCTAAAGTTGAGAATAATTAAGATTTAATTATATATATTAATAAATATAACCGGTCCAAATCAAGACCGAATCGACAAATATTGAATCGAACCTGAAAAAGTGGTCCGGTCTATGGTCATTGGATATTCTACAATCCAATAAGATTTTCACCCCTGCATACAACACTATGAGATAAGGTGGCTCATGAAAGAGTAATTTCTTATTAGTTTAGTGTAGAAGCAGTTTTGAAATCAAGATGAAAGCAATTCTCTTTTTTTTATTATATTTGTGTTCTTCTTTTGCCAATTTAACTTCTCCATTTGTGTTGTCAGTATTGACATTGGTTTATAACTCAACATCCCCTAAACATGATAATCCTAGTATTGTCATTTCTTCCACATGATACTAAAGTAAACCTTCACCGACCTTTCAATCAAGTCTCCAAAATAAATTCTGTCAGGAACAAGAGAAAAACACTAGCATGCATGAAGAAGTGAGCGGCTACTTGGAAGCAACAAAGATTATAAGTAGGGAAAAGAAAGGGAATGAAACAAATGGAAGTATGGAACAGTAAACTATACTAAACCGATAAGCAAAGAGGATAAATTTGATACCTCAGCCGCCCTAGATGCCCTTCTCCTTGATTTTTTTGAGGTTGTGGGTTGATCTATATCCTTTAACAATTGAACTCCAATCATTTGAGGAGGTTTCTTAGTTTCAGCTTCCTTGTTCTTCACCCTGTCAACCATGTCTACCTGACCTTCAGTTTGTTCCACCTCCACTTCCACTTCCATTTCCTCCTCGTCATCAGCTTCATCATCTTCAACTTCTTTTAAAGTATCCTCAACAATATCAGCATCATCCATTATGTCAAGAGATTCTGATTTCTGCCCATCCAAAGGCTTAGTATACTCATATATGACTTGTTCCCCAAGAAAACGCCGCTTCCAAAATTCTGTGTTGCCTTCTTCTAATTTGATCCGAGAAATTAGTTCATCCAGCTCCTCATCAACCTGGCAACAATACCTTGTTTAATGGAGAACGATAATTGAATTGATTGTACAAACTGTAACAGAAAAGGAAAGGACAGCAAGAGAATACAATCACGTCCATAATCAAAAGAATACCTCCTCCTCTTCTTCCTCTACGGGAGGAACCCATAGTGGCCGACCGCGTGAGATGTTTATTCTCCTAGCTTTTTGAACCCGTTGATAGAGCACATTTCTAGTTCCATCAGTAGGGAGACCTTGGGCTTCTAGTTCTTCTTTTAGCTCAGATACCACCATCTTACTCGCTGCTTTTGGCTTTAAAATATTTTTTTCAGGACCTTTGATAATTTTCTTTAATCTTTCCTCCACTCTCAAATAATCAGATTCTGTTGCATCTGGTCCAAGAACAGCTGGTCCTTCATTCCTCAAGTGATTCAAAAGCTTCCTATGATGTGTCTTCCATTCTTCAAGACATCTTTGCTTGAAAGAGGTTTCAACAGGATTTGAATAAATAAATCCTTCGGCGTCAGGATCCAGAGGAGCTTTTCCTCTTCGAGGAACCCAGCGTTTGCGCTCACCGGTAAGCCCTCCTTCTGAGATATATCTGTGGATCATCAAAAAGAACGAACAATTTTGGGATTTAAACAAGTAATTTATAGTTAAATTACTTGTACTATTACAATTTACAACCAAAGACAAAGCTCAAGAGACAGACAATTATGAGTTATCACCTAGCCATGTAGTCGATCTCATATCCAAGCTCAGCCTCTTCTTGCAATGGCTCTATCCATGAGCTTACTAGTGTCCTATACTTTCTACTCAAAATCATAGCTCTTGGTGGGATTGGCTGATTATCCTTAGCCAAAGTTTCCAAAGCATCCAACAGCTCTTCAATTCTTCCTATTTTGTCATTAAGCCAAGGGAATATCAAATTGATTGGCAGTTAGAAGACAAAAGTCACAAACAATCAGAGTAGATAAACTGTTTGATCTAGTCTTGAAGCTATAATAGTTCATAAGAGAACCCCTGACCATTTCGCAATTGACCAATTTACAATTAATGGGTACGTTAACAGCATTATTTTAGACAATTTAAGACATTGTGCAAACCTCAAAGTTCCTAATTTCATGCAGAATAAGCATTCCTCAAAGTCGGATCTCTTCAACGACAACATGAGTACATAATCTATAGTACAAGAACAAGATAAACATAAAAAAGGCGTAGACCTTTGCATGCATTATTAAGACCATATCCATAGAAAAACAGACAAGATGTAGGACAGTATAATCCTAAAAATAAAATTGGCAATATAATAATCTGTGAGATAATTAGCTAAATCAAGGTAGAATTTTGACTTGGTATCTGTTCTTGGACAAACCATTACCATGAGCAAGTGGTTGAAAATTTTACAGAACTTCAACAACAAAACATCCATGGAGGCTGCCAGTAGCTCCACTGTGAGCCTTGCCGAAAACCTCAATCATCACAACTACACTATATGGACCAAGCTTATAGTATGGAGCGGGGGGAGACTCGATTAGAGTTGTTCATGACCCACCAGCTCAACCCACACAGCTCAAATAACGGACGGATTGGACAACAATTCTGAAAACATTTTAATACTTAGACGGGTATTACCCACCCGATAAGCTAAACGGACGGGTAGCGGCACAAAAATAATGCACATTCATATATAAATATACAAATTTGTAAATTTTTTTTTAAATAGGAAAATAAGGGTTGTATATAAGAAAGAATCTTATATTTATTTTATATAATTTAATATTATTTTTGCTTTGAAAACAAAAAACATTTTATTATATTTGATTATTTTAACATTAATTCTTTCTAGGGAAGTTAAATTCATTATATAAAACATTAATTGTGTTTCAATTTCTAGATTAGATTCTCTTGAAAATTTAAAATTATTAATGATAAAGAAAATTGGTTAACTTTTATTTGCAGCCCTAAGGGCTACAAATATCATCACCCTTTAAAATAATATGAAAACATAATTCCAAGTGCTCCAACTCTGATTTCATAATCTATTTACTTTGATAGTCCAACAGTGTGGACATTTAGAGTTTTAACTTCCCTTCCTTACTCCCGCAGCCCCTCGTCTTTTAAGAATATTTCTTTCATTGGAGTATTTTGGACTGTGCAAACCTAGTTTTTACGTTTTGTTGTTTTTTATTGTTATTTTAAATTTCTGATTTCAAAGCAGTTAACATTTTTTGATTTGTTTGTTAATTTTTGGATGTATCTTATTTTAGTTTTAGGCCAGCCCATATTAAAACGTCTAATGGTGAAACGGTCTCATGTTGAAATGGTCTTATAAAGAATTTTTGTTAGTTTATTATTGTTGGGCCTTTGTATAGCTATCCCACTTAGTGAAACCCTTAGAATATACTTGTATTTAGACACATTTTGATGAAAAGAAAGTTAAGGAAAAAGGAATTCCAAACTTGGCATCCGAGCCGAAGCTTAGGTTCGAAAAGAATGGCGTATTCTAACAATCTGTTACAAGAAGCTTGGGGGCTTGTTAAAAGCATGTCTCTACTCTCGTATTATTTTTAAGATTGTATTTTAAATTTTTTTATATCGGTCATGCCCTGGATACAAAAATGGACCCAACAAGACTCCACTATTATTTTTGGGATCCTGAAAAATAGTCACCCACATCTGGAAAACTGAATTTGATTGTTACATTGTGCAGGGTAATCACTCGGAGATCATTGGGCGTGGTATGGAGAGGAAGGGGATTTACAATGTCTATGAGGTGTTTTAAAAATAAGAGACAACGCTTGCTCATGGGTCCAAGGAACACCAACTCTGGTTATGACATCGACGATTTGGTCACCCATCTCTAGGCTATTTAAAGCGCCATTTTTTTTACCCAAGTTAATTCAGGTCTTCAGTCTTATTGTGAGTCATAAATTCTAGCATAATGTCATAAACAGTCATATTATCCTATTGAGAGAAAGTCTAATATGCCATTTCTATTAGTATATTCTGATGTGTGCGAATCTACCCAAATGTTGAGGAATTTGATTATTCTTATTATGTATTTTTATTAATGACCAAACAAAAATGAATTGAGTGTACTTTTTAAAGAAAAAATCCAATGTGCTTGATGTGTTTGTTACTTGCTTAAGATTTGCACGCAATTCCAGACTAAAATTTGTGCCCTTAGAACTGCCAATAGGGGTGCATGATTGACGAAATGAAAAGATTTTTCACTGATCACGACACTCCTCGAAATAACTCGTGCAATGTTACTTGAATAATCTGTCCAGGCATTTTTCGTCTTGAAGCTACAGCCACTACAAAGTATTCGTCAAATTGATTGCCCACAAATAAACTATAATACAAAATAACTGTAACTGCTCTTAGTAGCTACACAACCATTCCCTCATCTCATCCGTTACACCCTCGGCCCTCTAGTCTTTGGGAAATTGGTGTATTGTCTATGTTCACATTCCCATACGAAACTGAAATACGTGTGAAGCACGTGCAGTCAAATGTGTTCCTTTGGGATATGGAAAAAATTAAAAGGGGTATAGGTAGGGGTGTTCATTAGCACCCACCTGGAAAGTCGGGTACCCGTTTAGTCGAGTACCTTTTTAAACGACCTGTATCCCAGCCCAATTAATGCGGGTACCCCGATTTCGGGTACCCGGATAAATCAAGTCGGAACACTGGGTACCCGGATTTATTTTTTGATTTTTTAGGCAACTTTTCTTGTTAATTATGGACAGTTATATTAGTAAATTCTGGGCGGAAATTGTGAAGAATTTAGGGGAACCAAATTAACTGAATGCACCTAAATCAATGTATAACAATCACAATGTTTTGTAACAATTACATGAATATTACTAGATAATATTGTTTATTATATGCGACACTTCAGCTAAAAAATTCAACTACAACCTCAGGAGAGATAGAACGGACTCGTGAGATGGATTATCAAGGGCCAGAAATATGTTTTACCTTCCTTTTAGTCCTAAAATTTACATTAATGCTAAAATTTGCTCAATAGTGGTGTATTTAGTCGGATTCTATAGCAACATGTGTAACCAGATTTTAATAATGTTCATGGTCCCCACATATTGTCCACTAACTTTATGTTAATACTTTTATAAAAATATTTTTTATTAGTTGTGGTCCTCATATTTTTTCCACTAATGTTTATAGTCCTCACTATTGATGTTTATGGTCCTCAATATTTTTTAATGTTTATAGTCCTCAATATTTTTTAATGTTTATAGTCCTCACTGTTTCCATATTAAATTAACATACTCACTATCTAAAAAATTCTATATTTCTTAATTCCCGTGAATATTCTTTGTAGAAAGTTTATTGAAACAACAGAGAGACTAGTCTTGTTAATAAATGTTGCAAAGGAGAGAGTAAAAGATCACAAATTCTAGTGATAGACGATTTCTTTGAGAGACTATCTTTAAGGTCAGCCAATTATATATTTTTAAAATATTGTATGTAGGCATTAAAAATAATGTAAACAGACATTTATGATATGGAAAGTAGGCATTAAGGATACGGTAAGTAAGCATAAAGGATAATATAAGTACGCATTAAGAATAGGGTAAGTAGGCATTAATCTTTAATGGGTTGGGCTTGAGATAGGTCTCTCACAGAGACGGTCTCTCAAGAGACCAACTGTAAAAAGATTAGTGACTATTAAATGCCCCCTTAATCAGTACGACAGCGGTTCACCAAATTTGAGTTGATTGACGAAAATATCAATGTTTTGGGAAACCTAAATAAGAGTAAGCAGTGACCAAAATGCATACCCACAGATTGTTCATCTGTCAGACCATATTTTGTTAAGCGAGTCAGCGGGTCGAGTTTTTTGAACAGCCCTAGGTATAGGTGTTTTGATCAAGTAGCAAATAGGATGTCCACCTCTATAGACAATGACTTTGTTGAAGGTGAATACTTCTACAACCACCTTCGATGTCAGGAGAGAGTCATATAAACGATCTAAAGTGGTTGTCTAGTCCCCTCACATTGCTTAACCCCAAGAGTCTCGGTTATCACCACCTACTCGTATTCTATTTGAAGATCCTATTGAGGAAAGCAATTTCGCTGTAATAGACAGCGTGTCTAGAACTTTTTAGACTACCCTTGTATGCAAGCGAAGAAGTTCAGGTTAATCCTAATGTATAGAAAGAAATTGGGACGTATCTACTACGTCTTAGGAGTACCAGAAGAATACAACCAATGAGGTATGACCCAAAATTTGAGGTCCAAAGATCTCAATATCCTGTGAATAATCCGAATGAAGGAAATCTATCACGAGTAGCTGTGGCATTCGATATTGCTCCATACGCAAATGAGGTTCCTAAACTGATGAGGAAACTCTCAAACATGAGCATTGAAAAAAGGTCATGCGAGAAGAAATCGAGGCTCGTCAAAAGAATAGAACATGGGAAAGATGTTTTTTGCCTAAAGGAAAGAAAGTAGTGGGATGTAGATGGATATTCTCAATCAAATATAAGATTAATGGCTCATTTGAGATACAAGGCTCAATTAGTGATCGAGGAGTACACTCAGACTTAATGGAGGGGACTCCTTAGAGACTTTCTCAGCGGTGGCAAAATCGATACTTTTAGAATCCTATTCCATGTTGTTTGTTGCCAATAAAGATTGGCCCTACATCAATTTGATGTTAAGAATGCATTTCTACATGGAGAAATTGATGTTTATAAAAACCCCTCCGGGATTTTCACAAAATGTTTCTAAGGGTGAAAGGTGCAAGTTGAAAAAGGCTCTATATGTGCTGAAGTAGTGTCCAAGGGACTGATATGGAAAATTCAGTATGTTATGAAAAGATTTGGCTACCAACAAAACAACTCTGATCATACTATCTTTCTTAAGAGGAGAAATAGCCTAATAACTTGTATCTTTGTAGATGACATATGTAGATGACATATTATAGACAATGATTTAGAGGAAATAAATCTCCAAAAAACAGCTATTTCAAGTGTTTGCAATGAAAACCCTTGGAAACCTCAGGTATTTTCTTGTATTAAGGTTTTAAGGTCAAAAATAAGAGTTTTCGTGAACCAGAAATCTCTTAACATAAGTTGGAATGCTTGATTGCAAACCATTTGAAACTCTAACGATGGTAAACATGGCTTCAAAATTAAATTGACTGATTGTGGTAGATATTAAAGGCTGGTTGAGAAACTATTCTATCTTTCACTTACAAGACTTAGATATTGCATATGCAGTTTGAGTAGTTAGCAAATTCAACACATGGATGTTGTGTTAAAAATCTAGAGATACCTCAAAGGCATTGTTGGAAGAGAGGTTGTTTTCAGGTAAAAATAATCACCTAAATCTCTCAGCCTATACAGATGCATATTGGGCTAAGACCGAGATGGGAGAAAATCCACTTCTTGGTACTTCACCTGGATTGAAGGAAATCTTGTGACATGGGAAAGCAAAAAATAGATGGCCCAAGTGAAGTTTAGAGGTATTGCGAAAGGAATTGTTGAGGTTTTATGGCTTCGGAGATTGTTAACTTGTCTTTCCTCAAAATAGAACTTGCAAGTTTTATTGCGACAATAATGCAGCAATTAGCATCTTAGATAATCCAGTACAACATGATTGAACAAAACATATTGGGGTTGACCAAAATTTCATCAAAGACAATCGTGACGCAAAAATCATTAACCACCCTTATGTTTGGGCAAAAGATCTCTAGCAGATATCCTAACAAATGCAGTTAGATCTAAAGCTTTCGAAGTTGGGCATTTAACATCCAACCAGAAGGGGAGTGTAGCAAAGTATAATCCTAAAATAGGCAATATAATATTTTGTGCGATAATTAGCTAAATTATTATTATAATTGTAGTAATTTAGGAATTGATTAGCTGTGATTATGGGTCAAAATTGACACATTTTTATTTTGTATGAATATGTACTCTCTTACCTCATTAATATATAAGAAATTAACCACAAAAACCTAATACATAGGGTAGAATTAGTGTCTAAGAAAAATAAAAAATCGAAAGTTTTTTATTTATATTTTTAATGAAGAAGAAAGTCTTAGAGAACACCATTTCCAGATCAAAATAGACCTTAAGTCTAAATTCAAATACAACAATGCCACAACAATGACAAAGCCTTAATTCAAAGAATGTTGGATTAAATAACATGAACAAAACAAATTATAGCGAGAAACCATCCTTGACAAAGTTTACTTTATTCGGCTCTATCTACTATTCTACAACTAAGAAAATCAATCCCAATAACCATCTATATGTATTCTCCTCTTCCATTTATTTCAATCTATTAAATACACCAAGTGTTCCACTAGATTTACTACATTTACTAAAGGGAGTTGTCCCACCAAATTGCTACAGCTACTCATTTACTTATATGGACATGAGCACACAACATTTTATGACTTTCTCTCCTCATACTGAACATTCATCTGAACCAAATATGCCTTTCACCCAAATATTTTTTCTTTCAATCAAAGTTAATAAGTTACTCTCGAAAAGATTTATACAAATAGACAAACCTTATATGCAGCAAAAGCTATAGGGCCAAAAAGTATGCTTTTGGGGAGGGGGTTGTAGAAATACGCTTTTGTGATTAGCATTTACTTCCTCCGTTCCAATTTACTCGCGAAATTGAAAATACTTGCACTATTCACTTATCTCCCTTGATTTGTAATTAATTTGTAATCTATAAGTTAAAACATAATCAAGTGAGATCTTGTTTGATTCGTCTCGATGCAAAGATTATTAATATCAATTTTTTATTATATATAATTATAAGTTAAAAATTGAATTAGTGCATTGGACCACGTGAAAAAGCAAGCGTTGCAAGTATTTTGGAACAGAGGAAGTATTGTATTAGCATGTGAGGTGAAAGTATAGCAACCATTGTGTTAAAGCAAAGTAGTTGGTGACGTAAACAAAAGGCTAAAAACTCCACCTTCTCGACACAATGCTCGGAGATACAAAGAGAGTGGATCACCAAAGTTTCCTTCATTATGTAAAACTTTTGTGCCCCCTTCATAATTTTTTAATGCGCGAAAATGTCGAATTGCTTCACGTATCACACAGTACTTGGTGAAGCATTCCACCAACAACCTGAAGATCGAGGCAAAGCAGAAAATGAAAGTTAAAGGGACGGCTATTTATATATAGTAAAATAACGATAGACCATTTCTTCTAATATCAAGCTTGAGTTTTAGGCTAATGTTACATTGATAACTACAGCAAAAACAAAACACAAGAAAATTATTGTTAAGAAAACTAAAACCTATAACTCCATGCAATATCAAGACTTCCTTCACAATTAAACCACCAACTCTCTACTACTCTTGTGACAATACTAGCAGTATATAATCAAAAAACCTACAGGAAAAAAAGGTCGTACGAGTGGATTGCGATAGTGAGTGGCCTCACCAGCCCCCCATGTGGCTTTGTCACTACCTGAAGCATTGTTACATGGAAGATGGGAAGTAGCCACGTTACGCGATCCGGAAACGTTCGTCCCTATTCACCACAAAACACAACCCAGATCCCTTAAGGTGACGTCCCGGTGTAGAAAACCTTTTTAAAACGGTATTTTAGCCATCATTTACAAATTAAAGAAAAAAAAGGAGAAAAAAGATGAAACCTAGAAAACTAATGTAAATCCACTTAAAAACACTATCTTGAAGAAAAAAAATGAACTTTATTTTATTTTGTTTTCAAAGATTTCTTTATACATAAAATAATGTATTTTGTACCCAATCAATCGCAAGTTAATCTAGGTTGTGTTCCCTGTTCTAGTTCCCGGTTCCCATTCCAAATCGAATGTCGTTTCAAGTAACAATGGCTTGAAGGCATCAACATTTTTAAATTCAAAAGTCAACATTAAGGATGGAGTGGACTAAGATATAACAAGGGGAGAATTGTTTTGTAGGTCTTATACCACACAACTCAAAGTCACACAATAATAACAAAACTCTAACAGCTCTCTTAAGAACATCAATACTTACGCATAAGTTCTCACATTAGGTTGTAGTCTTTTATGATCTTCAACCATCAAGCCGAGTAGCTCAGCCACATCCTGCACCCTGATTCAATGGAAAGGAAATTAGTTGACATATCTCTATAAGCCATGAAGTTGACAACATGAAGTCATATCATTCAATGGACATTATCAATGTCAAGCATGGAAAGGAAAATGTGAACAATGGCCATATTATGATATTAAGGCACAAATCCATCATGAAAAAAATAGTTCACGAAAGTTAGAGAATAAGCTATTAAAAAGTAAAAATAATATACTTCAAATGCCTTACATTTTTAGTAATATTTATGACATTGACATATTTGGTTGACTTGTAAATTCTTTAATGTAGTGTTTGGGAATAAGTATTTCATTTCAAATTATGGATTCCAGTTATGAAATCATAAATGAAGAATTTGAGAATGAAAAGGTTTGGGTAGTCATTCTCAAATTCTCAACTTTAACTACTTTATAAACAACGAAAAATTACTGTGAATAATACGAACTTTCATTGATTTTCCTATAATACGAACTTTTGCTTAACCCTAAATAATACCAACTTTGATGTGAATTTCCCTCTAGCATCCTAAACTTGTTGGTAACCTACAATTGTAGGTCAACTTGCCAATAAAAAAGAAAAATACAAAAAAAAAAAAAATAATAAATGCAATAAAAAAAAAAAGAAAAAAAGTAAGAAAATTAATTCCCCACCCTCCCCTATTTTTTTAGTGCATTTTTATTTTGCTTACTTTTTTTATTGCATTTTTAATTTTTTTTGGTATTTTCCTTTTTTTGCCAAGTTGACCTAAAATTGTAGGTTACCAACAAGTTAAGAATGTTATAGAGAAATCCACATCAAAGTTGGTATTATCCAGGGTTAATCGAAAGTTCGTATTATTGTAGAGAAATCAGTGAAAGTTCGTATTATTCACGGTAACTTTTCCTATAAACAATGGTGGAATTTGATTCAAATTCAAATTTGAAAATTTTGGATTTGCCAAACAATAAATTTGAGTCGATTCTAAATTTTCAAATGAAATCATCGTTCCCAAACATTGCATAAGAGAAATTACTTCACATATCAAATTTCAAAATATAACGCCTTCGGGTGTGGAACTTTGATATAGATATGTGTATGAATCATGTCTTAGTTGTTCCTTTTTCGGTAAGGGGTTCAAAGGAGATGAATTATAGCATAGTAGCATGAAACTCCAAAAGAATAGGAGATAAGGGCAGTATAATAGATATGACCTCTCTAAGCTATTTTAATAAAGATTCATAATGGTGTGCACGTTCTAATGTCATGGCAGATTGGCAGTAGAAAATATTTTTTAAAAAAAACTTATTAAGAAGACCAAGACAAGTAATAAAAGAAACCACCATCACATTTATGAATGGCATGTCCATATTAGAACTAACAAACATGCTCCATACTCTCAACTTTATATTTGCATGTAGATTTTTCAGTAAAGCAAAATTAACAAAGATAATTTTTTTGAATATACGAATAAACAGAAAAGATTCCATTCAAAGGAGAACGAGGAGGTGCAATGTGACTCATGCCCATGATGCGAAGACTAGAGAAAAATTTTCAAGCACAAAACTCAAATAGATTTTTGTCTAGATAGAAATAATCCTATAAAGACTGTAGAATCTAAATTACAACTCCCTCCCTTCCATAAAAGAGTAATCATTTGCCATTTTAGGATTGTCTCATTTGTTGTTCCTATAAAGAATCTTTCAATTTATATCACAAATTTTGGACAAAAATAACCTTATTCATTCTTATTTTAATATTTTTATAATGCTTATGTACCCCACATATCTTTCACTAATTTCATTTTAACATTTTTATATTCCTTATGGTCCCCACATGTTTTCCACTAACTTTATAAAAAACTCTTTTCTATTAGTTGTGGTCTCCAATTTTTTTCCACTTACTTTCTTTTGATATTTTTTAGTGTTTATGGTCCTCACTTTTCTTCCATCAAATATATTATTTAATTAAATAATATATCCATTGTCTAAAATATTATATTTCTCTTAATTCCCGAGAACATTCCTTGTGGGAACATCATTGGGGAACAGAGGGAGTATATCACAGGCTCTCGGCATAAAATAAGAGGCTAAAATGCACCCAAAAGAAAAGTAATGAATATACATGAACAGAATTGCACAAAACTAAGAGAATTGCTGATAAGGAACAAAAATAAATGAATGAAATATCAAGTTGAAATTACACACCTATCATAGGATTCAGCTCTAGTATACGCCTGGATCACCCAATTATATGTCTCTGTATCCGGTTTCATATAATCTGGCAAAAATGAAGTTCAAAATGTAACATTTAAAGACAGTAAGTTGTAATTAAAATTACACCACCTCTACGTTCCATCCTATCTAGACATTCTCCACGCATATGACATATCTCAGATGGAAGAATTTTATTCAAAGGGTTATTATAGGCTTTACTTTGATTGCAGTCATGGTTATCAGAATCCCGATTATGATATAGGATTCTACGTCTCTACCCAAAAATAGGCAAGCGATCCAGATTTTAAGCATGATCTTAATAATGGTAGGATCGTACGATTTTACCAAGTTAAAAAATATAGGTGATAGGATAATAACACGATTCTACGATCCAATATTCCAGTTTTCCAATCCTACAAGGGTAGTCTCAATCTCTCAATCATAATAAAATTCTTATATTCTAGCTTTGACTTACTTAAAAATATAGCCATTAGCTTTGTTACCTGGAATGACATTCAGTATGGAACGGGGAACGAGAACGGGAAAGGGAACACGGAACGCAACCTAGATTGACTCGGAATGATTATGTATAAAATATATATTTGAAAAAAAAAATTAAATTAAAATAAGTTTCTTTAAGAAATTATTTTCATGTGGAATATTTTTAGATTTCTAAGTTTCATCTCAATTTTTCTACCTTGTTTTTTCTTTAATTGGTAAATAAAGCCCAAAATACCTTTTAAAAAAAGTCTTCTAAATCGAAACGTCACCTTAAGCGATTTGGATCACGTTTCGTGGTGATTGGGGACTGACATTCCCGAATTGCGGAACGTGGCTACGTTCCACGTTCTATGTAACCATAGTCATTAGTACAATTATGAAAATTCATGTACTTATTAATTCACAGTTAATAAATGATTATTCAAAGTATTACTTATAATTAATTAAAAGATGAAGTCATATACATCTTTATTTACAGCTTAAAACTTTAAAGATGAACTTAAATGAATAAATATGACTGATAATCAATTATCCTATAGCATGAAGGATCATACAATCCTACGATCTGATTCTACCAATTTCGATCCTACCCCCTTATCGATCCTAAGTAGGATTTTGATTCTAACAACCTTGTTTGCAATGCAGTGGAAGTGTGAAATACTCTAAAAAGAGGGTAGCAATCATGTTTCTAATTATAGATGGTTCGTATAATACCGTGACAGTACGACAATACTTGATTTGGACATGTTGCATATCTTCTATTTTGTGGTTTCTCAATCTTAGTAAGGTCTTCTTCAAGACTTAATTCCAAGGGATTCTCAAAAATGGCACTTTGTATCTCTTTCCATTAATCTTGTTGCATTTGTAAATCCAATAATGTTCAACTTAAAACCATGTTATTTACTTATTCAACGTTATCCATTTTCAATGGGGCCAACAATTTATAGTTCTTTAGTTTCGAGTTGTAATAGATTTTTAAATTAACTCATTGAATCATATGCAATTCTTATTTATGTGAAGTTGGAAAAGATGTAAACCACAAAACCAATTGAAAATAATATCTTTATTATGACTAACAACTGACAAGCATCCAACCCCCTCAAATCCCACCTAGTTGACAACTTCGGTGGGAGCCATTTAATGGCATTGCGATAACTAAATGTGTGTAGTAAATCAATTTTAATCAATAAAAAACCACATTATTGAGAAAAAAAGTTTCAATCAATACAAATTCGAAAAACATAATTCATAAAGAAAATTTGGTTTGAATTGTTTCGTTTAAGCAAAAATCAAGTGATATCACACAAAAAATAGAAAACCACAATAATATCAAACGAACCCTAAGATAGTGATATCACACGATGATATTTTGTGCAGGTATACAACACTAAAATGGTTAGTTGCTTATGAAACAAAACAATTTGTTACTTTTACATTTTTACTTCTCAAAATTTAAAAAATGACTGAAAACCCTTATAGTTGCAAGCTTCATAAAAATATTCCCCCGTTTGTATCAATTTGCTCCTAAAAAACATTATCAAAGAAAATGTCCCTATCAAAGGAAAACTAATAAGGACAACAAAGCATGTTGACAAAAGCAAAAAGATATCGTATGATTAAAAAATCCAAGCAAAAACGATAGAATACCTTCTCCAAATTCCATATTTTCAAATGTTGCAAATGCAATTTCCGGTATTCCACAGTTTGCCTACATTCCAAAATTCAAGCTTTAGTATAACAAGCTATGTGGACTAAGTCCATAAATAATCACTTCAGTAACTGATATGTGAAAAAGACCAACTAAAAAATCCACTTAGTGTTGCATCATAAAGGCACATCACTAGGGAATCAAAGTAGAAAGAATCAAAAGCAAATGGAACATCTTTATATCTACCTGAACACTCAAAAGACAATTAAAATGGAATGTTGTAGCCATTCGCCCAGCTGCCTCCATTTCATAAGCAATAGTTAAGGCATTAGAGTGATCCCCAGCTTTACAGTCTTCCTCAATCAAGAGATCGTAAATCTCATCGGTAGCCCTCAACCCACCCTCAGAACCCTTTAGAAAGACCTTATTGGCATCTTCTAGATTGTTGCTTTTAACCAACTCCTCTGAAACAAAAAGTCTAATTCACCAAATATGAACGAATAGAGAATAGAGAAATACACCAAAATGTAAGACCCAAATAATGTTATACCAACAAGAACCAACCAAGCTTTACGGATGTCATAATTTAACTTCTCCATTGCTGCAAGGATTTCTAAACCTCTAGCAGCATGACCTTTTGATCCAAATAGACGAATAAGTGCTACAAATGTCTCATGGAGGGGAATAAGCCCAACACTCAACTCCCTTCTCAGGGATTGCATCTACACATGTTAACGCACAAGACATCAATGTACACATAAAACAATCCACATCAAATAATTTCATTGAAGATTGTTTGGAAGTTGCAAACACTTGTCATATTTTCTAACACATATTGATTTCATTATATTAATAAAGAGTGCAATGAACATAGCAAATTGTTATAGATTGAACCAAGAAGGCAACAATGTGCACATAAAAAAGCAACTTTTGCTGTTACAAGCACATATCAAAAACTTTGCAAGATTGAAATAACTATATAAATAAAGGGTGCAAAGAACAAAACAAAGTGTTATAAATTGAAACTTTACTCTGCAACTGTGACATTAGGAGTATAGAAGTAGTTGCTTGAATTATTGTGTCATACATAGCCTAACCTAAAAAGGAATATCCAACATTAACAATAATACATTTCTACCTCATTTCCAAATATTAATATAGTACTTCCCCATTTTTTTTGTAAAATATCTCAAAAGTTGGAAGGCTTCCTTTCCATGGAAATTGAAAATTATTGGCAATACTTCCTTACAATTTTCGTTCTTCCAATCTCACTCTACATTACACGGATTTATTTTTCTCTGTAGCTCTACTGTCTTCATTTATTGAGCATCCCCCACGCTGCATGTAAAACATATAAAGAAAATATATATACATAAATACGTACTTCTATAATTTAGAATTTTATGTCCTCACGGTAGTAAAACTCATAAGAACCCTACAGCTTAGCACTATGAATTCAATTTCACAAAATTTCCATTTTTCACCATCATTTCAGTACGATATGTTTGGAGACCTTATTCTTAAAAGGAACAACATATATTTTAGGATACACATACCATATATTTAAATTTAATAAGTTTCAACAATAAAAAAAAAGGAAAATGTTGCTCATTAAGATTATTATTATCATAGTACTTTGAAGGATACTTTTTGTAAACTATTTTTAAGAAGAATTTTGTTTGCTTCGTTTTTCTTATTGCCCATTGTAGATGCATATGACTTTTAATCAAGGAAATACATTTTCCAAAATGGAGGGGAAGAGATGGAAAGAGAGGAAAGGTAAAAGTGATGAGTTTTCTTTCACATGCCATTGTTGAACAATCTAGAGATTTTTTTTCTCGCAAAACATGAACACTTTTTCATCCTTCCACGTCCCTTCAATTTCTATTCAAATAAAAGAAACATCATCTTCCATTTCCTTTGCCTCCCTTCCTTTCCCCATTTTCTCCAATCCAAATGAACTTCAATATTAACAAACTAAAATATAGAGTAAACTAAAATATAGAGTAAACCAAAATATTAAGGGAAAATGACATTAAAAACTCCCAACTATGCTCAGTTTAAATATAAAACTCCCAACAATTGATTAATATTTAAAACTCCCAACTTTAGGCCCATTTTAAATTTAAAGTCCAAGATAACTTATAACCGGATAAATTGGTTTTAGTAGAGAAGTAGTGGGATCCAATTATATTTATTAATCACTTCACTCCCTTTGACCTTACACGACCTTTCACATACCCTCCCATTTTAACAAAATGGTAACCGGTTAAACAGGTTATAAAATTGTATCAGTGCTTTAAAATTAAAATGGGCCTAAAGTTGGGAGTTTTGAATAATAATCAATAGTTGAGTTTTATATTTAGACCGCAAATAGTTGGGAGTTTTAAAAGTAATTTTCCCAAATACTAACTAATAAAAACTACATAAATAATGCACATTGATTTTTCTTTACAAAACCTTAATTTTCTACTTCACTTTTTTCTTTTCTTCACCTTATTTTTGCTAAATTTGCTTAGTTCTACCAATTTCTTGATTAACAACACAACATATAGGAACTTTAATCATAAGCTTAAAGCTTATAATTCACTTGGTTCCTTAACATGGTATCAAAAGCAATATGAGAAGAGATCATAGTTCAAATCTCATCTAGCCTCATTTAAGTATAATAATTAGCAACAAGAATGAGTAGGAACAGGGCCAGAATTGAAATTAAGATTCATGTAAAACGAACATTGTGACTTAAACAGAAATTTACAATAATTTATAAAACAAATACCCATATAGACAATATTTTGATTGTAATTTGAAGTGGGTAGGGGTGGAATTTCTCGCACTAATAACTCGTCGTAATTGATTATACAGCATACTTCCTCTTAGTTGCGACAATTCCAATAGCAACTACTGGTCATTGACTGATCTTATTTGGTATATATTTCTCCGTGTATAATGTAAAACATACTTAAGTGGGATCTTGTTTGATTTATTTTCATCATATTAGATTAACATCGTGCATTGGATAGTGTAAAAACTAGAAGTGTAGCAAGTATTAAAACCAGAGGAAGTATATCATAAAGCTTCCATGAACATAAGCTTATTTCCTACTAGTTTTTTAAGCTTATTTCCTACTGGTTTTTTTCATTACAATTACTAATATTAATGCTCTAAGCAGAAGAGAAATAATAGAAATATACATACAGCGCCTTCAACATCAGAATTAAGAACATGAGCAACAACTAATCCGTGGTAAGACCTCGGACCAGGAGTAAGACCAGCAACAATCATATCATAAATAACATCTGAAACTCCAATTGCATCTCGTTTTCTAGCCCTAATCATCAATTCCTCCATGAATACAAGCCTCAACCCTTTCTCTATCGCAGATGAAACTGCCGAAGTGTTCTCCCCCTTCGGCTGTCGTCGCCGCCGAGATTTTCGCTCCGGTGATATTACCGCCGATACAATGACGGAATTAAGTGGTCTTAACGGAGGAGAGAGGAACTGGGAAGAAGGATGGATTGAAGTATTGAAGGAGATGAAGTTGGATGACAAGATGTTCACCATTGTTGAGGCCTGAGGTTTGCATAGATGGGAGGGTTGGATAAGCCTTGGGTTTTGTTAAGGTTTTACGAATCTTTTCCGTAAATACTGCTAATTTAAAAACACAAATTCTTACTTAGACGTAAAACTGATCGGTGATTCTTTAATTATTAGAACTAGTTTGAAACCCGTGTCAAGCACGGATAAATTGTAAAAAATTTATCATATAAAATTTAAATAAATTAGAATGATTATGAGAATTATATGATTTGTTAATGAGTCAAAATGATAATGACAAAATGCAATTGACAATAAATTTTGATTGATTATTTGTATTTTACTTTTATTATTTTAAAAAACACCAAAATTCTATTTGGTTTATTGTTATTATAACATTTCATCCATGAAGTATAAGTAAAAAAATTTAGCAACTAATATTAAAATCCGTCCTCTTTATTATATTCAGTGATTTACTCTATTTCTATTAGGGGTTATCTCACTTACTTTGCACACTTTAAAGTTTTGATAACGTTAATTCCCCCAATTTTATTTTATATCAACTACAAATACAATTTAGCTTTTGACCTAATTCTCTAATTTATTTATGTCGCGTATTGGTTTGAGCCATATTAACCAACACCAAAATAACTACATTCATATCAAGGGTGCAAATCAATTCACATGAAGATATCATAACTCTCTAAGATATGGTGGTTTGGGATAGAACAACTTCATATATTCCTTAAAATTGGTATGGTTCTCATATTTTTCTAGTAACTTTATCTTAGTATTTTTTAATACCTATGGTCTTCAGTCTTTCTCAATTAAATTTATTATTATTCCATAAGATATACATCCAACATTTTAGACTTTAATTTTCTTAATCCCATAAGCATTGATTATGGAAATAACTCTAAGAAACAAAAAGAGTAGCTTATCTAAATTAAAAAGGACTGATTTATAAATTACGTATCTGTTCCATTTGATTTTTTCATCAAAGAAAAATAGTGAATAGTTTTTTAAGAAAGTGGTAATAAATAAATAGAGAGAATGAATTATCTGGATGAAATTAAAAGTAGGTAAAAAATTTAAATGAGACTAAAATAAAGTGGTGAATCATCGTCAAAAAATAAAAATAATGCAACTTAGTTGAGACGTATCAAAATGAAAAATACTGCAGATTCAATGGAACGGACGAAGTAAAAAAAGTACACATGACATTGGAAGATGTCACTTACGTACAAACCATCCATTAAATGTAACAATTTTTAGAATGTAAATCTTTAATAAATTGCTTTCGATATTGTGGCGGGAAAACTTTTAAGTATCACAATTATCATCATATTATGGTTAAGAGCTTTCGATACTATGGTAAATCTTTAAGAATTAAAATGAACAAACACAGAATGTTATGTGAACTTATAAGTATCACAATTATCATCGTAAAGCTAAAATCGGAATGGCCTTTACTTAATTAGGATAAGAATAACGTAAAACCAACAGCCATATCAATAAAATATGTCCAAAGAATTTTAAATTTTTGTAAGAGTATTTCTTACAAAAAAGTTACTCCCGCTAATTCTTTTAAGTTGTCCAATTTTAATTTTTAGACAGTATTCACCGCTCACTCTTAATTATAGGTTGACACATGACATTTGAAAATTTTCTTGGTTTCTCTTTTAGTAAAGAAAAAAAATTTCAAATGCCATATGTCAACCTATAATTAAAAGTCTTCCCGCCTAAATAATAATGATATATAAGGTATTAAATAATAAGAATAGTGAATCAGTGTAATAAAATAATATTTGTAAATTTTCAAAAAAAATTTAATGTATTTATTTGATTGCAATTTTATTTATGGAATTAATTTGACATGATTGATTGATTAACTTGAATACCATAATTATTCCAATTTTAGCTTTATGGAAATAACATTCTGTGTTGGGCCATTTTGATATTTATGAGGTGATTTAAATTCTTAAAGATTTTAGAATGTAACAATTTTAGGCGGGAAAATTTTTAACCACAGCTTGACATGTGGCATTGAAGATTTTCTCTGGTTTCTCTTTTAGTATGTTAGTATAGATAGATTGAGATATTGGTTGGGCTCTTGATAGACGTCTATAGTATAGACGGTCTCTCAAGAGAGAGTCTAATTTAAAAAATATTTCCCAACTTATGAATAAACAGTACACGTGGCAAAACTTTTTTTTAAGTCTCCTGAACAAAACCGCTCTGTAGTGTAGCGTTTTACTTTAAACTAGCTTAAATTTTGTGCCAAGCACGGATAATCAAAAAATATATAAATGATCTCTTAAATATAAATAAAATTACTTTAAATTATACTGATATTTGGTAAACAAAATAAATATAGAGAAAATAGTATTTGATGTGAGAGAAAATTAGTCTTTGCATTACATTAATTATTTCAAATTTTAAAACTCTAAAATTAAATTTTGGGTTTTAATTATTTTTAATAAACTTGTAGAATGATCAATATTTACCACTATCAATTAAGAATGGAAAAAATATTTAAGCGATAAACTTCACAATTTAAAGTAAATAATATGGGACACGTATTCGCCTTTATAGTGCCCATGTTCTAATTTATATGGCCCATGATTTTTAAAAGGAAAATTTTATATTTTTTTATTTGAATCACTTACTGAAATAATTTATTGATTATAAGTTTATTTTATGGATTCTCTTTCAAAATAATAGATAATGTTTGCCGAAAATGCGACCCTTTGTAATTTTAACTTTGGCCCCCCTTACTAATATGATATATTACAGTTTTAATTGTTAATATCTTGTATGTTCACAAAAATGTTAGTATCTTGTGATCATAATTGATAATATTTCAATTTTTATGGAATAAACTTACTTGACACCAGATAAACTACCTATTTTTAATAGACAAATAAGATATATTTTTATTGATGAGTTGGATTCTACTATTCTTAATATCTATAAGTAGTGGATAAGGTACCGATAAATAGATGTAACTAAACTTGTATTTCATATGCTTAAACTATTGCAAACATCTATGAGATTTCCAACCAAAACTTTATATTTTCATTGAACAATAACATTACTTTTATTTTTCAAGACAATAGTGTTACATTAATATTCTCTAAATTTATATAATTAGTGTGACTATTCTAATAAAGTATAATATAAACATTAAATTGGTTAATAAGATGTAACAAATATTTCAATATATACATGTCAAACTTTCAAATTTTTTTCATATAACTAGTTGTCACAGCGCGTGCTACGCACGCGCCGTTCCAAAAATAGTTTTAACATTTTTAATAAAGTTTGTTATTTATAAACCTAAAATTTCTATTATGGTTGAAAATAATAGTTGAAAATAGTTCATATCAAGATTAATGATCAATTCAATTCACCTAAGCTCTATTGAGTTCAATTAGCAAACACAAAGTTAGCTCCAAGAATCCATAGAGAATTAGGGCGTAATTCCCATAGATCGTTGTGCACCAATTCCCCTTGCGAAAAATAAGTATAGATATAAGACAATCCAATTATTCACCATGAGGACTATGCAACAAAAAATGTTCATTCTATCAAAAATTTATATTTAGTAAGATAACAAGAGACCAACTAAATCAAGAAAGCGATCAACATCAGAAGCAAATACTTCATGATAAAAATTGTACAACAGCAAGAAAGAAGAACATCACAGACCATAGACTGAGTCTCATACAGTATAAGTAGTTTTCTTACATTCCATTCTAGTGAAACCCAGAAACTTCTCATTGACAATACCTTCTCTTCACATACAAAAAAGGTCAAAACTCATCGTTGTCAGACTTGTCACAAACATATTACTATATGCCACAAACTCAAAATGAAATAAAGCACTATCAACTAAGATAATATCATCTTATTAGCTAAAATTGTTAGCTTCACACTAAACAACAAAACATGGTTCAAGCTCATTCTAATAAGTCTTGAGAAATCCTTAGCTTAATCATGTATTGGGGCTGCTGTTCGACGATTGCTGATGTTCGTTGCTGTCAAATATAAGAAACAAACAAATTAAGTACATTATCATATCACTTAACGTATGTACATGGAATCTCCAAGTAATAATTAACACAATAAACAAACAAGAAAAGTAATGGTTTCCATTTTTCCAGTTAGTTCTACTCTTCCATGTTTTTCACACTACTGAACTTTTGCATCAAAAAAAGCATCGGAATCATAATCATAGCATATCCGTGTATTCAAATTAAAGGTAAACAAAAACAAAATAAAATTACCTCTGACATTTAAAGTTCCATTCTATCTTCATGAGTACCTCAATAGCATTGTATTGTATAAAGGCATGCACTCAAAGTCTCAAACAATAATAACCTAAAAGAAGCTAAGTAATCTTCATGATCAACTTAAAGCTTGCATACTCCGTATACTTCATTGACTACACAATTGCACAAGAGTTGCTTTTTTCAGAGGAAAGAACAAAATCTGACTGCAAATAGACATTACTTGATTAACTCAATCTGCAGTTGGATATTCAAAGATTTAGTGCTGATTTATACCACCTTTATAGAATTAACCTATAAGCTGATACAAGAACTCATGAATTGAAACCAAAATTAAAAATCCTAAATTTCTGAGTACAAGAAATCAAAGATCAAGTAATAAATAAAATGCACTAACCTTATCATTATTCAAAACTTGAAGGAAAGCTCCCTTCTAGTTGGTTAGCCCAAGCAAAAAACACATTAAGCTTTGAAAGCGGCCACATTTCAGAGAGTAGTCCACCAATAATTTGATTAGTATCCAATTGTAACTACACTAAATTGCTACAATTTAACAAAACAATAGGTTTGAAGTTTGAACCAGTCACATTGTTATTACTAATCATAAGCTCCTTAAGCTTAGATAAATCCCTAATTGAAAATGGAATAGACCCAAAAATCTATTTTTAAGAAATATCAATACTTTTCACGCTAGAACAATTCCCAATCTCATATGGGATAGAACCCACAAATTGTTCTGCCAAAGAAGCAATTTTCTAAGTTTCGTCAGCTTTCCAATATCAGGTGGGATAGACCTAGAAAAAACTAATGGACAACCACTTAACCAAAGCTCAAGTTACCGCTCTTAAGTGGCTATTACTGGGCATCAAAGATCCTAGCAATTTTTTGGTTTAAGTAACGAACACAAAGGACTGGACAAAATTACCCGAGTTTTTCTACAAGTTGTGTACCTCTTTCTTCCAATTTTGAGAGAAGCCACTGTGAAACCCTAAAATTTGAAGAAGCCATCAACAAATTGAGAAAATCAAAGTCCACGACCCATTAATATCATCCACAAACTCACCATACTCATTTCAACAATTAAACCAAAAAAATAACTTTCCTTTATTTCATTGAACAGAAGTCAAGCCTAAACAATCAAATATTTGAAAAAACAAAATACCATAATTAAACCCATAAAATAGATATGTAGATCAATATGAAATGGATCATAATAGTAATGTAGATCAAAATGCCACAATTAAACCCCAAAAATTAGCATAATTAAAAAAAAAAGTACTTTAGATCAAAATACCACAATTAAACCTAAAAATTAGCAGAAACGTAACAAGATTTGAAGAAAAAATAAGAAAGAAAATTTAAGAAAGCAAGAAGAAAAAGAACAAAATGATAATAAGCAACAAAAATTTTAAGAAATCATAAAGAAAAGGAACAAAATGAAAAATAAGCAACGAAAATTTAAGAAATCAAGAAGATGGGGATAAAATCTTCCAAAAATTTAAGGTTGAATATTCATGGGATGAAAATTGGAAAGCAGATTAACATTAAGATTTAGTAGGAGAAAATTGAGGTAAATGGAAATAGATGCAAGGAAAGCAGGGAGTAGAATGAGTACTGTTCATTACTGTTTTAAAATCCAAATTTTAGTTTTTAAACAGTAGTGAATAGTGTTGGGGCTTTGTATAGGGATTTTAAGTATAGGGATTTCCTTATCTTATTGGCTGATATATTTCTTTTTACATTATTATGAGTATCATTTTTATATTAATATATATCTTAAACTTATTTAATTGATTGATATTATTGTATGGTATATTTTAAAATATCAAGTTTATTTTGTTAACTGAATTTAATGATGCAATTGACTATTAAAGCGATATCATTCAGGTAGGAAATTATAAACCATAGCCAGATACGTCAATAAGATACTTTATTGGTTTCTCTTTAAGTATATTATTGTATATAAACAGATGTTACAAAAAGAGGAAACTTTCTATTTAATAATATTTTATTACTATAATTTTTTATTTTTTTGGAAATTATTGCTATAATTAAGAATGAAGAATTTTATTGTCATTTGAAACATCAATTAATTTAAATAATAGGGTATTCAAGCTTAATTATTCTACTTACCCAATTTAACTGGAGAATTTTGGAGGGGAAACAATAAATGTAAAGGCTGACTATGTGCGATAGAATTATTAGTATATATATATATATATATATATATATATATATATATATATATATATATATATATATATATATATATATATATATATATATATATATATATATATATATATATATATATATATATATATATATATATATATATATATATATATATATATATCTAACAATTTTAATATTTTATGTAGCGGTTTGGTGTGGTTTCAACAAAAATTAACACAACCTGCATTAATTTTTTAGGTTCAGATCTAACCGCCAGATCATGTGGCGGTTTTACTTGTGCAGGTTTAAGGTAAATCGCCATATCATGTAGCGGTTTTCACTGTGCATTTGAATTTTTTTTCCTTTCAACTCCCATAGACATCTAACACAACCTGCATTAAACTAGTTCAATACTATTTATTCAATGATAATCAACTAACAACCAGCTTGATTCGTAAATATTAGTTATGAAAACGTGCACATATATTACAATAATCGAAAGTCATACAAGAAGTTCAAGACATAAAATATTCATACAAATTCTACTAAACTACAATCCCCGCCCCTGTTTGCTTCGTGCACCGGTGGATAAGGATGGTGTAGACTCCTCAGCCTCTGCAATGACATCAAGAGTAGGGACTCGTCTTTGACTTGCATGCTAATATGTAATGATCGTATGTAGAGGCGATATATGTGGAGGAGTGGACACGGAAGCAGGTGGAACAAACGGCGACATAGCACCGGATGATGATGGAGATTTGGAAGAGCGATCTTAGGAGGATGAGCGCCCGAAACCTCTTAAGGACCGAGTACTTGATCCTCGATCTAGAAGAGAACCTCGGTGGCCCGAACCCCGAGAAGAAGGAATGTGGAACGTCTGATCATCATCAGTGGTTGGTGGAGTCGGAATGAGGTAATCATACCCCGCCTGACTCAATACATCGGTTAGTGTCGTGTTAATGGAGTCCAGGGTCTGAGTACATAGACGATACCCCACATCAACGGGCAACGTAGCGGCTCCGTGCATCGTGTCATTGAATTGTATAAGAATCGATCTGATGCGCTCAGCCTGCATGTGAACAATAAAATGTAAAAGAAACACATAAGTATTACTATATTGTATGATTGTTAAAAGAAGACGTACCAATAACGTAGACGTAGCTTGGTAATGCGATCCTGGCTTGAGCTTATCTTTTATTTTTAGCTTTCCAAGAGTCATAAGCCAACAACAAAATCTAGCCCTTGGGACAGATAATCTATTCCATACGAGGCCTCTCTAGTTGACCTTTTTTGGTGAGTACTGAAGGTCCCTAAGTAAATCTCCTTGATGGAATACGTGTTTTGAAAACCCAATAGTTCCAAGTATCTTTAATGAAGCATAGTTTTTTCATAATCTAGCTTGTCGTGCTAGGGGCATTGAGTAGTGCCCAATTGCCTCCTTTCATAGATACCCCATACCCATTGAACCCATAAGGAGTTTTCGATCATGTAAATATGCCACGCAATCTTGCATATAGTCACTTGATTCCAGACACTTATATCGTTGATACTTAAGCCTCCAAATTTCATAGGCTTACAAAACCTCATTCCATCTCACAACTTGAGGTTTATGTGAGTTAGAGACAACAAACCATAAGAAAAATATTGTAGCACCCCGAGATTTTTATGATGTTATTAATTAATATTTTAAATCTTTAAAAATTTTACAATTATATATTAAATTATTTGGTTTTAATAAATTTCTTTCTTATCTGAAAATAAATATTAACACATTTATACTAATAATACATTACGATTTTTCAGATAAAGAGGTTCGAATTATCATACAATCTATTAATTTTATTGTATTTTAGAAAAAAGGCAAGTTGAATATGAACATGCCATTTGTCTTTTTTTCATTGGATGATATTAATGGAATTAATTTATTTGCATTTTTTGATTTTCCATATTTACACGTTTGCATTTTTGAAAAAATTTATACATTAATGAATGCAATAAATCATAATTATTCCAATTACACTGTTATATATAAATGTACAATTTAGAAAGTTATACTGAAAAATAGATAAAAATGAAAATACACTGATAGAATATTATGTTGCAAAATAAATTATTTTCATTACAATTATACTGCAATTCATTAAATTATCATTAAAAATACATAATTGTCCTTTTTTCCTGCAATAGTTGTCAAAAACTCAAATGACTTAGATTCATTTAATTGATTATTAAATTCAGTCATATACATTTTTTTTTTTTTTGCCAAATGATTTGTATTATATACCAGAGAGGACAAAAATAGGAATGCTCGGGAAGGAACTTAACTCCCCCCAAGCCGCCAAAAACGCTAACGCTCTATACAAAAACAGAAAGCGCCAGCCCAAAAAACAAAAACAAACTACCTACTTAGATACAAGCATATCTATCATCCTACTATTGACCCTCCCTGCAAGTCTGAAAACTATACAATCAATCATCTCCTTCATACTACAAACATGGTTGTCAAAAATCTTTCTGTTCCTCTGTTGCCAGACAGCATAAATCATTTCTGTCCATAAACCCACAATCAGCTTTGCACGATCTGTTTTCTTCTTATTGAGTTTGTTCATCCACTGGATTTCCTCTGAGAAACTGTTTCCTTCCATGGTACGAGAAAGGAATTCAAAGAGCCTGGATCTAGTTTCCCTAACAAAGGGGCAATCATAAAACAGATGGTGAACCGATTCCGTGACCCCATTACACAGCACGCAGTTATCATCTGTCAAGTTGATCCATTTCCCAATTCTGTCTTTAGTTGCCAATCTGTTCTGAATAGCGAGCCACGTGATGAACTTTGCACTCGGACTAGCGACATTCTTAATCATGATGTGCCCCCAGCTTACTTTGGGCTTGTCAGCGATGAGCATGTCGTAGACTCTGCCTATGGAGTAAGAGCCCCCCTTTGTGATATTATCCCAACCCCCAAGTCTCTCCACAAGAACTCTCTGTTTCAGGGTCTTCTTTATGCTCCATGAGGCATGGATAGAAGGGCTAGCATCTTGGACAGTTTGATTTTTCAAGTAGTAGCTATGAACCCATTTAACCCACAAGTTCTCCTTCCTTTGCATGATGTTCCATAAGTGCTTGAGTAACGTAGCCTTGTTCCAAAGGTACATATCTCTGATGTTCATCCCTCCTTTTTCATGAGGTAAGATCATTTGGTCCCAGGCAACAGCGGCTTTGGGGGAAAGGCCTTCCTTCCCAGTCCAAATGAACGATCTACACACATTCTCAACCATCTTGATCAACTTCTTGGGGAGGCAAAAGATTTGGGCCCAGAAGTTCTGCATACCTCCAATGACACTGCGAACCAGCTGAATCCTCCCTGCATAAGAAAGAAGCCGAGAAGACCAGAAGCTAATCCTGCCGATAATCTTATCCACTAGAGGCCTGCAATCTCTAGAGTTCAGCTTTTTGGAATGAAGAAGAACTCCAAGGTATCTAAAAGGGAAGCTACCCTCTTCCATGTGAAGAAACTGAAGGATCCGCTCTTTGTGCTGTTTATCAATCCCGGAGAAATAGACATTGCTCTTACTAGTGTTCGCCTCTAGCCCAGAAGCTTTAGACTACCATATACATTGTTAGACTACCATAATAACAATTTTGAAGTTTAGGAATAATGTAAAAAATATTGAACCAGGCGATAATTATGAAAACAAATAAATTAACGCAAAAAAAATCAACCAACTTCAATCAGTATGTAGGCAATCAAACTATCTTAGCTACCAAATATAGTGTAATAAAAATCAATCAACTAAAAATATTGTCTATTTTTTTGTAGTTTAATTATTCCTTTATGACAATAAAAATGTATAAACATTTTCATGACTGAAATTACAATATAAATAGTCCCATATGGCCATACCAATTGTTTGCTCATATTAATTCTCTTCTCTGAATCTTTAGTGTTGTTTAATTATTTATAGTCATAGAATAATCATGAGTTTAATTCATTCAAGAAATTCATGGTGAGATGGGACATGCAATATTAATTAATGACTATTAATAAAAGTCAAAGGCAAATAGTATCCCATGTTGGTCTATTCTCACTTTAGCCTATTTTTAGTCATGAACAATTTTACGTCGCTATTTCTAGAGTGACTAGAAGAAACAGACAAAAATTCTCGTATGTAACAAAGATGGTGAAATATGTCATGGTACTGAGAATGTAATATATATTGAGGTGTTTCAAAGCCTATAAACTTTTGATTAACAACGTATTTTGGGTTTGTTTATAATTAATTTTTTTTAATTACAATATATATAAGTAAATACTTACTACCCACCTTCATATAATATTTGTATTAGTCTAAAATTTCATTAAAATATTAATACATTTAAAAATTCATGCATTACACAGATTTTTCTTAGTTGGTCTTTGTGAGAATAAATAAATAAATAAATTAAATGAGTTAGGGTTTTATTTTTTAACTGAGAACAAAGCCTTTCATGAGCCGCGCACTTCCTCTCGTCTCCCTTACCTCTCCCTCTCACTCACGGTTCAGCTCACCGTGCACCACAGCCCACCGACGGCCACCTTCCCTCTCCCACGAACAAACAAGCCAGCAGCAGCAGCTCCTCCCTGCTCCACCAGCACCGGCAGCCTCCACACACGCACAAAAGTAGCCGGCAGCAGCCCTGCAACAACCACCCACAAAACAACAGCAGCAGCTGCTGCATTTTCGTGCACCACCACCATCAGCTACGGCTGTCTGCACCACCACCAAGGCCCACCGCGGTGTCTTGTCCCTCCTGTGCCACCACACTTGTCATCTTACCCCTCTTTTCTTATTTCCCCATTGTGAGCCTCTCTTCTTTTCTCTAAATTGGAGTTTTATTAATTGTATTGAGTTTGATGTTGGTTTGTGTCAATTTCATTGAATTTTTTTGTGGGCAAAAATTTGATTGATGATTTGAATATAACCATGAACTAGGGTTTGAAGCGTTATTTTGGTGGTGTCATGATTGATTGAATAATCTTACAAATTATTTTAAGACTTGGTTTGTTTGATTATGTGTTTTTATAGTGATAGTTGGAATTGATCTTGATTATAGTTGACTATAGAAATGGTTTTGGTGTTAATTGGGAGTAATAATTGCTAATTGTTGTGATTTGATTGTTGTGAATTCTAAGTATTCTTAGTAGGTTGTTATTGAAGTAATAATGCATAATCTTAGTAAGGCCATGAGAATAATATCAACTTATGGTAGAAGGTTGTTAAGTTGCTTGTGGTGATGCTTGATTGTAGAATCTAGCTCTGGGGAATGTAGCGAAGGATGTCGCGATCCGACCACTTTAAGAATTGTCACCGTGTCGTATTAGTGTTATATTTAACATTGCGAGGCTTAAGTGTGAATTGTTGTTTTATTTTCTAAGATAATGTGAATCGTTATAACTCAAAGTTAGTTGGTGTAAGGAAACGCTTCACATAATTCTTTTATTCTTTTGTCGATGGAAAGACTTGTGTTAATGTTGAATTAACGATTATGTTTGGTGTTGAATGAGTTGCATACGTACTAGAAGTAATTGAAAACTTGTCATGAATGGATGATAATGATTACTTTGGCTTTTAGCTGGTATGGCAAAGTAGTTAAGGGAACTTATTAGTTCTATTTCTAACTTGTATAGGTTCCTAGTTCATAAGAGGAAAGTAGAACCTTAGTTAGGTGATTTTTGTAACTTTTGGTCGTGCAGTAACTTGTATAGGTTCCCATTAGGTTTGAATTGATGAGCTAGAGCCTAGAAGCATAAGAGAGGTGTTTGGCTCGCCATCCTTTGATCTTGCTAGTCATCTTATTTGCTAGTTGTTCACACTCAGCAATAGAAAGCCTTTTAGATGACAACGGAACTCCCAGGTACCTGAATGGAAAGGATCCAAAGGGAAATTGGGTAAGCGCGACCATATCTGATCTAGTGGGCGAAGTGACCCCTGCTGTGTAGATTGCAGATTTTGAGGCATTTTAAGATTCGAGGCTGAATAGAAGTCTTGAATATTGTAATAACCCGAGTCTTAATCACCTTTAATAAAATACTTTTTCTGACGCAACGGAAGACTTTTGACTAATTACTCGGGTTATTTCGACCTCAAACCAAAGACTTAATCAAACCAATCAAAGTTTTTATAAATAATTACATTAATAAATTAAATAACTTTATAAATATTTACGCAAAGGTCCTTTAACGAATAAGTTAAAAAAATACTTAAATACAATATTATTTACAATGAAAATAAAATATACAATTTATCTCGAGAGAGAAGTTTCTGGCCACGCTTTGCTTCGCTGTTTTGATATCCAACTAACAGCTGCAATACTCGTATATACACTATCCGTTAATGAATAGTTATTTAGAGTGGACAAAGAAACTGTGTAGTAACAGCCAACGTTATCAAAATCGCGATTCAACTCGTAAAATCGCACGATTTTACGATTCAAGTACACCTTGACGATTGAAATCGCATGCAAAATCGGAATCAGCTTGAATCGGTCATAGAATCGTGAGAATCGGTTTGAATCGTTAGAATCGTACGATTCAACACGATTCAACCGATTCTGAATTTAACCCACGAAAATAAAACTGAAGGCCCAAAAACACCTTGGCCCAATCAATTTTAGTGAAACCCTAAGCTGAATTTCATATTTGATACTTAGTTTGCGGTGCTACATCCATCGTTTACATCAAACCCTTCTCTTCAACAGGTGCAAAACACCATTGTCGGACTATGAGAAGCTCCACCTCACGTTCTGTCGACATTTTCGTCACTTTCTGTCCACATTTGAAGCTCTTGCTTGCGTCTCCACCATTGTCGAATAGCTTGCTGTGTCCAATGTCCTCTTTTTGGGTTGTTCATCAGGTACTACATGGTCTTTGCTTTTTAATTTTAATTTTCTTTTTAATGGATGAATTGTTAATTACTTTGTGTTGATTTTTGCTCTATTAAATGGATTTACTTGAACTGTTGAACAGCCAAACAGGTATACAAAACCGTACATTTGAAGCTCTTGATTTGTGTTGTGTTGATTTGTGCTGTATTGTTAATTACTTTGGACAAAAAGTATTCAACACCTTACATTTGCTAGTCTTCAACAGGTATACAACACTAGTCTTTGCCTTTTAATTTTAATTCTTGATTTTAATGGATGAATTGTTCATTAATTTGTGTTGAATACTTGAACTATTAATTGTGGCTTGTGTTGTTGATTAATTTTAATGGATGAATTATTAATTTAGTTCTTCATTTTAATGGATGAATTGTGGCTTGTGTTGTATTATATGGATTATGATTTAAATAAGAATACTTTGTGTTGTATTATATTGTGTTGAATACTTTGTGTTGAATACTTGCTGTTGAATCATTTTAATGTATTATATGGATTTTTGTTGAATATTTAGTAGTTGAATACTTGAATGAAGGTGTTAAATTCTTTAAGTTAATAATTATTATGACTATTGCCTATTGGGTATTGATTATTGAATATTGATAGTCGAATTACTAATAAGCAGTAAATGAACTAGAATTTTTGTTGACACTTCACACTTGACAGAATTATGTCCACTACTCGTAATAATAAGAGGAAAACTTTAGCTGGTAGTAGGTGATAGTGATGTTTAAGTGATGATGATGTAGCTACGATACTTGATGGTTCATTTGAAGTTGATGAAGATGATTTAGGTGATAGTGATGATGGACATCCTGAGACAACTACCATATGAGGAACTGATGTAGGGAGTAATGATGGAAACTTTGGATATGATGACATATGAGTCATTTGTATTAGATAATTTTGTAATATGTACCTTTTGTTGTTACTTTGAACTAGTACTTTGAATTTTAAGTGTTATTTCATAATAAAAAAGACTAAATTATGCACATAAACAATTAGAACTTCTTATTTCTGCAAAAATGTAGAATCGTCCGATTCTACGATTCGATTCTACGATTCGATTCTAAGAGCCCTTTCCGATTCAAGTTAGAATCGCGATTCTAACAACCTTGGTAACAGCAACCACTGTTGAGTAGCACACCAAACAGTAAAACCTTTAACTTATAGTATCCAAAAGGGACTTCACATAACCTATAGGACTTCACATAATTCAGAACAAACGGTGGAAATCGGGTTAGCATTAAGTTGAGTATAGAAACTTGTTAGTAATTATACAAGTATAGAAATATGTGCATTGCAATAAATAATATGCAAAAATAAGTGCATCACAAATAAATAATATGCAAGGTGTTTTATGTAATATAAGAGATCCATTTTTATGTTAAATTAATATATTAAACTTCTGGTCCTTCTGCTTGAGTACCAAGGCGTGATTTACTATTACTTCTGCTTGAGCGTTAGGGCGTGGAATCCAAATATTTATTAAATAAATGCAACACATATGGTCTTAATTTGATATATATAAGGGCCAATTAGGGTGAGGTAAACCAAAACCCCTAACTTAATGGAGTCGTCACTCCTCCAGTACAATATTGCTCGAGCCACATGTTAGGTTAAATAACCTTCCTGTGTTCACCGTATTTTACTTGCCGAAAAACACATTCCACATTTTTTATATGTCGTAAGCATTGTGTGGAATTTCCTTACTATCAAGCCTTTTTATTTATCATGTTACTATTTAAGATAGCATACAACTCATTCAACTTTTTTGCCGGTTCGAAACTACATGAACAATAAACATTAATTTGAGAATTTTGATAAACTTTAACATTATAATGACTAGGTGTGCCACTGCCAACATTTGACACGAGCTCGTAAGCTCTCCAACACTTGCAATTTCTACTTTCTCTCTACCCAACAGACTAAAGGACTTAACGAGTAAGCTTTTATTCCCAAATCTTCACTCCTTCAGTTTAAGGATTTTTTCATAAACCCTAAAACCCTAATAGAAAATTTTCACATTTTGTCTTTGGGTTTTTAATTCATGCTGAATTTATACTTTCAATTTTTTGTTTTATTGGTTGTTGATGGGTGATTTACGGGTTTTATTTGGTTACAACATATTAGGGGTGAAACTTATTTGGATTAAAACCGCAAATCGAACCAGATCAAACCGAATAACAAATATGGTTTGGTGTTTTTTAAATTTGGTTTGGACTAGGTTTGAAAATTCAAAAACCGAAATAATTTGGTTTGGATTAGGTTTGGAATTTTTAAAAACCGAAAACCGAATTATTAGACCGCACACCAAAATATTTACGAAACTATTATAGCCCATTAACATAGCCCAAGCCCAAGCCCAAGCCCAAGCCATATTCGAAATTTTGAAACAAATAAGAGTTTTAATATAAAAAAATAAAAAAATAAGAGCCAAATCAAACTATATCCAAAAATAAGCGTGAAATTTCCAAAGCATAGGTTTGGAGCTGTTCGCAGTTACTAACTGCGAACAGATTAGTTGACATTTTGACCTGTTCGCAGTTAGTAACTGCGAACAGCTATGCGTGTTTTTTGAGCTGTTCGCAGTTACTAACTGCGAACAGGTATCGTGTTTTTAAAGTCAGCTTCTTTCTTCCCAGACCCTATTTCCCCAATTCCATAAACCTTAACTTTTGAAAAAACGGCATTTCTCTCCCTCACACCCCTCTTAAACTACCTTGCTTCCATCAATTGTTGCTTTCATAATCTAATTTAGCACTTCAAATCTAGTCTGGGATAGTCTAGCTTGCTCAAAGGTATTTTTTTTTTGAATTTTTTTCAATTTGTTTCGTTTTTTAGGTTAATAATAAACTTTGTTTTAAATACTCCAATGTAGGTAAATTCTTCTATCAACACTCTTTTGAAGCTTCCACATTTGATCAAGGTAATGTCTAATTGTTCTATTATCTCTATTTTGTTGGTTGATTAGTTGTTGGTGATGATGAGCATTGATATATTATTTAGAAATATTTGAACTTAATTGATATTTATTGAAAATACACAATTAGAAATACTTTTTTGAATTATATGAACTTATTCGTTACTTAAGTATTTGAATTTTATTAGAATTGATGATCTAGAAATATATAATTAGAATTTAGGATGTTGTTTTGGGATTAATGATGATCTTGATTATGTTTGTATTGATGTAGAAATGACGTCCTTTCGTGTGACTATTGTGTGTTTTTGGAATGGTTCTATTCGAGAAAGTAGTGGGAATGTTGATTATGTTGGTGGTAGACGTAAGTTGTTTGCGTGCAAATCAAACATGGAATTGATTGACTTTAAACGCCTTATAAGTTCTAGGATTGGGTTGGATCCAACAAAATTTACCGTTGATATAAGTTTCAAGTATTTCATGAGTGGACAATATACAGTCCTTCCGGTTGAGGATGAGTATGCTTTAGATGCTATGTGGGAGCATTCAAAGATCTCCCATTCTTTAGAAATCTACGCGGAAGTAGTTCCTTTAGGTAATGTGGTTGCTTCTAATCCTAATCCTACACCTATGCCCATATCCACTCAAGATCCGTTTAATCCTTCCCCTTGTACTCCTTCTCAACCCCCTCCCAATCAAGTTTCAAATGATAAAGTAGTAAACTTAGGAGATATGGATGATGGTGTTGAGAGTAATGAGCTTGATGATGATCCATCTGAGGATGATGTGGATGTGGATGAGGATGCCCTAGCAACTGACATGACTTTAGGAAATATTATTCCCCCTACACCCTATGCAAAATGTCCATCTGTAGATAAGCATGAGGAGGACAACTCATGGAGGACTTGGGCTTGTGATACTACTTACACTGAAGAAGGGGAGTTGAAGAAGGGTATGAGGTTTGATAATAAGGAAGCTTTGTTGGAAGCTATAAGAGTGTATCATATTCGTAGAAATGTGGAGTATAGAACCGAGACTTCAAACCAATCCGTCCTTACCTTGAAATGTAAGCGGGGTTGTTCATGGAGACTTAGGGCTAGGATTGATACATAAAGATCGTTATTAACAATGTGATTAGAAATTGTGTTGCTAAAGACCCATCAATTAAGGTATCTGTAGTTCGTCAGATGGTTAAAGATCGTTTTGGTATTGAAGTGAACTACAAACGAGCTTGGTGTGCTAAGCAACAAGCATTGATGTCCATATATGGTTCTTAGGAAGGTTCTTACACCCTCCTTCCTCAATTTTTGAAAGCTTTGCAACATTCGAACCCGGGATTGGTAGTTGATTGGTTCTTTAAGGAAGACAATGAGATGGGTGTTTATAGACGACCTAATATTAGAACCTTCCAACGGGTCTTTTGGGCGTTTAAACCTTGCATTGATGGCTTCAATCATTGTAAACCTCTTATTGCCATTGACGGCACACACTTGTATGGTAAGTATCGTCATACTTTATTGACTGCCATTGCCCAAGATGGTAATAAGGGAATCTTTCCATTAGCTTTTGCCTTGGTTGAGAAGGAGTGTATAGCTGCGTGGTTGTGGTTCATGGCTTGTATACGTAAGCATGTGACACAAAGGTGCGTCATCGTCATTTCGATAGACCTCGGTATTTTAGCAACCATGGACGAGCGTGCAACCACCTTATGCATATCATAGGCTTTGCTTACGTCACTTGCTTAGCAACTTTAATCGTGCTATGGGTAATGTTCAATTGAAAAGTTGTTTGGTAGAGCTGAGCAGCAAAGGCAACAAGCTAAGTTAATGAATGGCTTAAAGGCAATTCACACGCTAAAAGAGAGGCGTTTTGGATTGATACGTGGGAGATATGTCCAAGTGGTGCGTTATGTCATAATGGAGGGTATAGGTATGGCTTACTGAACACCAATTTAGCCAGAGTTTTCAACTACGTATTAAAGGGTGTTCGTTTCTTACCTTTGACCACACTTGTTGAGTTCACCTTCATCGGATAAATGATTATTTTGTTCGAAGGCGTCAAGCGTGCTAGTTCATGGTTACTTGGAGGACACAAGTACACATCACATGCCACCAAGATTATCAATAGAAACAGAAGGCGAACTTTCATGAGATTGTTGCTTTTGACTATACGAGGTGTTTTGAAGTTAAGGCTGGAAGGGAGAAGAGGTTCTTGAAGGGGTAAGATTCAAACGTGGACTTGCATTAAAAAGTGCACATGTAACAAGCGGAGATATACCACCTTCCACGTTCACATAGCTTCGTTTTGCATGAAAGCGACATCTATCATATGGCTTTGTGGATCCAGTGTTACACTTCTCGAGTTATGCAAGCCGCTCGAACCTTGTTTCAACCCGATGCCAATGAGATGGATGAAGGCACAAGGAATCGCAATAATTGTCGTCGTTGTGGGAGTGAAGGCCATAATTCTAGAACTTGTAACTCCAGGTAATTTACAATATATATAACACAAATGTATGAAACATAATTAACATAATGTTAATATTAAAATATATATTAAAATATATGTTAATAACTCAAATGTATGAAACATAATTAACGTAATTCACTTTCTATTCAGTAGTACAGGAGATGGATCCAGCAGCTCCAGGACCCCAAGATCCTAGTGTCTTGACTATGCAGGAGACAGGGAGCACTCCTCATGGGATGCGAGGTTAGTGTTTTGTTCTAAATATTTTATTTATAATGCTGAAACATTACACCGTTAACATATGTACATGTTTATCTACGTAGGTGTCAGATACAGCTACCTTAGGCACCAGGCATCCAGATTCGGTTCCATGGGAGATCGATAATAGGATCATCCCATACCTAGAGAGAGCCAGGTTATTTGACTTCCACCTTGTAGCTTATGGTAGAGTGGACCGTGCTATCATCCGGCACTTGTTGAGAGATGGCGCGGGGAGCGCACACGTTTCATCTCCTCTTGGTGAGGCTACTATCACACTACTTGATGTAGCCTTACTAACACGGCTTCCCATCGAGGGACGTGCCGTGTCCACTCTGGACGCCAGCTATCGAGCTGGCGTGACTTAGTTCACCGCATCCTGGGAGAGCGCCTCCAGGCGTGATTCGGGGAGCGTCGCGTATGCGTGGTCGGTGCGACCTTCTCACAGCTCCGCGTCGCGAGGGCACCATATCGAGGTGCAGCAGCCGCTTATATTTGATAGAGCGCTTGTTTGCGATAAAACAAACAACCAAGTTCACTCCTATATTTGACGTTACTAGGCGACCCTAGGGAGGTTATCTCCAGAGTACTGTGGGATCCGCGACTGGCTACTTATACAGGAGGCTGTGTGGTGCTTCCAAAAAGGGCGTCCGGGAGATCGCAGGACCACTTGCCATATTACAGGTAATTATAATACATATACAACTTCTACTATAGTACTAATATCGTCATTATAAAACACTAATATATAACTTATATTTATAGCTGTGGGTGGGAGCACATTTTGATCGGCCGATATACGGATCGGTTGGTCGAGGTGAGTTTCTCCTCCGGCAACCCCGCCGAGACTCCCTATGGTTTGCTGGAATTTTGCAGCAGCCTAAAACATACTGGTAGGCCTAGGATTCTACCGAGATCGTTAGATCTTCTGCAACGAATCGTAAACATTTAACAAATCAATATCGTTATTTCAAAGCTATGATCTTTACTGCATCAATAACGTACATATGTTATAGTTTGTATGGGATCCGTCGTACGAGGCTTACGCGTACTCCCCGATCACTTCGGGATTGATCGTCGCGTGGAGGGCTTCGTAGCCACTCATATGCTTCGACATTGTCGGTACATCTCGGAGGCGCTTACGGCCAATATGGGTTGATCGAACATCCCTCCACCTTGACATCCGAGCCGAATGCCCTCATCTCCGGAAGAACCGGCCACGACTAATCGGTGGAGATCACGGCGCCCATCGCCCGTTGGGATCGTAGCGGAGTTTATAGCCCAAGGTGCGCCAATTCATTCGCTCGGACAACCACCCGGATTACATGCAGTGGTTCCTCTCCATCACAGCCGATGGATGACACCCGATGGCGACAACGCAGCACAATATACTCCTGCTGCGCCCACGATGACTCGATTTGTAAGTCTTCATTTACATTTAGTTTATTTAGTTTTCGATTTCATATTGTAATACTAGATTAACTAAGCTCTTACTTTACATTTCCAGGCACAAGGTGTGGCGGCCGTTATCCGGACTACTCATGAGGAGCCGGTCCGAGAGATTGCGCAGGATGTGCTCCTTGGCACGCAGTTCCAGCACTTCATACCGGAAGTTGCTGCCGGGTCATCATCGACTGAGCGTGAAGCTCATCTGGAGGAGATGGACTTGTCATACACAACTATCGATGCGGGGCCATCTCAACCAGCTCAACCATCTCAATCATCCCAATATCAGACCCCTCCCCGACCAACTCAAGCAACCGGCTCTTACTACCGTAGGAGGCCTAGGAGACTTGACTACGTATTTTTTTTTGATAGAATGTTTTAAACATATGTATATATTTAGTTGTATGTTTTAGAAATATGTATATATTTAGTTGTATGTTTTATTTAGCTTATAATGATCTCCAAGTTTGTTAATGATGCAATTACACATACATAGTTTGTTAATTAACTACTACAATTACAATCTAGGGTTCCTTCTTAAACTTATTCAAAATCCTCTTGGTTTCTTCACTTCTACGAGCCTTATCAATCGCTTCCCTTTTCAAGTTATTTATCTCCTTACTAAGCTGTTCATTCTCCTTATGAAGCCTAACAATGATTGCTCTTTGCGATTCGGTGCCCTCCGGAGCAACCCACCTAAAGTAGGTGCATCCTAAGGTCATGTCATCTTCGAATAGTGGACAAGCAACATATTGACGCCCGGGATATGTATCGCTCCAATCACGACCAAATTCGACTTCATAACCACAATGACAATGCTCATCCATGGGCAATGAATCTTTCATTTACACAAACATATAAGTTAAACACATCAATATAAATCAATAATAGCATTAATAAAATGAAAGAAAACTTAATAACTATATAAATAAGAATATAAACAAATAAACTTACCTAAGCAAAGGGATAATAGTTTTTTAGAATATGTGATGAATTAAGTTTTAGGGTGTATTTATAGAGGAATGGAAATGACCGTTAATTGGACCATACAACGGCTAGTTTGAAAGGCAAAATCAGAAGAGAAGATTTCAAAAAAAGCTTGGGCTGTTCGCAGTTAGTAACTGCGAACAGGTCAAATTCAGTCAACAGCCTGTTCGCAGTTACTAACTGCGAACAGTCCAAGCTTTTCTTCTCTTCTGTTCGCACTTATGAACTGCGAACAGCTTCAAACCTTTGTCCAAACCTAGCACACGCTTAGTTTTTGAAATAGTTTGTTTTGGCTCTTACTTTATGATTTTTTTTTGTTTTATAATCTTATTCATTTCAAAAATTCGCCATATTCCCACTCCCAGCCGTGCCACCCCCTTGCCCTTTTTCATTCTCTCTTATACTCTTATTCTTTGTATTCTCTCACTAAAAAATCCTAAGCCCAGCAGTCGACTGTCCACTCCCATCCTTTATTATTCTTCTTCAATCTTCTCCTCAGTGTTCCAATAGTCCACTCCAGCCGTCGACTTCACTCCGGCCGTCGATTCCACTCCAGCCGGCTTGCAAATTCCAACTATCCCACTAAGTATTCTTCCTCTTTTATTTTTTGTTTGTTTATTTGTTTGATTAGGGATATTGTGTTCGTTTAGGGTTTGATTTATGGTTTTTAAGTCTTCGTTTAATATTTGTTTTTTCTGTGTTTCTTTGAATCTATGTTTTTTCTGTTTAGGTTTGTTTATGAATCGATTTAGGGTTTGTTGAATCTATGTTTTTTCAGTATGTTGTTAAAAAAATCTGCACGTCATGAATCTATGTGTTTTTGTGTGTATATTGTTGAAAAAATCTGCACGTCATGAATCGATTTAGGGTTTCTGTGTTTTGGAGTTATTGGGTTTGTTTTAATTAGGCCTAGGAAATTCGGTCTGGGCGGTTTGGATTCGGTTTACAAATAAAAAATGCGGTTCGGTGCGGTTCGGTCTAGAAACTAATTTGGTTCGGTGTTGGTCTGAAAATATGGAGACCGAATAAAATATGGTTCGATTTGGTTTCGATGAAAGTCCAAACCGTGGACCGAACTTTCACCCCTGCAACATATTGCAATATTTTCTAAATCTTTGATTGCTTAAGAACTTTTTCTATTCAAATTTTGTAGGTGGGGTTTATATTAATTAGCTAATCTCATAATTTCTCCGCTGGAAGATCTAAGCTACTCTTGTTGATACTAACTTTCACCTTGAACTTTTCTCTGTTGGTTTAATTTACGATTGATTAAGAACTTTTTTGTTATAATTTTTTAGGTGGGGTTTAAACTATTTAGCTAATTTCTTAAAATTTACGCTCGGAGGTTTAAGCTACTTTTATTGATACTAACTTGTACCTTCAAATTTCATTTTTTTGTTATTGATGGGTGACATTAGGTATTTTATTTGGTCATAATATATGAATGCTTTTATCTTTTTATTGATTGAGAACTTTTATTGGTCTTATTCTGAAGGTGGGTTATAATTTGAATAGTTAATTCCTGAAATTTTTTTCTCGAAGATATAATCTGCTCTTGTTAATACCAACTTTTACCTTTAATTTTTCTTTTTGTTGGTGATTCATGATTTCAGGGCTATATATTGGTGACGGTATAAGAATGTTCTAATCTTTTGATTCTCGAGGAATCTAAATTTGCGGGTTTATTGAAAATGGCTTATAGACGTAGTGTTTGTACGAGAGCTACCCTGTTCTATCGAAGATTCAATCCTTGTACTGGTTATATTTCTCATGAAAATGATAGAAGGAAAACCATTGATGATCACGAAGCCCCATCGAGAAGGCATATCGATGATTTTCTAAGCCAAAGGAGGCCTTTTGGAACTTATGTCAACAATTCTTGGACATCTAATAACTTATTTCATCATCAAAGGTCAATTTATTCTGGAAATGGAAATGGGTTTATGAATTTTCATCATAGATATATGTCGACCTCAATTGGTAAAGAGACTGATAACATAGATTTTATTAGTGATGTTGCTGGGGTTATCAGTGATACTCCGGCTGAGGTAGTTGCTACTCAGGCTACCCCTATTGTTAGCGAAGTTGCGACTGCTGCTGCTGATTCTGCATTTCCAGTTGCTGCTTTGCAGTATGTCATTGATGCCGTTCACTCATTTACTGGTTTCAATTGGTAAGAGGCTCTATAACTTGAATCTTATAAGATACATTTTGCTGGTTTGAAAAAGATGGGTGTCATCTAAATGAATTATAATATGTTCAATATTTCATCTTTCTAGGTGGGCTTCAATAGCTCTTACAACTTTGTTGATTCGTGGAGCTACTATTCCATTTCTCATTAATCAGCTTAAAGCCTCCTCCAAGTTGGCGGTATTGATTTTTGTACCTCAAACCTTTTTCTAACCATTTTTTTAGTTTTCTAATTGCAAAATTAAGTACAGTTCCATGTACTTGGTACATACCATGAACAAACTAGCATTTTACTCGTCGTTCTTATTTTCAGATTATGCGTCCACGTCTTGAGGAAATTAAGGAGGAGATGCAAGCCAAGGTATATTCATCATTACTTGATTATCTTAATTGTTAATTTTCCTCGACTTCTTTTTAAATCTGAATTTTGGTGCCTGGTTTGCTGCATTACACATGAATAAATGTTCCCTTGCGTTGTAAAATTCCATGTTAGCCTAGTTTATAGGATGAACGATCGTAGTGTGTGACTTTATCAAAAACAAAATGAATGAGCATTTTGTTGTAGTGTAGCTTAAAGTTTTGACATGTTGTATTTATGCTTTTTTGTGGTCATCCAATCTCATATTTGTTCACCTTCAATGTTTACCTGTGAATGGTATTTCCCTCTTATTAACTGGTTTGTGTTTGTGTTTAGATGAAGTCTTAGAATAATGTGTGGGGACCTAGGGGAGAGGGATGGAGGCTTGTGGGGGTTAGACTTTTCCGTATGTTGATACTATACTGTACTATTTACTAGATAATTATCCATTATTTTAGTTATTTTGACACTTACCGAAATATTCAGCACAATTGAGCCTGTTACCTATAGCAGTATTTATACTAGTAAAGGATGAGGGCCGAGGCTTTGCAAACTTGCTAGCATGGAATACCTTGTGTTCATTATGGTTTTGACAAATGGTATATTTTTCAGCCTAGTTGATAATTACCTTTGTTCACTTGTTAGTGTAAAGGGCTGTAAGTATGCACATGATAAATTCAATCCACTCTGTGATGTTTCTTTTTTGAACTCTTTAAAGCAACTAAGAGGTTCTATGTTTTGCTTCTTTTGAGTATGTATGATTTAATTATCACTTACTATCCGCTTGCATGCATGCTGTGACCAAGACTTCTAATATCTTATTTTATGCCTATGACTGAGTTCTGGTTCCGTGAACGTTTTTTGTGTGTTTCTTTGTAGGGCAATGATCCTGATGCTGTGTATGAAGGGAGACAGAAGATGAATTCGTTGTTCAAAGAGTAAGTCATGCACCAAGAGCCCACTAATTAACTTTTATTGTTTGGTACATAGTATCTGAATAAGTATGCTTAAGCCTTTGTGAATGGGTAATTATCTGTCTCAACCTGAGTTGAAGTAGGTCGTTGAGATTGGAGCTTGGACTTATTGTAATTGGTTCGTAGTTCTACTTCTTGCCTCATAGGCTTTAAGTTGAGACCCTAGAGCAGAAAGATGTGTACTTGGAGTATTGATGATTTTTATTTTAGTTAATTTTGTAGCATGACTTACTTTACTTGTTTTAGATGGGAGTAAATAGAAAAAAGATGAATAATACTCAAGTAGATAAAACAAATGTGTAGATGAGAAGAAGAGAGATAATGTGGGCTCATGTTTAACAAAAATGTTGAAAGACAAATAATTAAAGGCCTTGAATGCTAAATGGGACACTACTCGATGTTTCTTGTCCTATATGTAGGATCAATGGAAAGTAGAGAATGTAGATGCAATGCTTTCACTAATATAACTTAAGTATTTGCCCGTTGGCTATTATTCTTCCTCATATTCTCTCTAATTCATAACAATGACAACATTTTTCTTTCTTGTCTTTCTTTAGTGTGGTAAAAGAAAATATTATTGTTGTTAAATTTTTTGCATATAATTACAATTTGATTGTTCAGTTCCTCTTCACCGAAATATCCATTAATTTGGTATCCACAATATCAATTCTCTTTTCTCTTTTGGGTACTTTCCTTTCTTGGTCTTTATTTCTCATAACTCTTCTTGTTTTTCTGGTTCTTTCTTTATTCTCCATTTTCTCATCCAGATTTGTTAGCTGATCCTCACATTTTTCCAGATCTTCCACTTTATTTTCAGTCTCTTATGTTGTTTCATGGTAAACAATTACCATTAGTTCATCCTTCATTCCTTGATGGAGGTAGAGCATTGAATATTCCTAGTGGCTACAATCGTGTCCTGAGAGTTTTATTTCCTCTAATTGTTCATCCCAAAACTCACAAAATCCTTGTCCCCATTTTTCATAAATATCATTCATCGAGGTTGATTTGAATGTGTGAATGACATTATCTTGGACAACCATTTTGAGCATCTCTAAGCGTGGAATTTCAGTCCCAAAACCTTCAAGAAATCCATCTAGATTAGTTACCCGAGTATATTTTGGACTTGAAACATCCCGTAATCGTACCTTTCTTATACTGTGTTTGTTATGAACTGAAAAATTCAATAAAACAGTAATTTTGGAAATGAAATAATAAAAGGACAAAAGAGAAATTTTATTATAATGTTGATGATTAAAGGACAATTAAAGGATTATTACAAAATAACAAAAGATAAATCAAGCACTTCGTGAAGTTTGAGATCTCCAAAAATGAGTATTAAACCCACCCACCAATTGTTTACTATTTTCATGATGATAATAACTGCCAACTTAGTTTTAAGAGGCGCGAGGCGCACCGAGGCGCAAAAGGTCCGATTTTCCGAGGCGCGAGGCGCGAGGCGGAGGCGCGGGCTTTTTGTATGCGAGGCGCACAATTTCGCTAAAAAGCTCCAAAATCAATTTTAAAACATATTTGATACTAAAAACAACTTGAATTTCATATTAATATAACATAGAAGTAAGATAAACACTACTTTAGCACATAAAGTCATACGATAACTCGATAAAATAGTCTAGACTCTAGAGTTAACAAAAGAAGTAAAAAGAAAATTAAAATAGTGACAAAGTTAAAGAAAACAAACAATTGAATTGAGTTTTGAGTGACAAAATTTAAAAAGTACTAAAATTCTAAATCGGAATCATCATCTCCATAAGCATCTTCGCCATCGCCAGTATAATTCTCATCATCATCAACATCATTTTCTTCCTCCTCCTCATCATCCACTAAAACAACTTTAGATGATTGTGGAGCGGTGCTACATGCAATTCCTTTTCCTTTATCACTTCTAGAGGAAGAACCTGCTATATTTTTCAACCTTGAAGCTCTAGTTACATAACTTGGATCATTTGCACCAGAAGCTCTAGCAACATGCTCCCATGTTAAATCATCATCACCAAACACAAATTCTACTTCATCATCAGAATCATCTTCCATCCTCCCAAGCAACCACTCGTTGCTTTCATCGATGTCCTCCAAAATAATGGGATCCGAAGAGTCTTTTTTTATGAAACGACGCCTCAAAGCACGATTATATTTCACGAAGACCAAATCATTTAATCGACTTTGAGCCAATTGGTTTCTCTTCTTTGTATGAAGCTGGAAAAATAATATTATAAGTAAGGTGTAAATACAATAAATGTCTTAAATATAGGAAATAAATCATAAAGGAAGAACAATGTTTACATGTTGAAAGACACCCCAATTTCTCTCACAACCTGTAGCACTACAAGTGAGACTAAGAACTCTTACAGCAAACTTTTGGAGATTAGGAGTTCAAGCTCCAAAAGTAGACCACCAATCAGCTGGGGGGCTTATTTTTCTCTGTCTAATGCATGTTTGTGACCCAAAAAGACCCTCGGCGTTTTTATATTTTCGCAACTCAATTAGAATCTGGTCTTGAGCTTCCACTTCCCTAACCAACCTTTCCATACATGCAACAAGACCATTCATTACTTCTTCACATGCTGCAGCTTCTTTATTATCATAATAAATGGATGGGTTTAGAAAATAACCAGTCGCATGCAAAGGACGGTGCAATTGACAATCCCATCTATTGTCAATATAACCAAAGGCCTCCTTGTAATGCTCCTCATTGTTCGAAAAAGTCTTGCTAATAGCCTCCTTAGCCCTATCCATGGCTTCATAAATATACCCCATAGCCGGCTTCTTCTCACCATCAACCATCCTAAGAACTTTAACAAGTGGCCCAGCCAACTTAAGAGCATAAAGTACATTTCTCCAAAAATTAGGTTGTAAAATGAAAGATGCTATCTTTTTCCCCCCTGCATCCCTTGCCCATTTGGATTGATTCCACTCTTCGGAAATAACCATATTTCTTAAATTTCCCTTTTGCTTATGCCATTGGGAAAGCGTGATGAAAGAAGTTGCAAATCTAGTAACCGCCGGCCGATGCAAATTCCTTTGATTTGTGAACTTCCTCATCAAGTTCACAAGTGGAATATGGTTATATATATATCCATTCATGTAGATGCACTTCTTAAGTGCATTCTTTACTTGAGGAATTTTACCAATGTCTTCCAACATTAGATCTATGCAGTGCGCCGCACAAGGAGTCCAGTAAAGATGAGGTCTTTTGGCGTCAAGTAATTTTCCTATACCAATAATAATTATTATTATTATATTTAAGATAAAGCTTATTAATTATTTAAAATAATTTTTCTTACCGGCTTTGACATAATTGGATGCATTATCCGTCACAACTTGAACCACGTTGTGCTCACCAACTTCCTCTACCATGTCATCAAGCACTTTATACAACATATTGGCATCTTTTTTAATTTCTGAAACATCCATAGATTTTATGAACATAGAACCCTTTGGAGAGTTTACAAGAAAGTTTACAATATCCTTGGATGCAACTGAATCACGCCAACCATCCGATAAAATTGAACAGCCAACTTGAGTCCACTCTTTCTTATGCTCACTCATTGCATTCTCCGTAGCTTGCACTTCTTTCTTAAGAAGAGGAACCCTTAGCTCATGCATGCTAGGTGGTTTCCATCCCGGTCCATATTGTCCAATGGCCTCACACATTTCTCCAAAGCTAGGATAAGTAGCCGCATTAAAAGGAATGCCGGCATTATAAAAAAATCTAGCAATTTTCCTACAAGTTTTTTCTCTTAACTCTTTTTCAACCACTTTATTAATCTCTTTTCCAACACGCTTGTTTGGATTAGCCTTTGGAATGACAAACATGTCTATTGGACCTTTCATTCGTGGTTTTTTTGGAAGGCTACTACCTTCCTTTCCACTAGAGGGAATATTTTCTTCATCAACAAAGTCTTCATCATAGTCATCATTTTGAGTTTCCATGGGCATTGGAAACATTTGAGTATCCATCTTTGATTGAGTTTTCTTCATCATAAAATTTCGAACTTCCTCTTGCACATGGTCCGGACATTTTTCACATTTTGTCACATTCCTAAAGCCTCCTACTAAATGTTGTTTCATTTGGTATGCTCCTCCTTTAGTGCATTTTCCACAAAATGAACAAGTGAAGTTATTTCTATTATTTGAATCTATTATTCCATATTTTCTTGCGGGATCTACCGAGTCGGAAGAATTTGAGTTTGAGGAACTCATTGTTCAAAATTCAAGCTATAAAAAAATGATAATCAACAATTACTCACATAATTACACTAGTTAAACTAAACATAATGTAGAAAGTAAAAACAATAACAAATATAATAACAATACTAATAATATAGATTGATAACAATTAATAATACAACATTAACACTAACAACAATAAATAATAAAATAACAACACTAACAACAATAAATAATAAAATAACAATACTAACACTAACAACAATAAATAATAAAATAACAACAATAACACTAATAATTTTGGAGCACTAACACTAACTAACAACAATAAATAATAAAATAACAACAATAACACTAATAATTTTGGAGCACTAACACTAACAACAAAAATTAATAAAATAACAATGAAAAGAAGATTCTGGAGCAATTATAAAAAGCTTCAAAAAGGAACATTCTGGAGCAACAGTAATATGGCGATGGAAAAAGGTTCGAAAAAGAAGATGAAAAGAGGAGCAGAAATATGGCGATGGAAAAAGGAAAAAAAAAGAAAAAAAACAGTAATAATTTAGGGCTTTTTTTAATACCTGGTTCGAACTTTGAAGATGGCGAAGAAGGAGATGGAGGCAACAGCTTCGAAGGAGATGGATGGATGGGTTGTATTCAAATTCCAGACGTTAGGTTTTATTTTAATTTAGGGCTTTTTTTTTTAATTTTAAATCATTTAAAATAAGGGTATTTAAGTAATAAAATGGGTTTTCTTACTCCAACCCATTCAGACCTAGGTCAATGCCTCAACACCAAAAGGCGTAGGAGGCGCATGAGGCGAGAGGCGACGGAGGCGCATGCGAGGCGCGCCTTTTCCCACGCTTTTGTGTATCCGCTGCGCCTGGAGTCTCCGAGGCGATTTGGCTTGCGCCTCCTTGCGCCTTGCGCCTAGGCGCGCCTTAGGCGCGCTTTTTAAAACACAGACTGCCAAATTCCCCTTATTTATAATAAACCCCCCTCTTAATACTAACGTATTCCCCAAGTTTTTCCTAACATGACAATTACCTATTTTATCCCTTCGTAAACCAAGTATCCACAATATCAGTTCATTGCAATACCAGCCGCCTGATGTTCCACCTTGCCCTCAAGGTGGATAAAAATTAGCTTGGCTTTCCATCTTAAAAGTTCCATAATTTGCACAATGTCTAGAGCTTAAAATGACTTGGTGTACTCTTAAGGAGAATTCAAGAAACCCATCATAAGCCCAACTACTGCGCTCATTACTGACGTCACTGCTGAGTTCGCTGCTAACGTCATCGTCATTTTCAAAATTTAAACCTAAATCTTCCTTAAGTTTGTTCGTTGAATTTATGAACCCAAAAACAATGAAGCTGAGAGGAAGAATCAATGGAGAGGAAGTGGTTATGATGGTGGATCCTGGAGCAACAAATAATTTCATCTCTTTGAAAACAGTGCAACAACTATCACTTCCTTATTTAACCCTTGTGAACTTTGGGGTCACTTTGGGAAATGGTAAGAGAATTCAAGGACAGGGAGAATGTAAAGGGGTATTGAAAGAGGTACAGGGAGTATTACTTAATGAAGATTTTTTGGTTCTTGAGCTTGAAAATTTAGACATCATCCGCTTCAGTTGGCTAGAAAAACTAAGGGAAATTTAACCAATTGGAAACGTCAAATCATGAGGTTTCAATGGGAAGATGAATGGGTGGAATTAAGGGGGGAACCCTAGTTAGCAGTAACCAAGATTTCATTAAAAGCCATTGAAATAATATTGAGAAAAGAGAAAAAGGGAATATTAGTGGAATTAAGCCAACTGATTTCCGAAAAAGTCAGCTGTTTTACCTTCCCAACACCTACAGCCTATTATTCACAAATATTAAGCCATTTTTAGTGACCCCAAAAACCTTCTCTCACCACGAAATACAGACCATGCTATAGTCCTTAAGGAAGGAACTAATCTAGTCAGTGTAAGACCCTACAGATACCCACAAATTCAAAAAGATGAAATTGAGAAGATGGTGCTTGATATGCTGAAGGCTCAGATCGTTCGACCATCTAACAGCCCATTCTCCAGTCCCATCATTTTAGTCAAAAAGAAAGAAGGATCGCGAAGGTTCTGCGTGGATTATCGCGCTCTGAACATGTGGAGCTGTATTACTGATCTTATCTTATCCTACCCTAGTATAGTTATTTGGGCGTTGTCATGATATGTAGCCTTAACCTTGGTTGTCTTTTCATTTATTTATTCAAGCTTATAAGATGTATTTTTTGGTTGAGAGCCTCCATACATCTTGAAGCTAGAACTCATAGCTTTGATATTGAAGGTGAGTTTCATTTATTTTTTTTTACGTAAAAGTTATGCTGGTTGGGACGTTGGGTTTAGTATCCATCTTTGAATTGACCATGAGTAGCTTTATTCTTTTTTGATATGGTGTTCTGAAAATTGTTAAGACATCAACTTTTTGTAGACATTTCATTGGGTTACGTTGTAGGGTTTAGAATTTATATTTGATACGTTATTGCATTATTTAGAGGAAATTTGATTCTAAAAGTGTGAAATGCTGTAGATGGAATCAAAGCTATACTGAATGGGTACTATGTACAAGTACAAAAACTAGAATTGATGAACTATACATCTACTTAGAGTGAGAATTGTCAATATCTCTTTTCAAAGGAAACTCTGATTCTGATATGAGAGATTACCCATTTTTCTTGTATTAGATCATCTATGTGTGGGTCAAGTTGGGTCTTTTGCTTATGATTCTAAAAAAGGTTTTAGGAATGTTTCTAGTAAGAAAACATTAGTGTAAGGTTAGCTAAATGGTATCCCTTTTTGTGCACTAAATGTACCAAGTTGATTTCTTTCTCTAACTTTCAGCCTGGGTCTACCGTCGTCTAAAGTGTCATTAAAAATTATTTGTCATAATCTGTACTTTTTCTTGCATATGCAAGACATATCGACATTTCTTCGTTATTTAATTTTTCTCAACTTTTATTCATTTAGTTTTGTTATGATTGTTATAATGCTCTATATTTTCATACCTTGAAGTTCCAGTGGAAAACTCAAACTATATAATAATGAAACTAATATTTTATTTCTATGATTACTCTTTCTTAGATATTTAATTTTATATTTTAATTAGATTAGATTAATGTTTTGAAAATCATGATTTATAAATATATTTAGTTTTGGCCTTCTCAATAATAAAATCCTGGATATCTAATGACCTTATTCTTTTTAGGTCGAATTTGAGGTTTCTTGTGTAACTTGTGATGTGTCTTTTACTCGGATTCCTTGAATATGTGTATTGTGCTTATATTCTAATATTGCAGATATGGTGTTACTCCATTCACTCCAATGAAAGGACTCCTCATTCAAGGTCCTGTTTTCATAAGCTTTTTCTTGGCTGTAAGTTGAAGGGGATATGTTTTATTGTTGTGTTGGTGTTTGCTATTGGTACCTTATAGAAATACATTTTTATACAGATATCAAATATGGTGGAGAAGGTTCCATCATTTAAAAATGGTGGCGCTTTTTGGTTTACTGATCTCACGACTCCTGATGCTATGTACATTTTTCCTGTTTTGACAGCAACAACCTTTCTCATTACGGTTGAGGTAGGCATTTTTTTAGCAAAATGTAAATCTGATATTTGATTTGTTGATGCTTAATCTATGTCATATACCTTCCTTTTGTGATTTTATTCTTTTCGACTTCTATTAAATATTACCTATCGGTCTTGTCTCAGTGCAATATGTTGGAAGGTATGGAAGCCAATCCTGCAGGCAAAACTGTAAAAAATTTTTCACGAGGCTTAGCTGTTCTCACAGTTCCATTCACAATGAGTTTTCCCAAGGTACTTCCAGTTGTGAAATTGTATTCAAGAATCAAATTGTTGTTTTTGCTTGATTGCTGATGAAATCAGGAAAGTGGCCTGCTGCTTGACTTTACTGTGTAGCAATTTAAGTTTTAACATAAAAGAAGGCCATGCATCTGTTGGACTTTGATAGATCTTTCATATTTTTAGTCACTAAACATAAGTTCTATCGAAAATCTTTTGTGTACCTTTAGAGTAAAGTGATGGTGTTGTATAGCAAATTGAAGAGGTTTCACCTTGGTTGCTTCAACCATCAAAGTCCTTTCTATTTGTCTTTCCTATAATTTGGCTAATGCTAAAGTAGCATACATCTGAACCGCCATGCCTGACCTAGGCTCCCACCTATTGGCATTGGTTAATGGCATGTTGTATAGTTGTTTCCTATAATTTGGTAGGAATTTAGTATAGTTTTGGTGTTGTGTATCTAATGATTTCTGATTGCAAACATTGTGTCATTGACAAGTTATGAACGTTTATGGTACCAATATTTTATAAGGTTTTGTTTAAGGAAACTTGAAAAAACTTCAGATTTTGAATGCAATGAATATGCATGCATTTTATTTTGGAAGCCTCTGTTACATTTATATTGATTGTTATCCAAAATTTATGTTATATAATAATTAAAGAGTAGTGTTTTAAATTAAAACTTTAGCTATATGCTTCTTGTCTTCTCATTTGCTTAATCTTTCGCCAACATCCCAATCCTCTATGTCTCTGATTCGGAAGTTTTCTTGTTCATGTCTTTTAGTGTTAGCCTTGGCCAAATAATGTTAATGTTGCATGTTTCAAGTCCCAAATTAAGTATCAAGTTACAAGAGTCTGTACCTAAGTTGATGTCTTTAGTATTTGACATGGCAACTTCAAGTGAGACGAAAGTCGTCATCATCATAGATTGGGTGTTTTGACCTTTCGACTCATGACAGTACTATAGGAGTTAAATTCTTAGTTATGATAACATCCCAATCTGCTACTGTTTTGGACATTGTTTGCCTAGCATTTCAAATGGCTCTTTTTGGGTCTTTTGGTTTAAGTTGCAAATCATTCTCCAACTGATGGTTGTACTTGCTGCAACCTGCTTATTTCTTTTAAGACATCTTATGTACTTTGTTTACCCTTGACTTCTACTATTAGTCAAGGATACCCGTAAAATATAAAAATGGAAGTTCATAAGTAGTCTACAGCTGCTTGGGCTTTCTGGCTTCTGGAGTTTTAGTGCAGGAAGCAGAGTTTGTTAAACTATGTACATTGAGTAATTTTACTTGAGAAATATCAGTATTTAAGTTTGTATGAGTCAAAATAGTACAAAAATACGGTCTCTTAATGGTTGCGAAACAATTTGATGGTCAATGTCTATTTTGCTGTTATCTAAGCCTCTATCACAGTAAGCTGAAATTTTTTTAATGATGTGGTTGTGATACGGTGATGTGGCCTTGTTTTTTGCACCAATTCAAAATGCATCGCTTTCTGGTAAAAGTTATTGGCGGTATGAATCAATCTGGTTGTAACTTTGAACTTCGTTGTGCATATCATTATCACCACTCACCGGTGTGTAATTTTCTTCATGATTGTCTATGCAGGCAATATTTTGTTATTGGATCACTTCTAATATTTTCTCATTCATCTATGCAACTGGTGAGCTGTTCAATTCTCTGCTTTTCAGTCCAATAGAGCATGCATTATGTCATAATCGGTTGACGGTGTCTTTGTGAATCTAAAAATTTGCAGTATTAAGAATTCCGGGTGTTAAGCCTGCATTGGGAATTCCAAATATACCAGTGCCACCTCCTAGTGCTTCGCAACAAAAGTCCATGTCTTTCTTCGAAGTAATCAAACAAGCTAAAGTAGCAGCCTCGCAGTTGAAGAAGCCTGATTCATTACCCGCCACTCCTGAACAGTCTAAATCCATTAACGGAAAAGCCTCATCATCGGCAGTTCTTAGTCAACGCATTAAAAGTTTAGAGAGACAAGTGAAACAAAAGAAGAAAAATAAGAAGCGATAGCCGATAATGGTATGGCGTGCAATTCTCTTCCCTTTTAAAGTTATATCTTAAATTTTGATAGTAAAAACTTTTTTCACTGAATAAGTAAAAACTCACTAGTACTACCGGATTTTGGCTAGTACAAAAGTTCGAATACTAAAAATTGTCATATTTGATTATTTTGAAGAAAGATATCTAGCTGTACAATCATTCTTCAGATGGTTTTTGTTTACATCATGAGGAAAAACATCGCCATCATTTTTGGTTGTTACTGAGATTAGTGTTGGATAACAATCATTGCTTCCTTTTCCTGTTGATTAGTAGTATGAGTACGAGTTTTCTTTATCAGTCTTCTATCAAAGTTGGTGGTATTTATGCTATACATGTTAACGTAGGCGGTTCGGATGGAATGGAAATAGACTGCTTGGGGCTATCATCTGTTTGGTTTTGGCATATTCGTACTGTGTTGAGATTTAATGTGAACGTAAGGGTTCGGTAATGTAGTCAAATCAGAGAGTTGATTGCAAGCTGCAACTATTACAATCCGTTCAGTTGGTAGTTTAGTTTGTACTAAACCATCGTAATAAGAATGAATTTAATGTTATTTTTCATAATATTTGTTACGTTATTCCCATAGCAATGAATTTGATATTGTCACCTTCTCAAGTGGTAATGGATCAGAATGAATTTTGTGAAGGAAAAAAAAAGAAAAAAGAAAAAAAATTAAATACCAAGTTTTCAAGCTATCGCTTTTGGGTATGTTGATTAATGGGAGTAGTTATTCAGTGGAAGTTAATGAGATTAGATTGAGATTTTGATTCGTTAATTGAAGTTGAAAATTGTGAATCAAATTTGGCAAAGTTTTTGAATTTAAAGTCCATGAAGTTTATCAAACTTAATTTAGTAAAATAATTAAGTTTAGTAGTAAAGATGAGAATTAGTCTATCTTGGAAACATACCAAGAATCATCAAACAAGTTATCAGTTGTCCCATCAGTTTGGAATTACTTGAAATGAAATATTTCCTCCCTCCCACTAATATTTCAGCATTTACCATCTTGTTTCATCCCATTTAATTTGCATTTAATTCATACATATATTTTAACTTTCATTTAATTTAATCCACACAAATCATTCTTTCTCTTTATTTATTACAACATTCTTAAAAATTAGAGAAATTCCACATAGTACCATTGAACTTTAATACTCTCAAATGTTTAATTCACTAGTTTGACGTTTAATTCACCTTTTCATTCATCAACGCTCTCAAGTGTTGTAACAATTTTATTTTCATTAAAATTGTTGGTAGTTTTGACAAAAGATGCCTTAACCACTATTACACAAGTCATAATGTTCACTTAATATACTAGACTAGGATTATAAAGTTCAAAATGTGCATTTCAAGCACTAATACATATAGGGCTTAACAGAGTTTGTTCTAAACCGCAAACCAAACCGAACCTAATCGTAATTTTAATATTTGCTCTGGTCTACGGCCTAAACATCTAGGTTTGTTTTTTTTAAAAAAATTGTGGTTTACAATTTGGTTCTGGTTTTTTCCTTTTTAAAAAAAAGTATGACCAAAAATCATAATTTTTTTTTAAAAAATATTTGTTGCAACCTAGATATTTTGATATAGTTATTCTTACTTAGTAAAATATACTTGAATAATGTTAATACAATCAGCTAATTATAAATTATTATATATTGTGATTGCAGGTACAAATATTTGTATTTACGAATATTAATATTCTATTTGGTGTCGGTGTTATAACCTATTAAAGTTGGTATTATAACCTATTGGAGTTTGTGTTATAACCTATTAAAGTTTGTTATTGTAACACCCTCTAAATTAAGTCCATACAACTTAAAGATATTTTTGTCTTTTACTTAGAGAGTGTTATCGGATACAAAAACGACGTGAGAAAAACATAATAAAATCATTTAAATTAAAGCGGAATATAAAATATGCAAATTAAAACTTGATAGAAAGTTTCTTAGTAATGATATAAAAGGGATGCGATAAACTTAAATAACTTTTTAGGCGTTCTTATTCTAAGTATGCTCACTCAAAATCCCCTAGATTAACCTGCAAAATAAAAGAGAAAAACAAGAAAATAAAGTACACAAAAATCACTATATATTGAGTAATTTGACTCGATTCCGTAAAATTCGATAGCAAATAATTTTAAATATAAGTCGACTTGACTTAATTTATCATTTTTGAATTTGTCGGTCATAAAAAGATTAAAATAATTTAGAGAAATGTGAACGCTAGTAGGCCGAGACTAATCCCTGTTAACCGCTTGCTTTAACAAAGGTCGTCACCTTAATAATAATGGCCAATCACAAGAGTCCCTAGTGTGCACACCCTTTCTACTTGGATCACAACAAATAGAAGGAAGACAACATAATTATAATACGCAACATAAATAATATGATTTGTTGGTAGCTAAACTAATCCAACAAGACACACTGTTCAACACCCTTATGGGCTACATTTTGCTCGTAATATTAGCTGAGATATAATCGTCAATTTTATAATGACCAAATTAGCCGTCATGAAAACTTTATAATAATACAATTTAATTTATACTTTATAACACTTTAAGATTTATCATTACTTTAAATTTCGACCGAAGATAATCATAGTCAGTTAATAGATTAAAATAAAATAGAGTAAAATTAAACAAGGAATAAAAGATCTCAAAACAAATTGTATAACATGTGAACAAAAATATTATTCGTATATCAGTTTATATTTTATAAAAATATATTTTATAATTATCCCGGGTAACGGATAGGAGTATAATCGACATCGAAATTACCTTGAGTAGTGCGAAAGTGTCGAAGGTTATGAAAACTAGTAGTACGTCGGTTCTACTGCTCTTCCGAAATCTCCGTCTACAATTTTAGGTCGAAAGGAAGGTTCTTAGATAATCTAATTGTAATACCCCTTTAAATAAAATAAAATTTTATTTTAAGATTAAAGGTAAAAATAAATCGAAATTTGACAAAAGACATACTTTAAAACAAAATTACGAGTATAATATTGAAATAAAAGATATAAGGAATAATAGATTAGAATAATTTTAAAAGTAAAAGAGATTTATTAAAAAGAAGAAAAGTGAGTTTAGAAGACCCATAATTTACGTGCCAAGGACAAAACAAAGAATAGGATAAAAGTAAACAAAATATGTTGAAAAAAAAGGTCACGTGGTGCTAATAAGAAAAGCAGGAAAAAAGTCAAAAAAAAAAGAAAAACAAAGAATTTTTTTTTTCATTTAACATAAAAGAGGGAAGGAGAGAGAAAAGAGTTTAGAAAACAAAACAACTACGCCATGAAAATGGTGGTCTTGAAGCTCGAAGGAAGAAGAAGAAGAAGGAAGAAAAGAAGAGATTTTCTTCTACCAAGCATTCGAGGTAGGTATTTCAATCCTCTTCTTTACCCCTACTTCATTATGCTCTTAGCCTTCATAACTTTATGGACAAACAACAAAATTTAGGGTTTTTAAAATACTAAAGAGAAGAAATAGGGATTTTGGTTCCTTACCAACTCTAGAAAGAGAGATGATTTGTGTCTCTAGGGTTTAGAATGAGCTTAATATATAGGCAAAATTTCTGGTTAATTAAGGAAGGAGTATTATGGGAATAATTGATGGAGGGATTTGAAATAATTCTGAAATTATGACTGATTGGGGGGAAAAATTTTGAAAACTGATTGAAAGGAAATTAGTGGGTAATTGATTTGAAAATTGAAAACCTTCCATTTTAGAATAACAATTGATTTCATTTTATTTTATCTTCTTTTTATTTTCCTGAAAATCTTGGGGTATTACATCTACTTCTCCTTAAAACAAAAGTTCTTCCACGAACTTAAAGATAAAGTCACAAATAAAGAACTAACAAAGGTACGAAAGAAATGCAAGTTTGACTTTAAGGAATGTCACATTCTTCCTCCGTTTTAAGGTGTTTTGTCCTCGAAACTAGATCTTACCTGGTCGAAAAGTTCAGGGTAAAGTTGTTTTACGGCATCCTCATTCTCTCATGTCGCTTCTTCTCGCTTCTGGTTTGACCATAATACTTTGATCAGTTTGATGGTTTTGTTGCGTGTGTTCCTGGTCTTTGCGTCTAGGATTTTAATCGGACGCTCCTCAATGGTGAGGTTCTGGTCTAGCTCAACAGCTTCAGGTTGGATGATATGAGATGGATCATGAACATATTTGCGTAGCTAGGATACATGAAACACGTTATGGACCTTGGCTAGATCCATAGGTAAAGCTAACCTATATGCCACTTCTCCAACTCTCTCCAATATCTCATATGGTCCTATGTTTCGTGGACTCAGTTTTTCTTTTCTCCCAAATCGCATCACCCCCTTTGTTGGTGATACTTTTAGCAACACCTTTTCCCCAACTTCAAATTCTAACTCCATTCTTCTTGAGTGCATATGACTTTTGTCGATCTTGAGCTGCTTTCATTCGTTCTTGAACAAGTTTCACTTTCTCTGTAGTTTCTTCTATCATTTCGGGCCCTAAATTCAACGACTTGTTGACATCATCCCAACAAATAGGGCTTCTACACTTTCTCCCGTATAAAGCCTCATACGGTGCCATCCCTATGCTCGCATGATAGCTATTATTGTATGAAAACTCGATGTACATAAGGTGTTCATCCCACGCTCCACCAAAATCCATCACACAAGCTCTTAACATATCCTCGAGGATTTGGATGGTTCTTTCTGTTTGTCCATCTGTTGCGGGGTGAAAGGTTGTGCTAAACTTAAGTATAGTTCCCATGGCTTCTTGAAGCTCTTTCCAAAAATTTGACAAGAATCTAGAATCCCTATCTGAAACGATATCCTTTGGAACTCCATGTAGTCTTATCACTTCATTGAGATAGGCGTTTGCCAGTTGTTGCATTGATCAAGTATCCTTCATTGCTACAAACCTTGCGGTTTTTGTTAACCGGTCCATAGTCCACTATAACCCAAATTGCATTCTTTTCGGTTTTTGTTCTTGGTAAACCCATGATAAAATCCATTGATATAGATTTCCATTTCCATCGAGGTACCAATAGATGTTGAAGTTTCCCACTCGGTTTCATATGTTGAATTTTAACCTTTTGACAGGTTAAGCATTTTGCAACAAAGTTTACCACATCTTGTTTCATCCTAGGCCACCAAAAATATTCTTTAAGGTCTTTGTAAAGCTTATCTCCACCAGGGTGTATGGAGTAATTTAAGTTGTGTGCTTCCTTCAATATCTTCTCCTTAAGATTCTCATCACTAGGCACACACCAACGTTTCTTGTACCTCTTTGTCCCATTTTCATCAACTTCAAATTCTGGTGCTTGGCCTGACTCTTTCATTCCTCTTAACTTGGTTAACCAAGTACCCGATAACTGCTTTTGTTTGATTTCCTCGAATATGTTAGGTTCCATCGTGACACTATTTAAGTGTAGATTGACAAAACCGGGTTCGACAATCTCCAGATTCATTCTCTTTAAATCCTCACATATTTCATCTGTTACGATCATCACATTCAATGTATGACTGCTCTTTCGACTTAGTGCATCAGCCACTTTCTTTGCCTTTCCTTCGTGATATACAATATCTAAATTGTAATCACTGTACTCCATGTTGAGGTCTTTTTGTGTGTATAGAAAACTTAAACTCTTATGGTCTGTCCGCATGGTACACTGTACTCCATACAAATAATGCCTCCAAATACTAAGTGCAAAAACAATTGCCCCTAACTCCAAATCGTGTGTTGGATAGTTTTGTTCATATGGCTTAAGTTGTCTTGATGCATAGGCTACTGCCTTCCCATGTTGCATTAGCACACATCCAAATCCATGTTTCGAGGCGTCACTAATGACTTCAAACCCATCAGTTCCAGATGGTAGGGTTAAAATGGATGCAGTTGTGAGTCGCTTCTTCAATTCCTGGAATACCTCCTCACACTTGTCATCCCACTTAAACCTAGTGGTTTTCTTCATCAAATTGGTAAGGGGTTGAGCGACCTTTGAGAAACCCTCTACAAATCTTCTGTAGTACCCAGAGAGTCCTAGAAAACTCCTTACTTCTGTGACATTTGTTGGGGTTGACCAATCCGTGATTGCTTATATCTTTGAGGGGTTAATAGACACTCCATCCTTTGACACTACATGTCCCAAAAATGCAAATTTCTCAAGCCCAAATTCACACTTGGAGTATTTTGCATAAAGCTTCTTTTCTCAAAGAATTCTCAATACAGTCCTTAAATGTTCTTCATGCTCCTCTCTACCCTTTGAGAATACCAATATGTCATCAATGAATACAATCACAAACTTATCCAGGTATGGTTTGAAGGTTCTATTCATGAGATCCATGAAAGCTGTAAGTGCATTAGTGAGTCCGAAAGGCATGATTGTGAACTCATAATGACCATATCTAGTTCGAAAGGCTGTTTTGGGTATATCATCTTCTGAAATTCGTAGTTGATGATACCCTGACCTTAGATCAATTTTGGAGAATATGACAGCTCCCTTCAATTGATCAAATAAGTCTTCGATTCTAGGCAAAGGGTACCTATTCTTGATGGTCACATTGTTTAACTCTATAATCAATGCATAACCTCAAATAGCCATTCTTCATTTTTTCAAACAGTACTTGGTCTTATGTAACCTTTCTCTAACAATTCTTCTAATTGAACCTTCAATTCCATCAATTCTGCTGGTGCCATTCTTTAAGGTGCCTTGGAAATAGGGCCTGTCCCTGGGACTAAATCGATCTTAAAGCTAACTTCTCTCTAGGGTGGAATTTCTAGGATTTCTTCGGTGAAAACATCTGGGAACTCTCGCACAATAGGGATTTGTGCTATATCCTCATCCTCCTTTCTCACATCCTTCATGTTACATAAGTAAATGGTATGCCCTTTCCTAAGATGATTGCGAAGTTTTAGGGCTGAAATGATCTTTATTCCAGGTTTAGATGAGCGGTTTTGGTATGATATTCTATTCCCCAAGGGTTTTCTTAAGATAATTTTTTGCTTATGGCACTCAATCTTTGCTTGATACTTACATAACCAATACATTCCCAAGATTATGTCAAAATCCTCCAAGGAGAATAGGTAAAGATTACTAGGAAGGTGGGTTCCGGCAATAGTGATGGGAATATTATGAAAAATACTATTAGAAGGAACACTCTCTCCCGCGGACATGGTTATATTTGCTAGACGTGCGGCTGTGGGTTTCAAGGCATGTTTTTCAACGAAGGTTTTTGAGATGAAAGAATGTGATGCTCCAGAGTAAAAAGTATAAAAGTAGGGTAAGAGTTTACAAGGAAAGTACCGGTCACAACGTCTATGTTGCTTACTTCCGAACGACTCATTACATGAATCCTGCCATTGGTTAGTCGTGGTTCATTTCCATTGATTTTGTTGTTGGAGTTAGTTCTAGTAGGACCCCCATTATTGTTTTGTCCTTGATTATTGTTGTGTGGAAATTGATGGTTCCTTATTCCACCTCCGTTGCCATTGTGGCTTCCATTGTTGTTGTAGCCCCCATTTTGTCCTTTGTGATTGCTGGATCCCTTTGGACACTGATTGGACTTGTGCCCTGGTTCACCACACCCATAACACCTTATCTTCTATCCTTGACAATTGAACCCTGGGTGACTCTTATTGTACCGTTTGCAAACAAAAGGTTTCTTGTTGGCATCACCTTGGCGAGCCTGGTTGCTGTTGGAGTTATTGTTGCAATTGTTTTGGTGGTTTCCTCCATTATTGTAGCGAACCCTTTTGTCTTGAGCTTGGATTTGAGAATTTCCTCCATGGTCTTTTCTTTTGTTTCTACCCAAGATTTCCTCTTCCCTCTTTAAAATTCTTTCCATGTTACTTGCCTTTGCATAGGCTTCTAAACGATTTGAGGAGGTACCGCCACCAAGTTTCTTTTGGATTTTAAAGTTTAGCTCATCTTCATACTTTTGAGCCATTGTAGCATCATTCGGAACTATGTTAGAGCAAAACCTAGCGTACTCCATGAGTTTCCCACCAACAATCATACTAGGTCTTTGGTTGAACCTAGTGAACTCACTGCACTTTTGCCTACTAATATGGTCAGGGAAGAAGCGGTCTCTCACGGCGACCTTAAACTCTGCCCAATTGAAGTTGGGTTTTTCACGGATCGTTGGTCCTTGAGTTTCCCACCAACAACCAGCATCCTCTCGAAGATAAAAAGTTGCTTGATCAACCTTTTGATTCTCAGGTGTACCGGTAGTGGTAAAAATCTTCTCCATATTGCGTAACTAGTTTTCCAAAGTTGCGGGGTCTTCCCGCCCAACAAAGATCGCTGGCTTCAAGTTGGAGATCGTTTTTGCCATCATTCCTTGTTGATCTTCACTTCCTAGGTTGTTGTTAAGTTGACTTTGGAGGAGAAGGCCAAAGTTTTGGGACAATTGTTCCAATGCCCTTAAACAAGCTGCCAACTGGTTGGGTGTTTCAGCTATGTTATTGGTTTGGCGTCTGCGTGAGCGAGTATATACAAGATAGGTCATAAGTCACCTATAGTAAGGATAATGGTAATATTACCGTCTAATAAATAATTGTAAGAAAAAAAACTTAGTATAGAATATATATATTAAGACAAGGAAAACATATATAATCTATTACATAATCCACTTATATTAAAATAACGTTTCAAACTCGAAGTCATAAGTTCATGGTTCTAGGCCTTATTACAAACGAAAGGTGCAAAAAACAAAATGAAAATAATAAGTTATTCTTCATGCTCTTAAGGGTCTTCCTCATCCTCCTGAGGGTCTTCATCATCGGTCGCAGGACTGCCAGAGCTTCCTTCACCTTCTCGGTCTTCATTGTAGTGCCATTCTTCTATGGCATCGATCATAACCATTTTCAGAAAATCAAGGGTTAAAAACCATTTCCCCGCATGCACATACCTACTTCGGTTCGGTCTATCATTAATCATTACATCGCTATACTTTCTCCGTATAGCTGCCAAAGGACCCCTAGTAGGTAAAGTATATAGCAAAATATAAGCTTGTGGCTCGCGTATATCATAATCGGATTGACCCATCCTATCATTCATGTGATAGCTAAGAATAGCAAGACATAAACGATGGACATAATGACAAACGTCTTCTCCATATCTCATGTGGATTGAATATGGAGAGTTATCATTAGGTGCGGTGTTTTTCCTTGCGGTACGTTTCCTTGCAGTTAGTCTCGCCATCTAAAAACAAATAAAATGAAAATATAAGCAATCAAACAATTTCTTTTAAATAAACAAGTAAATCCAACCTATTTTACCCCACTCTCAAACTTTTACCAATTTACCTTAAGTTAATTTAGTCCTATACTTATTAATTCAAATTACGTCAAGATATGGAGATCTTAACGCTATATTTAAACTTGGCTCTGATACCATTTGTAACACCCTCTAAATTAAGTCCATACAACTTAAAGATATTTTTGTTAATTAAAAACAGACTTTTACTTAGAGAGTGTTATCGGATACAAAAACGACGTGAGAAAAACATAATAAAATCATTTAAATTAAAGCGGAATATAAAATATGCAAATTAAAACTTGATAGAAAGTTTCTTAGTAATGATATAAAAGGGATACGATAAACTTAAATAACTTTCTAGGCGTTCTTATTCTAAGTATGCTCACTCAAAATCCCCTAGATTAACCTGCAAAATAAAAGAGAAAAACAAGAAAACAAAGTATACAAAAATCAGTATATATTGATAACTTGACTCGATTCCGTAAAATTCGATAGCAAATAATTTTAAATATAAGTCAACATGACGAATAAAAGAGTAAATAATTTAGGAAAATTTGATTTGAAAGGTCCGAACTTTGCCTCATTTGCTTCTAAAGGTTCGAACTTTCGTTTATCCTAGAAAGGTTCGAACCTATGAGGGTATCTTCATCTAAAGGTGTATCAGGTTTTCTATGAGTAAGGTGACCTATTGTACCAGGTTACCTTCATCTTCTTCATTACTCTTCATCAATGGTTTGAAGAACATCCATCTTAGTTCATCAATGGTTTGAAGATAGCAACGTGAAAATGTTCGCTGTTTCTGCAACTTCAGTAATTTCCTTGTCCTCTACAATCATCCCCCATGAAGGTCTGTTTTACCCTCTTCATTGCTTCTCTTCTAGATAGCAAATCAATTAGATGTTAATATTGGTTTGCAAAACTTATGATTCAAAGGAGGATTGAAATCTATCCTCACCATGGAACTCCCAGCAAATGGGTGTTTTCATCACATATGCTCTCTTTCTTGATTTTGTCTTAATCTTAATACTTGCTTTTGGTATTAACTTGTACGGACTAAGGGGTACTTTTTAAATAATTCATTTTTCTTTTTGATTTTGTGGCTGATTTGATTAGGGATTTTTTCTTGGTGGGGATGTTATTATGAATGAATTTTTGGTGGGTATGTGTTCATTTAGTTGATTTTGGGTTTTTGTGGTGGTAAGAAACCCCAGTTCAAACAATAGCTTCCAATTACACCAATTTCAATCACCCTAACCTAACAAATCCAAACCAATTACCCAGAAATTGTCCCATTTTAGATCTCTGAATTTGTACTAGTTTCTGGGTTTTTTGGGTTGATTTTGGGTATTTTGGGTTGATTATGGGTTTTTTTGGGTTGATTTTTGATTGATTATGGGTTTTTTTGGGTTGATTATGGGTTGATTTTGAATTGATTATGGGTTTTTTTGGTTGATTTTGGGTTTTTTTTGGGTTGATTAAGGGTTTTTTTGGGTTGATTTTGCGTTTGATTTTGAGTTGATTTTGGGTTGAAGATGATGATGATGATGATGAGGAAGATGAAGATGAAGATGATGAAGATGAAGGTGAAGAAGATGAAGAAATGGTGAAGAAGATGAAAATGAAGATGAAGTTCATCGGTTCATCCGGTTACAAGTCATCCAAACCTTTAGATGAAGATGCCCCCCTAAGTTCGAACCTTTCTAGGATAAACGAAAGTTTGAACCTTTAGAAGCAAATGAGGCAAAGTTCGAACCTTTCAAATCAAATTTTCCAATAATTTATCATTTTTGAATTTGTCGGTCATAAAAAGATTAAAATAATTTAGAGAAATGTGAACGCTAGTAGGCCGGGACTAATCCCTGTTAACCGCTTACTTTAACAAAGGTTGTCACCTTAATAATAATGGCCAATCACAAGAGTCCCTAGTGTGCACACCCTTTCTACTTGGATCACAACAAATAGAAGGAAGACAACATAATTATAATACGCAACATAAATAATATGATTTGTTGGTAGCTAAACTAATCCAACAAGACACACTGTTCAACACCCTTACGGGCTACATTTTCCTCGTAATATTAGTTGAGATATAATCGTCAATTTTATAATGACCAAATTAGCCGTCATGAAAACATTATAATAATAATTTAATTTATACTTTATAACACTTTAAGATTTATCATTACTTTAAATTTCGACCGAAGATAATCATAGTCGGTTAATAGATTAAAATAAAATAGAGTAAAATTAAACAAGCAATAAAAGTTTATATTTTATAAAAGTATATTTTATAATTATCCCGGGTAACGGATAGGAGTATAATGGACATCGAAATTACCTTGAGTAGTGCGAAAATGTCGAAGGTTATGAAAACTAGTAGTACGTCGGTTCTACGGCTCTTCTGAAATCTCCGTCTACAATTTTAGGTCGAAAGGAGGGTTATTAGATAATCTAATTGTAATACCCCTTTAAATAAAATAAAATTTTCTTTCAAGATTAAAGGTATAAATAAATCGAAATTATACAAAAGACATACTTTAAAATAAATTACGAGTATAATTTTATTTCTAAAATTGTTAATATTGAAATAAAAGATATAAGGAATAATAGATTAAAATAATTTTAAAAGTAAAAGAGATTTATTAAAAAGAAGAAAAGTGGGTTTAGAAGGCCCATAATTTACATGCCAAGGAAAAAAGAAAGAATAGGATAAAATTAAACAAAATATGTTGAAAAAAAAGGTCACGTGGTGCTAATAAGAAAAGCAGGAAAAAAGTAAGAAAAAAAAAATAAAAGAAAAGAAAAACAAAGAATTTTTTTTTCATTTAACAAAAAAGAGGGAAGGAGAGAGAAAAAAGTTTAGAAAACAAAACAACTAAGCCATGAAAATGACGGTCTTGAAGCTCGAAGGAAGAAGAAGAAGAGAAGAGATTTTCGTCTAGCAAACATTCGAGGTAGGTATTTCAATCCTCTTCTTTACCCCTACTTCATTATCCTCTTAACCTTCATCACTTTCTGGACAAAAAACAAAATTTAGGGTTTTTAAAACACTAAAGAGAAGAATGGTTTTTGGTTCCTTACCAACACTAGAAAGAGAGATGATTTGTGTCTCTAGGGTTTAGAATGAGCTCAATATATAGGCAAAATTTCTGGTTAATTAAGGAAGGAGTTTTATGGGAATAATTAATGGAAGGATTTGGAATAACTCTGAAATTATGACCGATTGGGGGGAATAATTTCGAAAATCGATTGAATGGAAATTAGTGGGATAATTGATTTGAAATTTGAAAACCTTCCATTTTAGAATAACAATTGATTTCATTTTGTTTTATCTGCTTTTTATTTTCCTGAAAATCTTGGGGTATTACATTTATATTACCAACTCTAATAGGATAGGATATAATAATTAAAACGCCAACTCCAAAAACCAACTTTAATAGGTTATAATACCAACTCTAATAAGTTTGTAACAAACTGTTCTTTTCTAAATATAGGTTTAATATAATATAATAATAAGTAATGCTAAAGCGGAAGTTTATCGAGCCGTTATTATTGCAAAAAAAAAAAATAACAGTATTTTCATAAAAAGCAAAACTTAAAACATTAAAAATATAATTTTTACATATTACATCTCACTTTAATACGTAATTATAGTTATTACATACCCATTCTTTAAATTACATAGAGGTTATAGCCTAATATCACATAGACAATACATAGCTTCTTATTAACCTCATGCAAAGTGATGTGCAACATCTACTCCCATTATAAGGGAACAATCGATGGGAATCGGTCAGCTAATAAGCCAAGTATAAAACTTGCTAGCATAATACAAGCATACAAATATGTGCATTTCAATAAGTAATATGCATAATGATTTATGCAATAACCTTAAAATTAAACCCATTTGGGGGAAAATTTTAAAATAAATGGAAAAGGATAATTTATTTGGGAAAATTTTAAAACCCTTCCATTTTAGAATAAAATTGATTTCATTTGTTTTTCCTTTTTTTTTTCCCGAAAATCTTAGGGAATCATTTTATTACCAACTCTAATAGGATAGGGATATAATAATTAAAACGCCAACCAAAACCAACTTTAATAGGTTATAATACCAACTCTAATAAGTTTGTAACAAACTGTTCTTTCTAAATATAGGTTTAATATAATATAATAATAAATAATGCTAAAGGGAGTTTATCGAGTTATTATTGCAAAAAAAAAAAAAGTATTTTCATAAAACAAAACTTAAAAAAATTAAAAATATAATTTTAATTTATTTTTAA